>JALHBZ010000173.1:0-12966 GCA_024340015.1 Tolypocladium ovalisporum | reverse complement strand
GGGGGGGGGGTGCAAATAGCAAAATATACCGAATAACGCAGGATACAAGCCGAAGAGTACCATCTTCAGGGAGTGCGAGGACGGAGTGTGATTCTGCGTCGACGTAGCCAACCGACGATGTCCCTTGAGAGCCTTCAGCAAGGGGGCTACTAGATCCGACTTGAATCATTCCGGAGTCAATATAGTCGTATTCTTGCTTGTTCCGTCTTATACGTTTGGGTCTTTGCCTGTCCCGTGCTTCACACTCGGTTTCATCGCCGGAACATCTCCCGCCGCCCCCATTCGCGTGCGGCAACTTCATCTAACTCTGAAAATGTTTGGCGTTTCTCAGCACCAAAGAGATCTCGGTAGATATACTCAGCAATCACAGCACTGAAATATGCGGCTTTTGTCATGGCTCGGATCGTTGTCATGTGCAAGAGGAGTCGGCAAGTTGTGAAACGCGGGGAGGTTGAGGCCGCGGCAAGATACCTTTTCCGAAGCCGGCGTCGGTCACGGCAGACTGCAGCTGGGGTCGCAAAGACATCCGTCGCACCCTTTGTCCCATCATTCTGGACGCACATCGCTGCCATGACTTCCCATCATGTTGAAACTCAATCACAATAGGCTTGTCACGAGCCGACCCGCGTACCTACCTGTTCGCCAACCTGACTGGACGACGTACCACCTTGACCTCCTTCGGTTGCCGATCGAGGCGGTCGACTTCAACACAGGGCCCGGCGCATGCGGTAATGACCAAGCGGCTGTGGTTTGGAAGGAGCCGATCCAGGTTGAGATATTCGCCAAGAACTCTGCATACACAGCGAAGAACTACGCCCTTGCGAATCTGCTTGAGGGAGAATTCGAACCGCTGAATCTCAAAATACAGCGAACCGCGCTCTTCTTTGGTGGCGGCAAGGTTGATAAACCAGCCTGTCTCGTGTTCTCTCGCTCGCGGCAAGATCATGGAGGGATTCGCCCAGAGCCTCAGTCTTTGCTTGGCTATTTCCACTTCCCCGGCATTAGTGAGAAATGGAGGCGGAGGCTTCAGGCGCATGCGTATACACGACGGAGCCGCGACGCCGCCTGCCGGCTGTTCTGGGCATGGCTGTCCCGACTTCCCGATGGAAGCTTTCGAGATCGGTATATCGCCTGTATTTGGCTATCGATTGCACAGCGCTATATGAAGAGCACCAGGTCCTCCTGCATGGTAGGTAGATGCGTCACCCTCGCCTCATTGCTAGACTGCTGATAAAAAAAGACAGTCGCGCCTCCTCGTGACGAACGCATCAGATTGCGAGTTCACATATCTCTATGAGGTCGAGATTACGTCCAGGATGCTTGAGATGGTATCCAGTCCAACCCTTATGTCGAAACACACGAGCTGGCCTACTATCCAGTGTCGCAAAATTCCCTTTGAACCACACGCGAACTTCCAGAAGCGAATCAAAGATGTGCTCAGCAGTGACAACTTCAGATAAACGGACGAGATGCCGTGGCTCTAGATTTCCAAGCCTATCGCGCTTGAGCCTCTTGAGTAGTCGGGGCATACAGAGCGCACGACGAAATAAGGCAGAGGCACCATCGCCCACAGCGAGGTCGGAGATTTCGCTGTTGAGGACGGAGACAACGACGCAGAAAAGTGTCACGATCAGATAGCAGAGGGGTTTTCCGGGCGAGAAATATGCTCACACCCCACCCGGTGTGTCGGCGCGCTGGCTTTGGTGCTACGGTCGCCGAAGGTCTCCAGACATCACTCGGCCCCTCTAGCACTGTGTCGCACAACGCGACTCGTACTCTGTTGAATGTCTTGGAGGAAAGAAATCGATGGCGAGGAAGGAGATTCACGGCACAGCAGCTCCTCTATCTACCCCCGTCCATGGGAGGCTGCTCAATCCGCCACATATACGTCATGGATCCTACATGCGCATGCGTTAAAGAAGCCTTAAGCTCTACCCTTACGTGGCTAAGTAAGTCAATAACTTCTCGATATAAATGCAACTTAACATGTCGCAAAAGTCTAGTGCACTTGTCTAAGATTATAAAACAAATGCTCGTTTCAACGAGTCTATTTTTTCGAAATCTTTTTTGCCTTGGCCAGATCAAAGATATCGTAACATTCTCTTCGAGAGTTCTGAAGCGTTATATATTTTCTCTATGCACATGAGTCACTTACATTAAAATCGCAATATAGCCTAGCATCTTCTCAAGGGTCTTGTGATCTTTGGATAAAGCGCTTGACGTCTAAAGCGCTTGACTTTCTATGCTTCCTCTTCAGCTATTTCCCGCGGGCCTCTTAGGAGCGGGCAGAACACTTCTACATTGTCGAAGCTGTGGAATTTGTCGCGGGATGTTTTTATAAACAATTGATCTAGCTCCCCAACCAATACCTCCGCCAGGAACCGACATCGAGCTGGATGGACACGTTGTCATCAAAATGATGCATGTCAAAGATGATCCTGGCACCCTCGAAAACGAAGCGCGAACGTTTCAAAGCCCTGTCTGGGGCCACCGGGATACCCAAAATCTTTTGGGTATGGACAAGAAGGCGATCGTCACTGCCTAGTTCACGATCTTCTCGCCCCGTCCCTCACCCTCGAAGAGCTAATCAACTACAGCGACTGGCGGCTGTCACTCAAGACCGTTCTCCTCTTAGCGGACCAAGCCATCTCCCGAATCAGATATATTCATGACATGAAGCTCCTGCACGGCGACATCAAGCCGGAAAAATTTCTCATTGGAACAGGGAGACAAGGGAACGTGCTTCATAGCATTGACTTGGCTTGGTTAGGGATGTCGCAAGTGCCGATCACCACAGCGCCTTAAAAGGCCGCCCCTTTGCCGGAACGATCCGATATGCCAGTCTCGGCTGTCACAATTGACGCGGTATATATGCGCATAGCGCCCGGCAACAATTCAGCGCTGACACAGAATAGAGTATTTTTGGAGCGACGACCTGGAATCGCTAGGCTACGTGTTGTTGTATCTCGCCGAAGGCTCATTGCCTTGGCAGGGTCAGAATGCTTCCACGAAGAAGCAGAAGTACGGCCTCATCAAGGAGCAGAAAGCGGCAATATCGGTGGCAGCGTTGTGTGAGGCACCCCCTGAAGAGTTCGCCATCTAGATGGAGTACACTCGATCGCTGGACTTTACCGAGGGTCATGCGTACCTTCGGCAGCTTTTTCGTCGGCTGTTCGCGGCCAGGGGCTTTTCGTACGACAACGTCTTTGACTGGACGGAGAGACGATTACACGAGCTGCACAATCAGCCCAATGAGATGCCAGTTTACACTCTGTTCACTACCAGCGACATAAGGACACCGGCAAGGCACGCGCAACTTTCGCATGCTGCAAACATTTGGCGAGACAGAACTCGTCCAATTCAATCGGGAAACAGGCTAGCGCCTCGCCGCGGAGTTGGGCTGGCCATTCCTTCGATGTGGCAGAACGCCGCATTGTTGGGCTCGCTGCCGTAGCCAGCCGGGCTCAGCGGAAGAGGATGGCCCACCAGCCGTGGGCACGACGAAAGGGACTCCGTCAGCTGCTCTCACCTAACATCCTACAGGTAGGCCTACTGAGAAATTGGCCCGCAGCTCGGCATGAAGTACGGGCGCAAGGTATCTCGCTCGAGCGTCTCGGGCTGGGCGGCGCACACAGCTCTGGGCCTATCAGTGGTTGCTCCTTTGCGGCGGTCGTCGATGGGTGCCATGGATCAGTCGCACCGGGCTTGCACTGTACCCGGCATAGGCAGATTCCATCCCCAAGGGGAAGAGGGGGGGGGGCTTTACCGCGCAACAGTCCATGTCTCGTGTCGCGCGAGGGCTGGGTGCAAGGCCTGGGGGAGCTCCGTGGCCTCTGGGGTAAATTCGGCCCCTTGCACTAGTCCTAGTCAGTAATAGCGCACCGATCATCTTTAATGTCTTCATGCGCCGCCATCCTCCCCACAGAAGCCTACAGGCAGTTCCGTTCCGAACCAGCTTGCCCGCCGGCAGCTCCGTTGCACCCCGAGCGCAGAATGCACGAGCAAGATTTTCGTTCAGACAAGATACCTGTTGCCGTTTCTCGGCTCCGGTCCGATGGCAGAGCTCCGATGGTCAATGAGCACTTTGACGGCGGCCAATGTCGGGTTTTCAAGGCAGATTTCTCGTCTGGGGAGAGCTGGGCTGTACGGGTGCCGCTGTTCGTCCAGGATCGTGAAGCCATTACAAGCATCGTCCAAGGCGAAGCTGATGTGCTTCAAGAGCTTGAGACGAATGGCTTTTGTTGGGCCGCCAAGCTTCGAGGCTACAGTGCTACGTTTGATAACGCCGCCGGATTTCCATTCATCGCTTTGACGTGGATCCCAGGTACTCCGCTGTCCTGGTCTGAAGGCTTCCCGACGCGGCCCCTTCGAGACAAGATACTACGTCAGGTGGCGTTGATACAGGAGCACCTTATCGAGTGTACCAAAGAGCCTAGTATGCCCAGCACCCCTCTATAAGTCTAGTTCGCTAATCGTTATAGGGGCTACTGCCACGGAGTATTTTGGGAGAATAATAGACCAAAAAGTCCATCGAGTCCGCAACGGTGTGCTTCCACAGATAACAGTGCAGGACTGTGTCGACCAGAAAAACCACCTCCCGGCGGTGCTATATCCTGAATTGGATCGTGCGCCGTTCGCTATAGATCATGGCGATCTATCGCCGCAGAATATTCTTATTGACTCGAACTACAATATTACCGGGTAGGTTTGACTTTGGACAATTGTATGGAAGCGTTTCTAAGTCATTTTAGCATCATTGATTGGGGGTTCTCCGCAAAGGTGCCCGCCCAAATGGCGGCTGGACTTCCTCGATTTCTTCGGCTCCAGCGTCTTGTTCTACCCCCAAGCGCTCTCCTCCAGAAAGACCGCATGTCGTACATTGCATCACTTGGGTCCCGCTCATCTCAAGCGGGATCCTGGATGAGTCTTGTTCAAGCTGCCGAAGATGCGGATTTCCGTCATTGTTTTCTAGAGTCAATTATCAGCAAAGGCATGCACCAACGCCTGGCGAAGGACGGATGGAAGCTCCCGTATCGCGAGAGACCTGAGGCAGGCGACCAGAATGTTTGCAGAGTTCATCTCAGCCCGGCCTGGATAGGGGGCATAACAGCAGGGATGGTTCTGCTCGCGGGGATTGTGTGGGCACAGAGACGGAAGGCGTGAGATGAAAGTGCACGTGCACCAAGCGCTCTGTCGCGGTGTTCGTCGCCGCATACGTACTCGACCGGTACTCGGGTTTGGTCGGCAAGTTGCGCCAGATGAAGTGCGGGATATACACCTTCTCGTACATAGACACTCTGTCTCTGAGCTTGCGCACGACCGGATGGACCATTCAGTCGTCTGGGAATGAGCCGAGGGTGTCACTCAACCGGCTGCCTGTATATTGTGATGTGCCATCATCATGACCATGCACCTGATGTCCAGCCCGACCGTCCCGAAAATAATCGGGCATAGAGGCAGGTATATGGCGAGGGCCGACGGCGTGAAGGTTCACGTGTCGTGGACGTCGATGGCGTCGGTCCCACAACGGGGTGGTGTTGATGAACTAGTTCAGGACCACGAACTCGAAGGAGCCACGGTCAACTTGATGCACAGGGTCAAGTTCGCGGACCTGCCGGCCGTCCAGGGCCACGATGTGGCTTTGATGTCGAAGATCTTCCACAGGTCCAATGAGCATGACGAGCCCGAGCGCAACCCGAGGAGGACGTGGGTGGATCTGAGGGCCCACACGGACGGGACCGCATGCGTTTTGATCTTCCGGGGCATATTCCCGGCGTCATCTCCAGGGGACGGAACTGTCGACGACATAATATGCTTCAGTCGAAAAGAAGGCACAGGAACGAGGATGAAACTTGTGTCAAAGCCTTTTGATACCCAAACTGTGGCGTGGGTACCGCACATAAAGTTTCTGCGCCAATTGCAACAAAGAAACACGGCCTGCGTGAAGCCATGATGTAAGCCCGAGAAAGTATGATTCAGTCGTGTCGATGGCTGGGTATAATACAGGAGCGACAGTTCAGCTTCGTGCAGTATCGCACCGGAAGGGACTCCTTGGACCGTCGTGGAGATTGGTCATTGTGCCGTCGACAAATCTCTGCCCGCTGAAGCTGAAGCTCCTCCTTCAATCTGATGAGCAACATGAGGTACCCTCATCCGGCGTGAATCTGGCTTTCACGCCAACCTTCTGCTTCTTCGGTGCACAACGGCTTGTAGTCGGTATAATTGTTTTTGGGCTTGCAGGGCTTGGGCCCGTGCAGTGCATACCGTATCTTCCAGTCAAACTGCAACTGAAATATTGCATTCTGCAATACCGGGGGCGACGCCTGTTTTCAACGCCTATAGAGATGGATACTAGCGGGCTAGGCATGGCTCTTCGTAGGCGGTCCGACCTGGCGGTGTTTGCGTGGCGGCTTGTTCGGCGTCTGCAGTCTCCCCGGTCAGGCAGTGGCCACGTTGGTGCCTTATGGTCGACAGACAGCAAATGGCAGCAACCTTCGCCCGCGCCAATAGCATTTTCATCTCGAGGAGCCTCGGAGCATGCAAGATCTTCGCCAGGCTATTCCTCCTCCGACGGAAGCTTCCGGCTAAACTCGGTGTCGCTTAGGCGGCACTCTCCTCTGGCTCCCCTCTCTGCCCGAATGGTGCACATTGAGGGTTCATCGGCCGTATCATCGGGCCCTCGGCCACTTATCTGGGTCGAATGCGCCTGGCACCCCGGTAACGGTATTGGCCTCCCACCCAGGGCACCCTATGAGCGCGGGATCGATTGAACACGGAGTGTTGTCGAAGCCCAGAGATACTTCATTGTCGTGTGACGCGCAGGGCGTGGACGGGGTTGTCGGTCATGGCGTAGGCGAGGTCTCCAAAAGGTCGACTGAGAAGGTGACGGGAGGCTCTGTGCTGGTCTTGCTTTCTTCCCGATGAATTCGCCCTGTTAGTGATACTGGCCGACAGGTGTCTTCGCCTCCCTTATGCCTTCCACCATCATCAGATGAACGGATGTCACGCCCTATCAGTAACTTATTCATCCAGTGCAATCAACCAGAGTGGCTTATCAGCACTGCTCTTAGAACTTGACTGTTCCCTTGTGACAGACTCAGTCTGTCGTCTGATTCCGACACATCTGGGTCGCCGTCAACAGTATTCATGTCATCCAGTCCCAAGCCGGGACCGGGGGAGATAACAATCGGCTCGTCAGATGACATCCCATGGGCGGTGGGCACGTTGGGTCGCACTACACCGGTCTGATCGATCATGTTTGCTATAGGAGTACTAGAGAAAACCCATTGCGGCAGAGGGCCCGACGGCACAGGTCGCTTTGCTGGCCGGGTACGAACGCTTGATCCCAGTAACGCTACAATCCACGAACCTGATAGTCAAGATTGACAGCTGCCATCATCGGGCGACGCGGCACGGGTGCAGAGTCAGAGCAATGAGACAAACAGGTCAACAGGGGCTTCGGCACAAGCTGAAGAAGAACTTGGCAGATACGGAAGATCCGCCTATGCCGAAGAATGGTGTTCGCTGATAGTGCCAAGTACGGAATAAAGGTCAAACTTGACTGTCGTCAGTCGGACGGTCGGGCCCCCTTTTTACCCAGGTACTCGTTTACTGTCCTCCGCCAGAACACCGCCAACAGATGGACAGTGGCGAAAGGGGTGCGCGCAGTGTGATTTCGACAAAGGTTCCAACGTCCACGATCAAACACAGCCCGGCGCAAGTATCCCGACGTTGCCACTTTCCACCAGCATGTTTCTGTCTCGACTTTCAGCTTCGGACACCTTCCGGCGCCATCCGCGCCAGCTGGAACCAGGACCGAGGCCCTTTCGGGCACGATAATCATGGGACTTGGCGCGTTGGCTGCTCGTATTGAAGGCACGCAGGGAGCGAGTGAGGCAGACCAAGGATCTCGCTGGATTGGCTCGGGAGCCGCCATGTGTTGCGTCGTCCTGTAGGAAGCAGATCCTCGCCGACAAGCCTCGACGTATGCCAGGCTCACCTAGCATAGCGTTAGCGCCAGCGGAGACGTCGGGCTAGACTTTGGATGGCGTCTGGTGGACTTTGACGATGGGACCGGTCTGTTCGCAGAGTAGTGGCTCAACTCGTAAGTTGTCGGCGGGGGGCTGTGAGCGATGCTGGGCTGGCAAGCTGAGTGGAGCTGAAAGGAAATCTGAAACGGCGTGTCTTGACTCCCCATGGCAGGGGTCTTGCGGTAGCGGTTCGCAGATCGCGGGCGGCCACTTTCATTAATGCATACATATATCACGAAAACCTGTAACATCTCATTCCTCCCTCGGGAAGCAAGTAGCCACCTCCAACTTGCCCGTCTCCGCATCCGCGTGGAAAGACAGCACAGCTGTCGCTCCGTACTGCAGTGGGTCACCTTCGAAACAACCAGGTCCTTGCTCTTCTTCAAGCCCAGTATCCTTTCGATGTTTGTAGTAATCAGCCGCACGGTTTCTCGCTCGTTGAGGCCGGCGTATTTGGCTGTCCACCCGGCTTCGGGACCCAGACTATTGAGCCGGTAATCTACAGGCATGACTGGAGAATCAAGTCGCAGGATCAGTAGTGTTATGCCAAAACCTATTCCCGGAAGAACTCACACTCTTCGGCAATCGCCAAGGCAAAGGTGACACCAGCCTCTGTCAAGTAGCTGGCAATGCTGCGGCTGAGGGGAGGCCCAAGAACGGCATCCTTGCTCCGGAACTGGTCACCAGTGGGTCGGTTCTGGGTGAGTATGACCGAGATATTGGCCGCGGCCAAATCCTTTGCGACCTGTTCCTCTTCGTCAGACTTCGCGCTCGACAAGGACCATCTGATCTTGGTACCACTTACAAAAGGGGCTTCCTTTCCACCCATGATGACCAGGTTCGTTCTCGGAAAATCTTTCTTGATCATGCAGAGTTGTTGCAAGTCATACTGTGGTGTGTCTCTTGTATGAGCTCCAAGATGCCGAGCATGTCAGAAAGTGGACAAAGCGTACCTTGTTATGGCTCGTCACCACCAGTGGCAGCTCACCGCGCTGCACTTGGCCATATATTGTCGCATTATGTTCGCCCTTGCCATCCTGCAGCATCTTTCGCAAGTGATGCACTCCGGCGCTGACCGTGTTCTCCGAAGTCTTGGTGCCTTCGTCAAGAACAAGGTGCAGGGCCACATCGCCCTGGACAATGCCTCCGTCGAGAAGACTCTTCTTGCCGCTGGTGAGGATTTCGACGCTTACGCCCTGAACCAAGCCACCCGAATCCGTCACAGGAGCAGTGATGGCTCTTGTCACTCCGCCCAGGCGAGCCCGAGCAAACGACTTGCCATCTAGCCAAATCCCATGCTTGGCATATGCGACGCTATCAGGATCGCTAATTTTCTGGCCTTTGGCATCGCCGTCACCAGTCTCGTCTTCCGTGGCGATTTCCCTCATGCCCAAGGCCTTGGTCATCGCAGTGAGACCTGGCAAGACGTGTCCGTTTTGCAGGGACACCTTCAGAGCTCGTCCATCCGCTCCAAGGGCCTTGGTTTTCTCTGTGCAATGCTGGGTTGGCCCGAGACAGACGACGTTGCCGTTGTGGATGACAAGATCGAGGGGTGTCTCGGATTGCTCCGTCACGGGCGCTGACAGCTCAGGATAGTTCTCAAGAAAGGTTTTACGAATACCCTCGATGATGAAAGTTAGCGCGCCTTCAGCCGCTTGAGAGCAAGTCTCATCTCTGAGACTATCTTCCGGCTCATATCGGATTTGCGGCTTCTTCAGTGAAGGATCATTGGCCATCCTCGGAGCTGCGAGTCTCGTTCCCATGCTTTCTTCGACTTTGGAGTCGTTCAGTTGCGGGATTCCGTCGATGAAGACCTGCAAAGGCGTTGCTCCAATGGCAAGGGGATGCGAGTCCCAAACCACGAGATCTGCATCGTATCCGGGCCGGCAGTACCCAACTCGGTGACCAAGGTCGATCGCCTTTGCCGGAATGGAAGTGATGGCTTGTAGAGCCTTGGCCTCGGGGAGATGGAACGAGTGGCCAATGGCTGCCTGGGACGCGAGGTACTTTGCATTGATAGGTCCGCCAACATGATCAGACTTGTACGCCACCGGGATGCCGTGCTTGTCGAGGATGTGTCCGGCGTAGAGACTCGGCGAGTACGACTCCCACTTGTACAAGCTGAACTCTGCGAATATGGCCACCGTAATGTTTTCCCCCTTTTCTTTGAGCATCTCAGGTACCTGCCACGCTTCGGCGGCATGGTGAAAGCCCCGGACTCGGTAGCCAAACTCGTGGCTGATACGTAGCATGGTCTCCATGTCCTCCTGCTCATAGTTGTGGTTCTGCACAATGACTCGTCCCCGGAGGATGCCGATCGAGGTCTCGAGATCTAATTGGAACGGAAAGTTTCCATTCTTGTGGACAAACTTGAGCTTGTCTCTCACCCTCGACTTGCGGCTATCGAAAAGTTCGTCACAATAGTCGTCTTGGCGTTCCTTCAGCTCCTTTGCTTTCTGAAAATGCTCTCGCAATTGCCATGCGACTCCCATGCGGGTGTGGTCCCAGACACCGGTTGGATTCTCACCAAACGCCATCTTGACATATCGACGCCGCTCCTCTTCGGGCAGTCCTCGCTCAAGCAGGAGGTCTTCCACAACCGGCTCGCGGTGCTTTCCAGAGTAGAGCGCGTTCTTGACGACTGTGCCTTCTCCACCGATGATATTGGCGGAGCCTGGGATGATGAGAGAAGTCGTGATACCACCGGAGCAGATGAACTTCGTGGCCGTATCGTAGGCCTTCAGCCCATCAATGACACGCACCATTGGCGTCAGTGCCTTGGTTTTGGGGTTCATTTCATTTTCGTCACGCCGGACTTTGGACGATGGCCACGGCGCAATCAAGTGATGCGAATGCATATCGACCAGACCTGGGGTCACGTAGCGGCCGTGAAGGTCGTGCTCAATCGCATCGCTTTGACTCCGACTCTTGTGCGAAGCTTTCTCAACGGACATCACCAAACCCTTGGCAATAGTAATGTCCACTGCGTAGGGGAGGAAGATTTCTCCGTCGAATAGCGTCGCGTTTCGGAGAACGATGGTCTCATTCTGGCCGACGGTAGGATTCCACCTTGAATTGGTCTTTCTTGTCGTTGCATCTTCCCGAGCCGGCAGCTGAAACCTGGCATCGCACCGAGCAATCGCGTCTTCGAAGCGGTTTAGGGTCGACGACGCTCCTGGCCCAGCCCCGCGCTGCGGCCAGATATCGCCTGCACCTAAGAGGACGCACAGGAGTACCAAGAGACAGAGCGACGCGTGAATTCTGTATCGACGTTGCCGTTGGCGGGGATATGCCGTAGCTTCATATGGTGGTGGCGCGGCGCCATGTGGAGGAAGAGGCGAGGCTTTCTGCATGTCGTCGGCGGACATGCTTCAGATGTGCCTGTTGGCCCCGGATGTGAAAGTTACGGACACAGAACGACTTGATTGCGGCGACGTTGGGCACTCTAGGATGCAAGAGGAAAGCAAACCGCGGTGTCTGTCAGTTAGTGGCAAGAGTCCATTGACAGACAGGCGGGTTTCAAATGTCTCAGCTGATTAGCGTGCTTACGCGTCAGGTCATATCAATCATCGTCAAGATTCTCTTGAACTCCTGAGTTTGTGCGGCGATTGTGAAGGAGCATCACCGAGGCATCCGTCGTCGGTTGGCTAATCATCTTATCTCCTCCGGGATGGAACTGGGGAAGCCGTACCCGGGGCCGCTGACCCGCGCCACCTTCCTAACTCGGCAGTGAGCTCCCCTCTACCAAGGTAGTACGCTAACCTCGTCTGCGCGCTCCAAATTGAAGTCCAAGTTTAGATCCAGGAACCATGGTCATCGCGAGTCATCGTCATCTTCAGGATGGATGTCTACCCGTACGGTGCTATTCAGTCGCCATTGATAGGTTTCGCCAACTATGGTTGCGCTGTAGATTTACCGCTGCGCCTAATGTGGAACTAATATAAGCCATCATACTACGGCTGGTAAACCGCCTTGACTGCAGGCAGGCCCTGAATCAAGGTAGCTTCAACTGTACGACGAGTTGCTCCCGCGAGCTCGACTTAGTCACGAGCTCAATCCCCTCGCCACATACTCTTCGTACGTTTGCCGCCGAAGATGAGTCGGCACCCGGAGCCTCGGGCTTGGCGAAGCTCGGTCTGTTACCACGCCCTTCCTTGTGAGCTGGTTCATCCGCGACCTGCCGGCGCTCTCTTACTTGCGTAATAGTGCAGCTATGCGTAAGAGAACGAGAGGGGTGATCCGTAGACACACAGACATCATGAGGCGTCTCGTCGCCAGGCTCTATCCTGTCAGAGACGGAGATCAGCGGCCCGCCAGCGACGCCAGCCGCAGCCCCGTATGCTCCATTGGCGCAAGCACAACCACCACCGTCGTGCCTATCGCTCCAGGTCATGTCTGACCTGCACCTCGAGGTGGACCAACGCTATGACAGCTTCGGCTTCCCCGTCACGGCGCCGTGCTTTGTCCTCGCCGGTGACGTTGGCTGCCTGGCAGTTTATGATGCCCACAGGTCCGATGTCCGGTGGCTCAAGGCCGACATGCAAAGATTGCAGTCCGAGCTGGTAGCCAACTCGCCAAAGGCCCGCCGCGACACCAGCGGTGCTAATACTCCGGCCCCAGGGTCCACGGTGTCGCATCTTCGATGCGGGACGGCGTAGATAAACGAGATGGTGCATTCGATCCGCCCAAGGTCATATGTGTCCCATTAAAGTGACGAAGGAGCGGCAGCCACCGAAAGAATCTGGGGCTGAGGCATTGTGTCTCTTGTACGGACCCGCCGTGCAGGTGACGACTCACACAGAACGTCTTGATCGCAGGATGAAACCCGAGACTACGGGCGACTGCGAGTGAGTTTGTGCCAAAACGCATTTTGGCCTTGTTTTTTTGCCTACGTAGACCCCCCAGTATTAGTCATCTACTTTTATAGCGTATTATA
>JALHBZ010000172.1:0-156163 GCA_024340015.1 Tolypocladium ovalisporum | reverse complement strand
CCCCCCCCCCCCCCCCTCCCCCCCCCCGGACTCGACCATCGCCAAGGATCCCCCGACAGACGTCAAGGTTGCCGACAGACGTCAAGGTTGCCGACAGACGCCGACCAATCCCGCCGGATCAATCGGCCAGTGAGGATCGAATCCAACTCAATCCCATACAATCCTACAATCCCACCCCACCACCTAGCGGCGCTAAGCCCTGTCGTCATACAAGAAAACCGCCCAAAGGAGCCCAAAACACCATCCGCCAATCTTGCGACCGCAGGCGCTGCCCCAAGCTGAAGTATTGACTGGCGCCCCCCGCCCCCCCCGGGTTGATAAGTGTCACGTTCTCCCCCAGTCTGTCTGTGTCGCTTTCGACACGGCGCACGCGACCTCGCCATCTCTGAGCGCACCAACAAGCAGAGAGGTTGCCCACCATGGCCAGAGACATCGTGGACCGAGAGCTCGAAGACGCCGAGCGCGGCGCTTCGCCCGAGCGCTACCAGCGCCGCGCCAGCAACGAGATTGAGCGCGTGCCGACGGCCTCGTCGGCCTCTTCGACGTCGTCCGACGCCCGCCGCAGCGCGGCCCTGCGCCGCAACGACATGAGCCGCGTGTCCACGTCCAACGACCTCGAGCGGCACCCCACGGCGCTGAGCCGCATCGCCACGGCCCGCAGCCAGCACGTCGGCACCGTCGGCGGCGGCGGCATCCGCAGCCGCACCAGCAGCCGGGCCTCGCGCCCGCTGCCGGCCTTTGGCGCCGGCAAGCCCTTCCCGCCGCCGCTGCCCGCGCAGGAGGAGTACGTCGTCGAGTTCGACGGGCCCGACGACCCGCTGCACGCGCAGAACTGGCCGCTGCGCAAGAAGATCCTCACGGCCGCCATGCTGGGCTACACCACCATGACCTCTGCCTTCACCTCGTCCATCTTCTCGAGCGCCACCAGCATCGTCGCGGCCGAGTACGGCGTCGGCAGCGAGGTGGGCATCCTGGGCACCACCTTTTACGTCCTGGGCTTCGCCTTTGGCCCCAGTCTGTGGGCTCCCCTGTCGGAGCTGCGCGGTCGGAGGCTGCCTCTTGTGATTGCCATGTTTGGCTTCTCGCTCTTCTCCATTGCGTGCGCCACGGGCAAGGATATCCAGACCATTCTCATCTGCCGCTTCTTCAGCGGCTTCTTCGGCGCCTGCCCGCTGGCCGTCGTCGCCGCCGTCTTCTCCGACATGTTCGACAACAACACGCGAGGCATCGCCGTCACTCTCTTCTCCATGGCCGTCTTCTCGGGCCCCCTGCTGGCGCCCTTTATCGGTGGCTTCATCGTCACGTCGCACCTGGGATGGCGTTGGACCGAGTACCTGGCCTCCATTATGGGCTTCACCGCCTTTGTCCTCGATCTCCTCTTCCTCGAGGAGACGTACCCACCAGTCATCCTCGTCAGCAAAGCCGCCGAGCTGCGACGCCGCACCAAGAACTGGGGTATCCACGCCAAGCAGGAGGAAATCGAGGTCGACTTCAAGGAGCTCCTCACCAAGAACTTTTCTCGCCCGATGCGCCTGCTCTTCACCGAGCCCATCATCCTGCTCCTCTCCATATACATGTCCTTCATCTACGGCATCCTCTATCTCTTCTTGACCGCCTATCCCCTCGTCTTCGTCGGCGTCCACGGCTTCACTCCGGGAAAGTCCGGCCTGACCTTCTTTGGCATGATTCTGGGCCAGGTCATCGCCGGCGTGACTGTCATTGCGCAGCAGGGGTGGTACAGGCGCAAGCTGGCGGCCAACAACGGCATTCCCATTCCCGAGTGGCGGTTGCCAAACGTCATGGCCGGTGGCATCTCCTTTGCCGTTGGCATCTTCTGGTTCGGATGGTGAGTTCCCCTTTTCTGGCCCGCGCCACGCAGAGGGATATGCTGACAGTAAGGATGCAGGACTGGATACAGAGCCGACATCCACTGGATCGTACCCGCCATCAGTGGCATCTGCACGGGCTTCGGACTCATGTCCATCTTCCTCCAGTCTCTCAACTACCTCGTCGACGCCTACCTCATGTTTGCCGCCTCTGCCATTGCCGGCAACACCTTCCTGAGATCCCTCGCCGGCGCTGGCTTTCCGCTCTTCGCCCGACAGATGTTCGAGGGCATGGGCATCCAGTGGGCCTCGACGCTGCTGGGCTGCATCGCTGTTGTCCTGGCCCCCATCCCGTTCGTCTTCTACAAGTACGGCGCCAAAATCCGGGAGAAGAGCTCGTATGCGCCGACCGTGCCGTCGATGCCGACCCAGACCGACGAGGAGGACAGCGCAGAGACGCCGCCCACGGAAAAGGAGGGACATGAATCGGCCCTGATGTCGAGTGTGCCACGGAAGCAGAGCAGCGCCAACGGCCCTGCGCACAACGTATAACCAACTGCGAAGGGCTTGGTGCTTGGTTGATTGCATCAACCAGCTTGCTTTGCGACCTTTTGCGAGGGTCTGCGAAGTGGGAGAGCATGGCGTCCATGATTTGCTTGAGACTTCATGGTACCTAATATTCCATGCTTTTTGGTGGCGGACGCTGGTCAGCTCTTCGACTGGAGAGTAGGGCGAAGATGAGAAGCGTCACAACACATAATGATACCAGCAGCGATTCGCTGTAGAGTCCCACGACTCATGCCGGTACGATGCGTAATGTTTGATAGCCAAGTAAATTGAACATGACTCGATTGTCAAATACTGACTTTGACTCTTGGCACCTCGTGAATTGAAAGAGAAGTACCCACTTCTAGGGGATCATTCGGCTTGTAGCTGAAAAGTGATGACCCCCTACAAGTACATCGCGAACAGCTCACCCGGAATTACCGAGTTTGCTTCAAAGGAGGATTGTGCCTGTTGTTGGCACGTTGCTTCGCCAAGATCGCGACGACGTGCATTTGTCATCCAAACACGGGAAGTGAACAGTTGTCATCATGAGCGTGCCGGGATAATAAGCATGGTAACGTTAGGGGACCCAACCGATAAAAGGCTCGGCCTGCGCTGACATCGGCCGAGGGTCTAACGAGGCCGCATCCCATTCTGATCACGAGACAAGTCCATCCAGAAAAGGACTCCCCTCCCCAGACAAAATACCTTGAGAATGACTACGGAAGAGAAGCGCTACGGAGAGTACGACGGGGGTTGCCACTGCGGCTTCATCAGCTTCTCGTTCAAGCTGTCACCGCCGCTCGACGAGCACATTGTGCTCAATTGCAACTGCTCCGTCTGCCGACGCATGGGCTACCTGCTCGTCTGTAAGACCGCCATGGCGTCTGTGCAGGGAGCGCAGGACTTTTGGTATTGACAATGCATGCGCAGACCCGCCGTACGAGGACGTGACCTGGCACAATGGCTCCAAGGAGCGCTGCTCGGTCTATCAGGTGAGCCGACCGAAGGATGAACAGGCGGCAACGTGCTGACCGCAGGCACCGCAGTTCAACACGAAGACCAAAGATCAGCTCTTCTGCCCCAAGTGCGGCGCCAGCATCGGCATCGACTTCCGCTGCCATGAGCCCAAAGGATACGGCTTCAGCGTGTGTTCCCCTCCTCTGGCCCAGTCGCTCCAACAGGCACGCGAGCTGCCCAACTGACGTCTCGACTTGCAGGCCCGCACCATCAACGGCGTTGACCTGGACAAGCTCAACTACAGAAAGCTCGACGGCGTCAACAAGGTCGGACCCGCGACCGATCTGTCGGGCCAGGAGCAAGGGGCCGACAGCAAAGAGGCTTGAGCATCTCGGGGTGGTGTCTCGGCCGACTGCTGTGCGTTGTTAGCGTGGCGTGGCTAGACACCCGACCCTGCTGTCGTCTCAATTGATGATGATAGCTGATGCAGCGCCGCCAGTGGCGTGGACGTGATCCATACAACCCCGCTGCCGCCCTTTTAGCGCCGTTTACAGCGCCCGTGACGTTGGCCGAACCCAAAATGAGATGCTGTCGGAGGAGACTGAGATGCCCCGAGGATTGAGTTTTCTTTTGTCTGGATTGAACCTATACCTCAAAGCTTCACGGCCGGCGTACTTCGTAGGGACGCAATGTGTCGCGGTACTCGGGTCGGAAGACCCTCAAGGCTGAGTCGTGAGCGCCAATGCCCGACAACCTGGTAGCGGCGTCCCATCCAAGTTTCCTGCAGCAGTGGCCAGCCCAGGCCCTCAGCTCGCCCGGGGTCTGGGTCCCGGGATCGCAGGGCGATCGCTGGCAAAGCCGGCAAGCCCCACCCCAGCTCCCCGTACCAAGATGCCACTGCCAGCCGCACGACGAGCTGCGAGCGGTGGAGTTGCTCCGGGACTAGAACACAGCTACGTCATCGACGAGCTGGCGTGAATGTCGCTAATAGCTCAGCTTGCAATCAGGGCGAGTGCCGTCAATCATGTCTTTGAGGTGGTGCCTCCCCTCGTAGTTGGAATCTCTGCTTCGTAATCATCTCGACTGTTGCCCAACTCCGGAAGCTGTCTCTCTAGGCCAAGCCTGAGCTTCTGCGAGCGTCGGACAAGGAGTTGCTCACCTTGTACCGCATTCACTCACCACCTACAGAGCATTCATTCCCCCTTTCGACAGCCACCTCAACCACGACGCAAGCCGAGCACGGCGCTCAGCAGCCGGCATGGACGTCAACGAACATGTGGTGCCCGCGGGGCAGCACTACAGCGGCCGCAATCGCGTGCCCAACATCCAAAAGTTCATGGAGCAGCTCGATGCCCAGAAGAAGGAGCGTGACGCCCAGATTGACCAGGAGCTCCGCAAGAACAAGGGCAGCAAGGAGGCCAAGGCTCACCGTAACGAGGAGCAGCCCAAGCGCACCGACTTGAGAACTGTGCGCGATCCCGTTACCGGCAAGGACGTGGGCATCAGCGATGCTCAGTCCGACTTCAAGGATGTCGTCGAGAATCCTCAGGTACATGGCCCGGCTTCTTTGCGTCTTTGCGTCTTGGCGTCTTTGCGTTCAATGCTCATCGCAATGCCAGATGTCTGTTCCAAACGAAAATCTGGGCAAGCCCACCACTGTCAAGGTCACTTCCCAGCAATCCGGAGAAGAATACCGCCGCGCGCAAGACATCACGGCGCCGCCAGACCCCATCCAAGAGGGCGCCACCTCGGACGTGCCCATCCGCAGTGAAAAGACATCCGTCCTGTTCTACAAGACGCCCTCGGTAAGCTACGAGCCAATGTTCGCCTCCATTGAGCGCAAGGCGAACCTTCTCTGCGTCGGCATCTTTATCGGCATTGTCTTCGTGGGCAAATTCTTCGGCGGACGCCTCGCAGGCTTGATTCCCCTGGCCATCTGCGTTGCGTCGGGAGTCTTTCTGTGGGTAAAGGACCTCGTTCGCCAGGGGCGGAACGTGGAGTGGTCGAGCGAGCAGGAGCGCGGCGAGACTGCCACGACAAATCTCATTCCAGAGTCTGTCGAGTGGATGAACACGGCCATTGGCATTGTCTGGGGTCTCATCAACCCGGAGATGTTTTCTGCGGTGGCAGACACGTGAGTGCCGTCTCTTCAAGGTCCGCGAATGGTGCGCTAAACAAGGATAGGTTGGAAGACGTCATGGCGGCATCCGTCCCCGGAGTCATCGAGAATGTTCGCGTCGCCGACATCTCGCAGGGTTCCAACCCCATCAGAATCCTCAACATGAGAGCCCTCCCCGACTCCCACGTGCAGGACATCTCAGATGAGATTCACAAGGAAAACGAAAAGACCATGGACCCCAACGAGCTAGCAGCCGTTGAGCAAGCGGGATCGTTCTACAACATGGAGGTTTCCATAGCCTACCATGCCAAGCCGTCAGGCGAGGACGTTGCGTCCAAGTCGAAGAACATGGGCATGCAGCTCGTCTTCTACCTAGGCATCAAAGGCCTGTTTGGTATTCCGTTGCCCATCTGGGTCGAGCTGCAAGGACTGGTTGCGACTGCACGAGTGCGCCTGCAACTGACCCCAGACCCACCGTTTTTGAAGGCGGTGACATTCACGCTGATGGGAGTCCCCAAGGTCCAGGCTGGTTGCACACCCATGATCGAAAAGGGCGTCAATATTTTGAACCTGCCACTAATTTCCAACTTTGTCAACTGGGCCATCAGCGCAGCGGCGTCCATGTACGTCGCCCCAAAGAGCATGACCCTCGACTTGAGCAAGATGCTTTCGGGCGACGACATCAAGAAGGAAACTATGGCTCTTGGTGTCATGTTCATTCGAATCCACAAAGCAACTGGCCTCAGCAAGCAGGATCAGAGGGGCAGCAAAGGAGGCGGCTCCGACCCGTACATCACCATCAGTTGGAGCAAGTTTGGGAAGCCCCAGTTCTGCACGCGTGTCATACAGGACGACCTGAACCCCGTCTTTGAGGAGACTTGTGGTCTTCTGGTCACCAGCGATCTCATCAAGGCCGACGAGCAGCTGTCGATGGAGCTGTGGGACAGCGATCGATCATCGGCTGACGATGTCGTGGGCAAGGTGGAGTTGAGCATCCAGAAGCTCATCCAGCATCCAGGCAAGATGTTCCCTCAGGTTTCCAGGCTCTGCGGTGTCAAGGCCGACAGCAGCATGCCCGGTGAGCTCCATTGGGAGGTCGGCTTCTTTGGCAAGACGCAGTTCCGAAAGGCTCTCCGCACCCATGGAAAGGACATCAACCTGCCCAAGGAGCTGGCGAACAAGCCAGAGCTTCAGGACGAAAAGGGTACGATTGATACAGAGGAAGAGGACGCCGTCATCCACACTCCGCCCGACCCGCTCTGGCCCTCTGGTATTCTCAGCGTTGTGGTCCACCAGATCGTTGGCCTGGAGCTCGCCAACATCAAGGGCTCTGAAGGGAAGCGCAAGGGCAAAGAGTACGAGCCCGCAAGGCCCGAGGCCGGAGAAGTCAAGGAGGAGCAGAGTCGGAAGCTGCCCAGTTCTTACTGCACGATCCTCATCAACGACGAGTTGGCGTACAAGACTCGTACCAAGGTGGTGTCCTCGCAACCCATCTTCAACGCCGGTACCGAGAGGTTCGTGCGAGACTGGCGCTCCTGCATCGTCACCTTGGCAGTCCGCGACTCTCGCAACAGGCAGCACGATCCCATCATCGGTGTGGTGCCGCTCAAGATCTCCGACGTGCTTCAGACCAGCAGCGAGGCGACTCGGTGGTACCCTCTCGACGGCGGCGTCGGCTTCGGTCGCATCCGCGTCTCCATCCTCTTCCGCTCCGTCGAGCTCAAGCTGCCTCCCCCGCAGCTGGGCTGGGATGTGGGTACGTTTGAGTTTCTGTCGGACGCGATTGTGACGACTGGATATGCGCCAGCAGGCCATTTGAAGTTGAAGCTGCGGACTGGCGGCTCCTCCGCCACTATCAAGAAAAACTTTTCCACCAAGGAGGCAAACGGCATGACGATTAACATTAGCGGCGGAGAGAATGGGCAGAGACTGCGACTGCCTGTACGTCACCGGTACCGGTCGCCCATCTTCATCGAGTTCTATCCGTCTGGTAGCCGGCATGCCGACACCTATGCGGCGCTCTGGCTCCTGGAGCTCGCAGACGGAGAGACAAAGGACTTTGACATCCCCGTTTTCAAGTGTGACAATGGCTTGCGTCTGTCGCAGAACTTCATCACCCAGGACAACTACAGGGAGATCCCAGACCTGGAGATTGAGGAGATTGGTCGTGTGAGGTTCAAGGGCCGGTTCTCTGCCGGCACCGACTCTGACCACATCAAGTTCGTGAGCAACAACGACTCGCGCGAAACCATCGAAGCTTGGGAAGCTTGCTACGCTGAAGGCGTACGCGAGCAGGAGGTGCACGCAGAAGTGCCTCCTCTCATCCAGCAGCTGCACGACGAGTCTCTGACGCACGGCCGAGATGTGCTCGCCCAGGCCGACGAAAAGGACAAGCAGAAGTGGCTGACAAAGGATGGCACCGACTGGAGCGGCGCGTTTGGCCAAGATCCCAGAGAACTACTGGCGAACAAGTCGGGCGGCCGGCACACTGAAGATTATGACGACTTTGACGATGGTGGCCACGACTCCTCCTCCTCCGACGATGAAGACCCTGATCTCGGCGTCCAGGACGCAGAGTCGGAGCCAAACGAGGGCAGCCAAGACGCTCGCCGGTCGCTGGACACGCAAAACACAAGGGCCACGGCCGCCACAGACGATTCCCAGGGCAGCGGCAGCAAGAACCCATACAAGGCGTACAAGGACTACAAGACACGCAGCCGAGACTTGCACCGCAAGCAGAGGGGCCTGATGCAGTGGCGGCCGATGCGCAACGTACAATTTGCCAAGGACGAGGCAAAGTATGCCCTGAGGAAGGTGAAGAACCTGGGGGCTTTGGGCGGCCGGGAGCCGGATGTGGAGACGGAAGTCTAAGCGATCAGTTGACACTGGTACCCTGTGTTCGATGATGTACGACACGCACTTTGTATATATGTTTAGTCTCGTTGCGCTTCAAACCACACGCGTCCGTAGGCAGAGTCCAAAAAAACCACATCACCTACGAGCCCACGCATCCAATCTTGGAGACTTGACGAATCCTTTCTCATTACTGGGGTCGTTATGAATTATTATATCAGACTTTTTCTCAGAACTTTTCGACAAAAGGTCGCAGATCCAACTCCTGGGTAAAGGCACTTCGGTGCTGGGTGTGCAAGTGCCAGTAGTTGTCAGCAATCTGTAGTCGGGTGTTGTTAGCTTGCAGGCTCCCATGCTCATACGACGTTGCCAGTCTCAGGACCACATACCGCCTCGGGTTTAATCTTGCCGTCCTCGACACCTTGGTTCATGACAAAGTCCTTGCCCGACGGCGTGTCGATGCCCCCGTCGATGATGACGTAGGCAACGTGCACGCCGCGAGGGCCAAACTCACGCGCGAGCGACTGCGTGAGCCCGCGCTGGCCGAACTTGCCGGCGGCAAAGGAGCCGAAGCGCGCGGAGCCGCGGATCGAGGCCGTGGCGCCCGTGACGATGAGGCTGGGCGGGTGGGGAGCCGTGGGCACGGCGGCGAGGAGTTCGGGGATCGTCCTCTGGGCAAAGTTGAAGAGGCCATGTCTGACACGCATCGTCAGACTACCCTGTTCCAGCATTCTTCACCGTGGGAAAGGCAGGCAAGCAGACTCACATGGCGGTGCCCACACTCGTCGCCACGTCCTCGTGCTTGAGGTCCAGGAAGGGCTTGACGGCGAAGCCCGCGTTGGCGTTGTAGACGGCCGCGGCCAGCTTGGCGCCGGGGAGCTCGCGCTTGATCTGCTCAAAGGCGGCGTCGACGGCCTTGGGGTCGGACGCGTCGGCGGCGATGCCAATGGCGGAGCCGCCGGCCGCGCGGACGGCGTCGACGGTGGGCCCGTAGCTGGACGCGGAGCGGGCGAGCAGCACGACGGGGTAGGCCTTTGCGAAGCGCAGCGCCGTGGCCGCGCCCGTGCCGGAGCCGACGCCGCTGATGATGGCGTAGAAGGCGGGAGAGGCCATGCCGATGGGGGACTCTGGGGCGTGTTGTTGCCAAGGTCCGGGAACGTGTCTAGGGGTGGAATCGAGTAAGATTGAGTCGGATGAGATGAGGAACATGTCGTCTTGGAATATAAATAGCCTGGGATTGGACTCTCCAGGTTGCGTCCCGTTGACGCAATAGCTTGAACCTTGGTGGTGGCTTATAAAGCAGTCTACCGGGCGGCAGCGTCGGGAGCTGTGCAGATACGCTTTGAATCTCCTTGAATCTCCTCTTAGTTTCTCTGAATCAGCATGAAGGGCACTAACCTAGACCGCGTGGGTATTCCCATCCAAGCAGAATGTGCCTTGCAAATGCGCGCATGGACGGACAAGACAAAGTGCCGAGTGGCGGTTCGTTTGCTGTCCGGATCTACGCGGCCCCACCTCATCGCGAGCGGGAGCGGCCGCCCGGGGTCGCAAACGGCGGCGAGGATGGGGTGTCTGTTGGTCAAGGACTTGAGCAGCGACCAGTGCGCTATCTGTGGTCGGAGATAGATGGTCGCCTCCTTGCTCACTCTATCTGACTTTGCGAGTCACGACGTTTCCAAGCCGTCTTGATGGTTCGGTGAGAAGAATGCCTTTGCAACATTGAAATCTTCTACATATAGAACTGCCCGTCCGGCTCGTGTCTTTCAGATGCGAGAGCTGATTCAACCCACCACTGCATGACTTGACTGCGAAAAATGAGGTCGGAGAATAGTTCAGTCTTTTGCATTCGTCAGTTCGGGTGATGCCTGATCTGGCGACGCGTGGTGGAAAGAGGGAGGAGCCGTGCGCCCGCATTCACAATGCGGGCAATGGGAGAAGACCTCTCATAGACGAGAGCCTCCGATTTAAACAATGTGCAGAGGTTTGCGGCAATGAGCAGCCGACGTTGTTGTGCTCTTCAGCTGCCGGCCCCGGGACGGGTCAGTCAGTCAATCATATAAACGCACTGCGGAGCCATCGCTCTACACAGGACGCAGAGGCTCGAGCCACAGACTGGCGGGCGCCGAATGAGTTGGTCGTAACACCCGACGCTCTTTGGAGCGTTGGAACCCATCTGGTGTTGCATAGCTCCGTTGGGGCGCAGCGACAGTTGGAGGGTTGTGGCCCAGTGGGGAAGCTGCGCTAGGAGACGTTGCGTGCAGGGCGAAGGTGCCGTCGGAACTCGGCCGCTTCAACATCAGTCCATCACCAACGCTCGTCCAACAGCTTTCGCTCATGTCCAAAAGGCAGCTCCCGGGCGCAACACCCCGGCGGGCCTTGCAATACCATCCAACCCGGCTTGAGACAACCCTTCGTCTTGCGTGTTGATCTGGCCGCGCTTTCGCGGCACCAAGCGCCGCCATGCCCCCAACCAACAGCGCGTATCGCGACATTCGCGGATTCTTTCCCGTGCAGCCGGCCCCGACGAGGACACCGCAACAGAGCACGTCTCCCACCGGGACCTCTGATGAGGAGGATCCATTGTCCGCTCCAGCGTCTGTCGAGTCGACACGTCTTCAGCCGGGACAGCCAAGCCGAAATGATGAACAAGGCATCGGACCAATCCCTCCACTCGTAAAGTCACGCATCGCCGTCGTCTTGGCCGCGTCCCCCAGCAAGATTACGCTGTCTGCGACATCAGATACCAAGGATGGATTTGACGCCGTCGAAACTACCGTTTCGGACTTGCCGCTCCAAAGCAAGCGGCGGCAATCGACTGTCAAGGAAAGCCGTGTACCGCTGCCCGAGATACCCAAACGCTCAGCCTCTTCGGCACCCACGCCAGCGCCGCCATCGACGCAGCACCGCGGGAGGCCAAAGGGATGGAAACCAGGCATGTCATACTCCATCATGCGAGGCAACGGGCCCCCCGGCACCAGAGTCCGCCATGTGCGGGCAAAGGCACCTCCGCTTGGGTTTGCGAAGCGCCGCGGAAGGCCACCCAAGCCGCCGTCGCCTCCACCAGTGGAAGTCTATCGCAGGCTGAAGCCGCAGTTTGTCGAGTTCCTATGCGAATGGGCAGGGTGCAAGGCGGAGCTGCACAACTTGGACACGCTACGGCGGCACATCCATGCTGTTCACGGCCGCGGCGACAAGAGCACGTGTCGCTGGAGGAAATGCGGCACTGTGGAACCACCCATTGAGTTCCCAGATGCCGAGCGGTTTGAAGCACACATGGAAGAGACTCATCTGGTGCCTTTTGCTTGGCACATTGGCGACGGCCCGCGCAACGACGGTGAGCTTGGACTCAAAGGGGTCAGTGGCCCGGAAGATGGGGTACCAGACTTTCTCAAGGACGCAAAGGGGAACCAGGTGACACCATCGATACGTGACCAGGAGGTGGAGGACCTGGCAACGTGGAGGGCAAACCGTAGGCGATTGAAGGAGCTCCTGATAGAGCGAAACGAGAACCTGCCGGATGAGGAGTCGGACGACTTTGGCCAAGCACGATGAGGTTGGAAGAGTTGTTGGAGTGTATTCATTTACAGCGCTGGTGAGGAACAGTACGAGATACCAGCACGTGGTCATGGTGTTTCAAGCCATCTTGGCCAGTGCATCAGCTTGTTGAGATGTATGAGAGCTTTTGCTTGCCTGCTCCGTCACCAGGGACGTTTAAAGGAGTACGCAAGCGATACATGGAGAAATGCGTGACGCGGTGATGGCAAATTCAGTATTCACGGAGGGCTATAATTGGGATCTCGCACGGAAGATTCGGTGCGAGCTGCGGCTCTGCTGCATCGACAGGGGTGGGCGGGCTGTGGCTCCCCGATTGCATCATCGGAGCCACTCACGATACGTAATGACGACTCGGGCGGCCTCGCAGCGGAGGGAGTGGCGGACGCCTGCGAAGCTCGTATGGAGCCCGTACCTTACTTGCAAGCCTGGCTGTCGTGACGCGAAGAGGTTAGATGCAGATGGGAAAAGTCGTTGACTCCCCCCGTGCTATTGACTGTTTAAGGAGCTTCCCTTGTTGGAAGGCCGTGTCGCGTGTTGGACGGCGTCGTGCATGCATGCGGCAAGGATGGGGGGAGCACAGGTGCCTGCGCGGCTGACCAAGCAGCCAACTGGGCGCCGACAACAGCGGCACCATGCCATGTGGGCGCGCCCCTCGTCCGGCCGGTGGACTGCTGCTATTAAGCAGTCGCTGCGTTGGGCCCGTCTCGAGTAATTACTCTGCACGCTGGTCGCACTGCGCCACGGCGGAGAGAACTGGGGCAGGTCGGGATGCTTCGTAGAGCACACCCACCGGGCAGCCAACAGATGAGGCCCTGGAGCGTCTTGAATTGTAATCGGTACGGTGTCCCAAGAGTCCAAGTCGCATGACGTCGCGGCTCACGCCTCAGGCCCTCGGCAGTTGCAAGCGAGGAACCTCGATGCTCAAAGTCGTAAGATGCATGGCCGAGATCGCAGCCGACGTCCCCCCACCGACGGTCGCCGTAAACGTGGGGACCGCAGGCACTCTACAGGTAGGTACCTGTAGGGCCCCCAAGGCCAAGGTAGCCCGACGGAGAGGTCGGGCGGGTGCCTGCCACTGTCTGCACTCTGCACTGCTCCAGGTGCCTGCAACAACTCGAGTCCACGTCCTGAACGACCAAGGGCAGCCCTGCTCTGGTGGAGGCGGACATCGTGCCAGCGCCCGTGGCCTTTCCATTCCATTGCAGTTTCGTCGTGTTCCAGCCGGGTGGGTGTGTCGTCTGTCTTGAGTCTTGACCCCTCTGCTTGCATGACGCTGCGCAAAAGCAACGTAGCGCAACAACCTCGCTCGCACTGGTGCCTCAGGCTTTTCCCCAGCCTGCAGCCAACCGGGAACCAGGTACCCCGGCCCCACGTCGACTCCTCCTCCATTGACGACTGTTAGCTGACGTTTGTTCCCTCGTCCTGCCCGTCACCTACCTTACCTTACCTCACCACCCTCTTGCACCACCACCACCACCACCACCACCGCCGCCGCACGACACTCACTCCGTCCCATCCTGTCCATCCTGCCGTGACGGGCCATGGCACCCGCTGCATGACCGATCCAGCATCCTCGACGTCTTCTGCACCATGCCCTCCTCCAAGAGCACGAATGGCTCCTCGGCCGGCCAGGTGAGCCACCGTCTGCGGAACTTCTTCCGCATCACCAGCAACGGCAGCGGCAACCCCAACGGCGGCGACAAGGACAAGAGCGCGTCCTCGAGCAATGCTGCCGACACGGCTGCCTCGCCTAGCGCGGCCGCTGGCGGCGGCAGCAACAGCAGCGGCGACATGCCGGGCCCCAAGCCGTTCCGACACACAAAGTTCTACAGCAACACCGTCGGCCGCCTGCGCGCCCACACCGTCGCCAGCGAGGGCAACCAGCTCGAGGAGGCCCTGAGCCCCACGGCGCACGCCAACCCCTACTTTGCCCACCAGGGCCAGCCCGGCCTGCGCCATCACAACGAGAACTCGGTGCCTCCCAGCCCGCCCGACACGCCGCAGTTCAAAATCTCCAGTCCCGACGGCCCGCCGGGCGAGCAGACCACCAGCGAGACCAAGGAGGAACTGGCTCGGCGGTTACGGAGGGTTGCTAGTGCCCCCAACGCGCAGGGTCTCTTCACCAAGCACGAGCCCAAGAGCGAGGTGGGTGGTGACCGCCCTGC
Organism: Tolypocladium ovalisporum; assembly: GCA_024340015.1. Classification (NCBI taxonomy): domain Eukaryota; kingdom Fungi; phylum Ascomycota; class Sordariomycetes; order Hypocreales; family Ophiocordycipitaceae; genus Tolypocladium; species Tolypocladium ovalisporum. The sequence goes on along the minus strand of JALHBZ010000172.1, from coordinate 142,139 downwards.
CACGGCCGAGCTCGGCAAGGACCCTCTCGTCGGGAGTGCCGAGTCGGGTTCCGTTGGTCTTTTGGAGAAAAAGCTCGAGCACGCCAAGAATAACGAATCCATGGGCTCTCGCAGCGAAGACATGCTGTCTGCCCTCCCCGCCCCCAGTACTGCGCTGGCTTTCCGCAGGACCTACAGCTCCAACTCGATCAAGGTTCGCAACGTCGAGGTCAGCCCATCCAGCTTTGACAAGATCAAGCTCATTGGCAAGGGTGATGTGGGCAAGGTGTATCTGGTGAGGGAGAAGAAGAGCAGCCGCCTATATGCCATGAAAGGTAAAGACCCAGCCTCCCCAGCGTCGTCGATCGTTGATACTGACCTGCTGCATCAGTGCTGAGCAAAAAGGAAATGATCAAGCGCAACAAGATCAAGCGAGCGCTTGCCGAGCAAGAGATCCTGGCCACGAGCAACCATCCGTTCATTGTGACCCTATATCACTCGTTCCAGTCCGAAGACCATCTTTACCTGTGTATGGAATACTGCAGCGGTGGAGAGTTCTTCCGCGCCCTTCAGACTCGTCCGGGCAAGTGCATCCCCGAAGAAGACGCCCGCTTCTACGCCGCCGAGGTGACGGCCGCCCTCGAGTACCTCCACTTGATGGGCTTCATTTATCGCGACCTCAAACCTGAGAGTATGTGTCCACTGTCTTCTCCCAGGGGCTGACATCCACTGACTCGCCAAACCTAGACATCTTGCTTCACCAGTCAGGACACATTATGCTGTCAGACTTTGACTTGTCCAAGCAATCGGACCCTGGCGGCAAGCCGACGATGATTGTCGGCAAGAACGGCGCCAGAACAGACGCGCTGCCTACCATTGACACGCGCTCTTGCATTGCCAACTTTAGAACCAACTCGTTCGTCGGCACGGAAGAGTACATTGCCCCTGAAGTCATCAAGGGCAGCGGGCACACGAGTGCCGTGGACTGGTGGACACTGGGTATTCTCATCTACGAGATGCTCTATGGTACGACCCCGTTCAAGGGCAAGAACAGGAACGCCACGTTTGCAAACATTCTACGCGAGGACATTCCCTTCCCAGACCACGCCGGTGCACCGCAAATCTCCAAGTGAGTGGACTCTTTTACTCTTGCCCCTCGAGCAACATGTGACTGACGTGTCGAATCAGCCTTTGCAAATCCTTGATTAGGAAGCTTTTGATCAAGGATGAGAATCGTAGGCTTGGAGCGAGAGCTGGAGCTTCCGATATCAAGGCGCATCCCTTCTTCCGAACGACTCAGTGGGCCCTCATTCGTCACATGAAGCCGCCGATCGTCCCTCATCCCGGTCGGGGAATCGACACCGTCAACTTCCGGAACGTCAAGGAGAGTGAGAGTGTGGACCTGAGCGGCTCGAGGCTCAAGGGGGTGCCTTTGGACAGCGGCCTGGCAACTCCCGGTGCCGAGACTGAGGATCCTTTTGTCGATTTCAACAGCGTCACGCTCCATCACGACGGAGACGACCACGGCAGCCATCACCATCACCACATGAGCAGCCAGCACATCAGCGCCTCGTCATAGCCCGGCAGGGAGTTGGGGTGTTGGGCACGATCCGGGTGCCCGAAAGAATCTACCGTTGAAGAGGCGAATGAGCGTGTACACGGCCGGCTATGTATTTGATTTGATTTATGTTATTGGCTGGGATTCGCATCTCTCTTGCTCGGTTGTTTACCTGCATCGATTGCTTCAAGCAGCCCTCGGTCCCCTTTGCAGGATCACAGCGCGCGCAGTGGGCGGCAGGGAGTGCTTCAGCTGATTGAGCGCTCCGTTTGAGAAGCAGAAAGGTAGCCGCGTTCCAGCCGTCATGGCAATCGTCTTTTAGTTTGCATTTTCGTCGAAAAAGCGGCGTCTCATCAGGTCTGGCGTTTGGGGGAGGAAAGGGAAAGAGCAACGTTTGCTGTACTCTGTCACTGCTATGAAAGTCGGAACTGTCCGACCTACCAACACTAGAGCATGGATACTTTCTTCGCGAATACGAATATATATATGATACTTGACCTCGTTGGCCGATGTTGGCGGCCAGGGTGTGGTCATCCAAGGCCGGTGAGGGCCTCTCATGACTGACATGGCCAGTACATCTGACCTGGACGTTGCAGCAGCTCATCTGCCACGATGGTGACAATACATCAATTGTTCAAGCCGGTCATGTTGCCCGTAGTGCCGTCTGTCAAATGACGAATGCCCAGCCAAGCTGTCAAGGGCCTGGGTTCGCGAGACTTGAGCCGGTATCAAGCTTGGCCCTTGACATACGAGAGCATGCTCGCATCTGAAATCGCCAACGACCTTGTGAAGCACACTGGGAGCAGATGGAGGTCGTGGAAGTGGTGTTGCATCCGACAGCAGTAGATTCGTGTGCGGTGCTGGCACCATTGTGCCGTCAATCTGAGTTTAACTCTACTGGACACAACGCCGTCCCGCCGACTAGCGATGATTGTACCACAGCCCGCACGAGCGACGACGACGACGACGACGACGACGACTTGACCCCGGCTCACGTCTCCGTCTCGCTCTTCCTCGTGCGCGTGCCCCTCTTCCTGCCGCCGATGCGCTCCTTGCCGTCCATCCACTGGCGCAGACACTCGGGCACGGCCACGGTGCCCGTCTCCTCGTCCCAGCCGTTCTCGAGCAGCGCGGCCAGGACGCGCGGCACCGCGAGGGCCGTGCCGTTGGCGGTAAAGGGAAACGTCATGCGGCCGTCGATGCGGGTGCGCGTCGCCAGCCGCCGCGTCTGGTAGTCGCCGCAGAGGCTCGTCGACGTCAGCTCGCCCCAGCCGTCGTTGCTGCCGTGCTGCTGCCGGCTGGGGAAGTAGGCCTCCATGTCCACCTTGCGGGCGGCCGAGGCGCCCAGGTCCGTCGTCGGCATGGCGAGGACGCGGCAGTAGAGGCCCAGCGACGACAGCATCTCCGTCTGCATGTCGAGCATCTCCTCGAAGACGTCGGCGGCCTCGTCGTCGGCGGGCGCCGTCCACGCGAACATCTCGACCTTGGTGAACTCGTGCACGCGGTACAGGCCCTTTGTGTCGGCGCCGCGCGCCCCGGCCTCGGCGCGGTAGCAGCGCGACACGGCGACGCGCTTCATGGGCAGCTCCTCGGCGTCGATGGTGGCGCTGGCCTTCATGCCGGCCAGGGCAATCTCCGACGTGCCCGCGAGGCACAGCTCGGGCGCGCCGCGCTCCGCGTCGGCCGGCGACTGCGCGATGGCGTAGACCTGCTGCTCGCCGTTGTGGTCGCGCGGCTGGAACCCGCACGCCGCGCCGATGTGGCTGTAGACGATGCTCGGCGGCGACACCTGCGTCCACCCGTGCCTCGTCGCCACGGTCAGCGCGTACTGCACCAGGGCTTGCTCGAGCTGCGCCGCCTCGCCGAGCAGGTAGTACCAGCCCCAGCCCGAGGACGTGGCCGCGCCCGCAAAGTCGAGGATGCCCAGCTCGGTGCCGATGTGCACGTGCGACCGCCAGGCGTTTCCGGGTCTGTCGCTGCCGCCGTCGCCGCCGGCATCACCGGGCGCGTCCTCGCCAAACGTCGGCGGCTCATTGATGTAGCTCAGAACCACGGCCTCGTCGCCCCGCGGCGTCTCGTCGCTCGTCAGGTTGGGCAGCTCCAGCGCGAGCGCCTCCATCTCGCTCACGGCGTCGGCCTCGCCCTTTTCGATGCCCGACAGCTCGCCCTTGAGCCGCCGTGCCTCGTCCTGCACCTGCTCGCGCGTCATGTCCCTCAGGTCCTGGATGTCGTCGTCGCCGCTGCTCGTCGCCGGGTTCGCGAGGAACTTGCGCAGCAGGTTGGACCGCTCGCGCAGGGAGCGGCCCTGGTGCTGCAGCTCCTGCCATTGCGAGTGCAGCTCGATGATCTTGGCCGGGTGCGCGGCCTGGCGCCTGTAGTTGCGCTCGAGGCACGTGAGCTCATACAGCTCCGCGTTCTGGCGGATGTGCTTGACGTCGACCATGGGCTTCGGCGCCGACGAGGGCCGCTTGCTTTCGGCGAAGCCGCGCGTTGCGGCAGCGGCGGCCTTTGGCCTCAGATGCCGGCAGCGCAAGCATGTGAGTGTCTTGTTCATGGCGGCGGCTGAGCTCTCAATGAGCTCCTCATAGCTTGTAGGTCGCTAGTGTCGGGCGATTGTGTGGTGTGAGGTCAGCCTTGGAAGTGGCACAATTCATGCAATTAGCCGAGCTGGCCGCCCATGTCGCAGGCCATGAGCCAACAACACCCTCATCAAGCTCTGTCCTTCTACGCCGATCCGATGCAATTTTGGAATATCTTTGCCATTGGATCACAATGTACAAGCTTCCATTGCGCTGCCAGGCCTAGGCTGCGTCATCATCATCTCGCCCCGTACGACGGGCGAAACCTTGGTGGTATCAAGAAACATCCGCCGCTCATCGTACAAAACTCCAGCGTTCATCGTCATCATGCTTCCGAGATGCATCTCACAGCGAGCCCCAGACTCCCAGTGTCCAGTTGGTGTGGTGCCCTCCACTGCCTCTGATCAGCCCGCTCTGCCGCTGTTGTGCCTTGACATCGACATCGCTCGGCCGACAGGCCCCGTTTGCTCCCTGCTGCAGCCACAGCTCCCGTTCTACCGTGGCCAATGCTGGGACTTTGAGCTGGCATAGCAGGCTTGCTCCAGCCCATGGTCCAAGAGAGTGGATGGCTCGCAGCTGCCCCTGGAGCTGCCGCGGTACTGGCCGATTTCGCGCAATCTTTGCCTCGATGGCGTCCTCTACAGGCTCCCTCACTGCTGGCTCGAGTCTAGCCACATCCTGGTCTTCGGCGCTCGATTGTGAAGTGGTTGTCGAGGTGGTGCTAGACCTCTGGGTGCTTGCTTTTCGCAGCTTGTGATTGTTGAGGAGTTGGTCCACACCCTTTCCCGATACTGGCGCCCAACCTCTCCGGTCTACTATACTCGTGACTTCATCCACGATTCTCTCCCTGATGCCCAGAATATCTGAACAGCCTCCCGTAAACATGATGCGGGACATGCAGACGGCCCTGACATCTATTGGCAGCTGCAGAAGGTGATGGTAGACGAGCAGATGTACCGGAAGCTCATGGTCGTCAAAAGTAGATGCCGATGCCGTCTGGTCGAAGAATGAATCATCGCAAATGTCTGCCAGTTTGTCAAATGGAACTTGCAAGGTCGATGGCGGCTTCGCCGACCTGATTAGGATATCGGCCACACCAGTCGGATGTGACGTCTCAGCATCGGATTCATCCTGCTCTACCACGGTGTCAAGCTGTGTTGACTGCCGCTGAGATAACCTGGAAGGAGATGCTCGACACCACATGAGCCGACAGAGGATGTCCTCGCATTCGTCAAAGCTCACCATGCGCTTGCTTTTCTCGTCAAACTCGCCGCCCCCTAAGAGATTATGCAGTACCTTGTACAGCTTGTTCAAGAGGACACTGCCGGCCCTGACACTTCGCGTGGTCTTGACTTCCCGGAACTCGTAGACGCTGGTGACGACCGTCTCAGCCCATCCCATGTCGATGACCAGCCCAGAACGGACCCCGGCGGCGACGGCTGACATGGTGGGAGACGACAACAGCGAGATCATTGGTGCTTGGAAACTGTTGAACAACGTGTCCAGAACGGTCGAAAGTAAGGGTAATGGTGCAGCAGGGTCCAGTACAAGTCCCATCCTCCTTGGCCGCGAGTCAACAAGTAGATATCTGAGAGTTGCAGTGAGTAACTTTGGTCCACGCGTTGCAGGAAAGTCAGTCTCACACCTCGTGAATGCGTCTCGCAGAATGCGGTCCAGCTTGTCGCGGAAGAGTCTCAAATCAACGTCTCTTACATCGTAGCGCCAGATCTCATGTTCCGCAGCCCACGCATCCGATGCCAGCGGCCCTGACTCTTGCCATGCCCTGAAGTCTCCCACGCGACGCTGCTGTTCAGGCCCACACGAGAGCGTAGCTCTGGGGAGAGTGTCCCCGGCAAAGCCAGCTCTGATGAAGCGTGAGCCAATCTCAATGAGCACAAAGTCATCATCGGCTCGGATCGAGGACGGTGAACCGTAAGACGAGGAAATGCCTGTGCGAGCAGGAGTCAGGGGCGTCGACGGCGTTGGCGGGCCCTGGGTCGGTGCACCGCGGATGCTGGCTACGCTTCTGTGGGCAAGCGCAGGGCCTGCACCAGAAGACATGACCAAACAAGTACTGCTGGAATAAAATGTTAGAGACACCCTCCTTGTATGTGACGACGACGACGACGACGCTCACGGCACCGGGTTGTGAACGAGGGACCTTAATAAGATCGATGATATGCAGTTAGTGAGTGCATGCCCCTTACGGGCCTGAGCGCTCCGGGGGGCGGCCCTACAGCCGCCGACGCGCCGAGAGTCAACAACGTCAGGCGTCGCCGTAGTGACGTGGGGCTCAATCGTGAACTTGGCAACTCCAGCATCCAGCAGCAGACCCAAGCATGGGTGCAGCGCCCGCTCCCGATGGGTATCAAAGGGTATAGTCCTGTCCTATAACACTCGCGCTTTTAGAAACTTACAGGATCAGGATCTATCGCGAGTTGGGCCCTGGCAGGAGAGTGTCGCTGTCCAAGCTCGCGGCCGATAGCTTTGAGAAAGAGAACCGGCCACTTCGCCTTGCTATTGACATTGCGATTTGGCAATTCCAGACCCAGGCTGCACGAGGTACGTCTTCATTCATTTTCTTTACTCGTATGGGCATTAACGGAGCGCTGCCAGGCGGAACGAACCCAGCAATAAGAACCCTCTTCTATCGCCTCGTTCGCTTACTGGGAACCCCCATCCAGCCTGTTTTCGTCTTTGACGGGCCAAACAAACCCACGTTCAAGAGAAACAAACGCTCTGGCAGAGGCGATGGCGTTGCAACGGCGCAAGCGAAGCGCTTGATTCGGCTCTTTGGCTACGTGGTCCATGATGCGCCAGGAGAAGCGGAAGCGGAGTGCGCGTTGCTGCAGAAGCACGGCATCGTGGATGCGGTGCTGAGCGAGGATGTCGACACCATCATGTTTGGCTGCACAAGGACGCTACGCAACTGGTCTGCCGAAGGCAAAAGCTCCAAGACACCAACGCACGTCTCCCTTTACGATGTACACGACTTGAACATCGCCACATTGGGGCTCGACCGCGAAGGCATGGTTTTGGTAGCGCTGATGAGCGGCGGAGACTATCTCCCCGATGGTATACCCGGATGCGGTGTCAAGTTGGCGTGTGAGGCTGCCAAAGCAGGCTTTGGCAAGTCCATCTGTCGACTGAAAGCCTCCGGCGGAGGGGGCATTCGGGCGTGGAGAGACTCGTTCGTCCACGAGCTCGAAACGAACGAAAATGGGCACTTTCGCACCAAACACATGGCGCTGACAATACCCGACGACTTTCCCAATCTAGAGGTCCTCAGGTACTATACCCACCCAGTCGTCTCGCAACAAGCCAACCTCGAGGCCGTCCGACAGAACCTGGATCGAAAGCGTGATATACATCTTGAGGCTTTGAGAGAGTTTACCAGAGAAACCTTTGACTGGGACTTTCGAATCGGAGCCGTCAAATTCATTCGAGTCTTGGGTCAGGCTTTACTTGTTCACAATATCTGCAAAGGACAGATCGACCACGACTTTGTCAAGCGCATCTCTGGTCGTCGCAAGCACTTTACCACCGACGCCACCCCCGAGCTCCGGCTTGCTTACATTCCGGAAGAAGTCGTCCCAATCGATCTATCCAAGGAAGTGGAGGAATCCATCAGCTATGGGCGCGATGGCCTGGCCTTGAATAGCGACGATGACTTTGATGCGGCTGGGGCTGTTGATGTGCCTACGGGCGCGAGTGGCAAGACCTTTGACGTCACAAAGCCAGATCTTGCTTGGGTCTTGGAGGACGTCGCCCGAAGATTTGTTCCCAAGGCTGTGCACGCATGGGAAGAGGCGGAGACGGCCAAGGCTGCTCGCAAGTCGCCCACCAAGAAGAAGAAGAAGAGTGTCGGCCCCAGCAGGATTAAGAAGCCTGCAGACATGCCGCGCGGCGCTCTCGATGGGTTCGTCCGAACCACAAAGGCACTCAGCGCGGGGGGGGAGGCCAAGGAAGGTCTAGAAGAAGCAGCTAATTCCAATCCTACGCGATCGCCAAAACAAAACATCCTTCGCCCTCCGCGATCGCCGTCGCCGCGACGAACAAGTAAGCAGCCCTCGGCCTTGGTCACAAGGAGTCCGACAAGACCAGCAGCTGCTTGGATCATCGAGAGCTCACCAAAGACGCCTAGAGTACAAAAGCTGGCAGGGCCATCAGAGGCGATTCTCATCTCATCTAGCCCGGCAGGGCCGACCTCTTCACCTCCCCCATCACCATCCCCTCGGCCCCGGTATCGCCCTGCGCCCGATTGCCCTCGGGTGGACCAAAGGCCTAGCCCACTGCGCTCGACTCCTCAGAGGCTGAGAGCGCCTCACGGTCCGGTCAACCACAGAGCGCCGTCAAGAAAGCCCGCTGTCCCAAAGAGCTCTCAAGGGGGCAGTCTCAAGCAAACGTCAATAGACCTTTTCATGACCAAGTCGTCAAAGCCGTCGTCGAGCCAGAGCCAGAGCCAGAGCCAGACTACCATATTAAAGTCTATCCGTCCGCCGACTTTGTCAATTCCGGACAAGGAAGTAGCAATCGAGCTTGCCAACGACGACGACGACGACGACGTTAGCGATACGTCTGACCTCGCGCCTCTATCATCGCTCGTGTCCCTACCTCCAGCCTCGCCCAGCAAACGCCGGCAGACTGGCCAAAGCCCGAGTCCAGCCCGCGGTCCAGCACCCAGTCCGTCAAGGAAAAAGAAGCTCCTCGTGCCGAGTGCCTCTACTGTGGGCTTCTTTGACGAGCTGGAAGTCGATGCCGACGAGCGCGATGCCAGGATGGTCCGCGAGGCCGTTATTTCGGAACGACGAGGCGTCAAGGCCGCAGTGGCGCGATGGAGCGATGTGTCGGTCATTGATCTTACCGGCGCCGAGTAATTTCTTCGGGCGGCAGCATCTACAGGCGTTTGATTCCATGCTGGGAGGCGGGGGATGATTAGATTGCATTGACGATGGCCAAGCCAATGTGTAGCCTCATCACCGTGGTTTGTCACTACCGTTATTCCAAGTATGCTGTTGGTCATCTACGGATAGATTTTAGTTGTATAATTTAATCATGGTATCTCGTCCCTAACTTTTCCTTAGCCCAGGATGCGATGCTGCCCAAGATGCGATGCTGCATCCCCGGTACCCAAGTACCGTACCTAGATACTGGCATTCACGCGCCCCCGTACAGATTCGTTAGGGGTTACTAGATCTGAAAGCAGCAAACCAAACGTCGCTTGTTGATTACCCAACGCCCTAGGACAGTTTGCCTGTCCCGTATGCAAATGCCAAGCAGAAGCAATTGTCCGACCTTTTATTTTCGACCCACGATCTGTCCCCCCTTGGCTCCTCAAGTCTCTTCACGCCCCCTCCATGACAAAGTCCGGGTCGACCTCGGTGCCCAGGTCCCGATCCTCGAGGAAGCGCCGGCCGGCGAGCTCGTCGGGGAGGTACGTCTGCCTGACCTGGCCGTCGCGGTAGTTGGGCGGGTACTTGTACTCGGCGCCGTAGCCCAGGTCGCGCATGAGGCGCGTGGGGGCGTTGCGCAGGTGCAGCGGCACGGGGAGGCTGGCGACGCCGGGCTCGCGCAGGGCGGCGTAGGCGTTGTTGAGGGCGCGGTAGGTGCGCGTGCTCTTGGGGGCCAGGCACAGGGCGACGGCGCAGTGGGCGAGGGGGATGCGCGCCTCGGGCATGCCGATCTGCTGCGTGGCCGTGTAGGCGGCCGTGGCGAGCGGGAGGAGGGTGCTGTCGGCGAGGCCCACGTCCTCGGAGGCGATGACGACCATGCGGCGGGCGACGAAGAGGGGGTCCTCGCCCGACTGCAGCATGCGCGCGAGGTAGTAGAGGGCGGCGTCGGGGTCGTTGCCGCGGACCGACTTGTGAAAGGCCGAGATGGAGTCGTAGTGCTGGTCGCCGCCGCGGTCGTAGACGAGCGTCTTGGTGAGCGACGTCTTGATGTCGTCCTTTGTGATGCCCTCGCGCGTCGTCAGCGAGAGGGCCAGCTCGAGCAGGTTGAGCGCCGTGCGGGCGTCGCCGTCGCTGAAGCGCGCGAGGTAGCCGATCAAGTCGTCGTCGACGAGCGGCGTCGGAGGGTACACTGCGTGCTCGGCCTCGCGCGCGCGCACCAGTATGGAGACAACGTCCTCGGTCGACAGCGCCTTGAGGGTAAAGGTACGGCAGCGGGAGAGCAGGGCGTTGGCCACCTTGAACGACGGGTTCTCCGTGGTGGCGCCGATGAGGGTGACGGTGCCCGCCTCGACGGGCTTGAGGAAGATGTCCTGCTGCGCCTTGTTGAAGCGGTGTATCTCGTCGCAGAAGATGATGGTCTTGCGCCCCGTCAGGGCCAGGTCGTTTGCCGCCTCGAGGAACAGCTTCTTGCACTCGGCCACGCCCGAGCTCGTCGCGTTGAGCTCGATGAAGCGGCTGCCGACCACCTGGGCGATGCACCGCGCAATCGTCGTCTTGCCCGTGCCCGAGCCGCCCCAGAGGATCATCGACGGCACGCGGTCCGACTCGATGAGCGATCGCAAGACGCCGTTGGGTCCGACCAGGTCCTGCCCGCAGACCTCGTCGAGCGTCTGCGGCCGCATCCTCTCGGCCAGCGGCGCTGCCCGTTGTGTCTTGGTCCTCTTGGCCACCTTGCCGTCCTCTGCCGCGTGCCTGTCGTCGCCGTTGTCCCTGCCCGGCTCCTCCACCTCCATTACCCCAGACGCCAATGCCGCATCAGCGCCTGGGCCCTCGTCGAAGCGCCGCTTCTTTCCCGTCGGCCCCAGCGTGCCGTTGACGACGGGCGTCACCGCCTTGTCGCTCGTGAGCACGCGCTTGGGCGCCGGCGTCGAGAAGAAGCTCGAGGCGCTGCGCTTCTGCGGCTGTGATGACCCTCCATTGTGCTGCGACTGCGGCGGCGGCGGCGGCGACGGCTCCCGGTCGACGACGACGAAGCTCGCGCAGCCCGAGTCGATGTGGCTGTTGATCTGGGCCGACTTGACCGGCTTGTTGCAGATGGGGCAGTCGACCGCCATGGTCCAGCAGGGCGTGATGAAGATCAAATGCCTATGCTGAGGGTTCGAGCTCGTGGCGTGAAGCAAGTTTGTGGCGGTTTCGTCTCCACGGTAGGTTAAGATTCGAGTCCCGGAGACGCGTTGAAGCCGGCAGTTGCTTAAGTGACTGACGCGCCGTCTTGTGACTTTTTGGTGGGGCCAGCAAAGACGGCCCGCCCGCCCGTTTGGGTCTGACGACTTACAAAAGCTTGAGGATCTGACCGTACCGCGATGATAATATATGGCTCGTGAAGTATTTCATCAGCACATTCTTGTCACAGTCACGTTGAACTTTGCAAGCAAATTTGACGCTCATCTCCCACCGAAAGCGCGCGTCAAAAAGCTCGTCAGCTGCAAGATAGAAAGTACATTCAGACACATGTCAAGGAGACTATAGTTTTGGTATCTTTTGATTGATCAAATTCTTTCAACTGGATGCACGTGGCAATCCTATCGCTGGTAAGCTCAAATATATGTGGCAGACTGGCCTTCCTAAGCCTCAATCATAGACATGAAACCTCCTCAAAGTCTTGCCCACCAACCACCGCCATGCAGACAAACGCCAGGTCCATGAATTCACCAACGCTCTCACTTTGACAAATATCGCCGAGCCTTCTTGCGGGAAAGACCGCCGTCGCCGCTGTCGCCGAGCGGGCCGTCCAAATGGCCTTTAGAATAGCAATGAGCCCAAGCTCAGCCCTGAAAATATCCCCTCTCTCTAAATAGAGGTCTTCATGGTCCGAATCTTTGGTGAAGATATGCTCGTTTCCGCTTTTCTCTTCCCCAATACCGGCTCTGGGGTTCGTCGTAGAACACCTGGCGTGCCTTCACGGTCTCTCGTCGCCTCGACATGGCATGAGGCATGATAAGCGCGGTTGCCCACCAGAACAGCATCGAGCCACACCCACTCCTGGGCAGTGTCGAGCCACTTGTTTTCAAACTTCTCCTGGCAGATGGGACAGACCGTGTTGATGCAGCTGCTGGGGTCTGGAACCGGAATGTAGGCGGGCCCTTTGTCGGCTTGCGCGGCTTGCGTCGAAGCCTCCTCTGCTGCAGCGACATGGTCCGAGTCCACGTTCTCTCGTGACTTTAACCAGTCCTGAAACATGTCAGCATACATCGCTTGTCAAGGGCAGCCGCACGAGCGAAGACTTACCTGTTGATCCACGTACCAGCTACGGTGCGTGCCTCTCTTCTCCGCCTCCGTGCTACGCTGGTGGACTTGGAAGTGCCAGTCCATGTGAGCCATCTTCTTCTGCCTTCCCTCCACATCGGCCTTGAATCGTCGCCCACACTGCGTGCATGGTGACCCTAGTTTGTCGTACAGAGCAGCGATTGCATCGGGACGGAATCTTGAACTAGCGTCAGTCGAAACGACACCTCCATCATATTATCTCGGGACTTACTGCTGCTTCAGAGCGGTGGCGCCCAGCCCTGCCATCGACGCGTGATCAAACACAGGCTGTGCGGCTTGAGCTTTGGCCGAGGACAGGATGCTGGCAATGTTGGGCGGCAATATCGAAGGCGGAGGCGCAGGAACAGAAGCTGCCGGCGGCGTCGCACCTGCTCCTGGGAGCATTCCGGCCTGACGAAGTCGATCCAGTAGAGCCATTGGGTTCTGTGCCGGTGGTGAGGGCTGCTCAGCTCTGGCAGGCGAAGGTGATCGAATAGCACTGACTGTGTACGGGGGGTTTGGAGTCGTGTTCTGCGGAGTTGCTGACTGTCTCGCCATGAGCGCTGCCAATGCTCCCGCGCCCAGCAAGGAGTCCAGAGTAACCGACGCTTGGCCCGGAGGCGCAAGCGTCGGAGGACTTGGGGTTACGAAAGCCGAATGTGGCCCGGTCGCATGCCTCGGCGGCGGTACAAGTGCTGGGTTCTGAGTAGAGATCTGGGCCGATAAAGGCCTCATTGTCACGGCAGCAAGTTCGGTTACTTTGTTCTTAATGAGCTCCAGCTGATCTGCAGGCAAGCTCTGGCGTTGCAGAACGCTCTGCAGATCCAGCAGTGCTCTTAATCTGGTCTGAACACTAGCATCATGCGGATTGTGCGAGAACTCAGTCTTCATCGCAACAATCAGGTTCTGAATGTCATTGCTCAACGTTTCTACGCTTATCCCGGCCGGAGCCAGGGTCCCCATCGGCCCGTATAATCCTGAAACGGGCTGCTGAAAAAGGGGGGGGATAGAGACGCCGGGTTGAGGTGTCGAGGGGTGAAGGTACTGCTGAGGCTTGTATCGTCAGCAAAAGAAGGCGAAATACTCCTCCTATTAGGGGTGACTCACTGGTTGTTGGCCGGGATAAGGGAAGTTTGCAGGTGTCTGTTCCACAGGTCGTCCACCGTTGGGTTGCGGGAATGGGTAAGGAGAGTATGCGCCGGCGGTTCCCGGTGGCCCACGCATCCCGGGAGGGGTAGGAGTATCGCGGAGAGGCATCATGGCGGAACGAGGCCTGCCAGGGATCGGGCCTTGCTGCGCCATGGTGGCCGCCCTTGCTTTCATGAGGGCGTTCTCTATCGGTCGCACCAGCTCGTGGGAGAAGACTGGCCGAGTGTCCATGGATCCAGGGACAGGATCCTTCCATGTCCGCAGCATTTCCTCCATCTTGCGGCGAACGTTGTGGTCAACGACGGCGTAGGACTCCATGAATGTCTTGAAAAGGTGACGACCAAAGTATATCGTGTACGGCGTGCCAACATTCTTGACGATTGAGTCCAGGACGTAGAGGGCAGGGAGCTTCTTGGTTGGCGAAGCCTAGTGACATGTTAGCGATGTGATCCAGACAAAGCGCGTAGAGGGCAAGACTCTTCAAAATTCGAGTCTTCAGAGCCGCACTCTGCACAGCTATCGCCATGAGGAGGCCTACCTTGAGGATATGCTGTTGCAGCACTTCGGCAATGGCCAGGGCGTGCTCTGTGTTTTCTCGGGCAATCACAGTCAAGTTGCTGATCTCGAAGCGCATGTTGGTAGACAAATCCTCCAAGGCATGGCGGTAATCCTCCGCCACCTCATCCGCGTCTGACGCCATTGTCGAGATGTACAGGTCGTTTCTGGTACCAGAGAGAGATGCAGTGGTCCGTGTGCCACGCTGCTGCTCGGCCGATGGGGGAGATGGCGTTTGCAACAGCTAGCCGTGGCAGAAGCAGTCAAGTCTGCCCGGACTGCGTCCAGACAGTGCAGTGAATGAGAGTGAAAGGTGAGCACCAAAGAATAGGCAGAATGATTAAATGCGGTTCAGGTTTATTCCCAAGCCTTTCCGCAGGGCCTTGGCCGCCTCCGCACGTCTAGAGCCAACCACAATATCCAGGACAGTCCTTATATGCCCAGTCAAGCCAGAAGTGACATTATTCAGAGGAAAGTGTCAGGAGCAGATACACTGTAGGTGCAACGCTTCCTACGCAAGTCGCCCCAGGGTCACTGGTCTCGAGCGAGGGCAGGGCGTTGCAAGGGCAAGTTTGCGGTCGCGTGGGCAAATGGGCGGAGTCCGGGCTACAATCCCGGGAGAGCAGTAGAAGCGCCTTGGAGAAGATCGTTGCAAAGTGGGCAGAGGATGCGTTCAGGTGCCGCGGAAGGAGACGTGCTTTGGGTGAAGCCGGTGGTGATGGAGAGTAGTCGAAGCTCAATAGTCGGAAGGGCCTTTCCTCGGGCCGCTTGCTATTAGGTAGCCATGGCAGGTGTCACGTGCAACACCTGCGCCCTGACAGTCATGGCCGGGGTGTCACTCACAGGCTTGCCCCACAAATCCGGAGGCAGGTACGTACTCCTACTTCGTTCTTCAGGGGTCCCCCTGATCCTACATCGTTTCTCATCACCAACGAGTCGCACGAGAAACGCCGTATGTTCATGATTGATGCAAAGGAAAAGTCAAAAATTACCATGCCAGTTGCCCAAATACAAAGCAAGATCTAAAGTCCCTAGATATGGGGTATTGTAAAAGGAAATGTGCCTGCGCGAAACGCCTTTGTTTTCGAAGCCAACATGCACCATGCAGCGGCGTGCCTCGTCTCGTCGTCCTTGCGTCGTTGTTAGAAGCGAGACATGTGTGCCTCAGAGTACGAGCTGCTTCGACCCGTGTGCATCGGATGCAAGGCAGTGTCTGGGCGCGTGACCCCCGGCACGATGGGACTTCTCCGGTCCTCATCCAGGGCATCACGCTCAACGTCTTGGTGAGCCGGGATAGGGCCACTGATGTTGGGTCTGGTCTTCTCACCATCTTCTTTTTTCCAGAACATAGACGCGAACTTGCTTCGCGTCTTTTCGTTTCTCAGAGACGAATTTGAACGAGTGGTAGACGAGTAGTCGGGCAGGGTCTCGCGACGATCGGCGAGCGAGCCGTTGGCGCGGATGTCGCGAGAGGTGATGCCCTCCTTGCCGTCGCGCCACACAATGGCGCCGATGATGTTGAGCACGCCAAAGGTAATGGCAAGCACCGAAGAGGCCAGGACAAGTTTTGAAAAGTGCGAGCCGAGGTTGTCAGGGTCGTAGGCAGGTCGGTTCAAGTTGCCCAGCATGTCGCAGCCGATGACGACCATGGCGGCACCGAGCCAGCCGACGCCATGTCGGTCAGAAAGGATCGGCCAGGTGCGGCGGAGATAGCCTTTGACGGACTCGATGAAGGGGAATTCGGAGATGATGAGGACCATGCAGGCAACCGATGTGAAAAAGTGCGTCGCGCACTCGAAGACGAAGTACGTGCGGTCCTTGTCGACTTTGATGATCAGGACCCAGCATGCGGCGCCGACTGCGGCCAGCGTAATGACGGTAAAGGTTCGCAAAATCTGGAGAACGATCATGCCGACGCCCCGAAGGGAACTCAAGTCGAGACCGAGCATGGTGAAGGGGCGCGTCAAAAGTACGAGCCGTGGGAACGACGGAAAACTTTGCGAGGTGTCAGAACCACCCGGAGCGCAGGTGGACAGCGTTGCTTAAAGAACTCACAGATTCGAAGCGCCTCGGTATCGCCAAGAGACTGTTGAAGGAACGAGAAAGTGGTGGTGAAGCTCTGACAGGCAGAGTTGCTACTTAAGGCGCTTGGTGTATTAGAAGCTGGTCAGGTAGGGTGATGAGGATCCAGTCCACAAGACAAGAATGAAGGAAGGGACCAGTGGGATTAGGTGCGAAGAACAAGGGAAAAGAAAAATGAGGAAGACTGAACACGGTCACTTATTGTTCTCCAATACCATTGTCGACGGGGTTAGTAGGGCTGGCCACCTGCATTCACATGGCGAACGGCTTGAGCAGGCCAGACTCTTCTTTATAGCACAAACCTTCGCGCCTGGACAAACAGGCCTTGTACGTAGCAGCCCTCACGGGTGGTGTGACTGAATGAGAGAGCAACAGCCCCTGGTGACAGGCCCGCGGACAATGGTGTTTGCATGCATCCCGAGTTTGAATGTGGACGGGGAGAAGCTGCAAGGCGCCCGTATGGCACGACGCAGCTCCCTGGCGTGCTACCGGCGGCAGCGCATCATTCCGGGCTTGCAAAATCCAATCATCTGGAAATTGGCAGCGAACGACCGAGGACAGCCAAGGGGATCCATCAACGCGTCAGAGCTGGATGTTTCATGGTCGACGTGTCGGACCTTGACAGACGATGTCCAGCGGCGTGAGTATCCCACTGGCAGGCAAGACCGCAGCGGCGGCCCCGTGGGGGACTGGCCGGCACGAGACCCAGACATGCACATGGAAGGGCGCTTGACCCAAGGTCCAATCGATGTCTAGAGATGGCCGTCGTTCAAGCAGAGGCAAGACGTTGAACGGCACTCGAGGCGAGGAAGGCCTAACGAGCTGATTGGGTGTGGGCGCGCCAGCGTCGTTTCAGCACAGATCCATCAGGGGGCGGCGGCACAGCTGCGCCACTGCATTCGGCGCCTACTGCAACAGCAGTGACAGCGCCAATATGCTGTGGCATGGGATCCATGAATGACCTGGGAAGAGTTGACGGCTGTGTTTGCTACGGTATTCACCCACCTAAAAGAACCCTAATTTTTGCCGTCTGAGCTCGCACTGGATTGCTACCTCGGCGGTACGGCATTGCTTCTCACGCTTCGCGACGCAGGTCTGTTGGGTGGCGTGATTTGCAGCGGCAGCGATCTTGCGTCGTTCACTTCATGTGCAATAGACGGCATCAACTGACGCGTTGCCGTGATTAGATGGCGCAAAGTATGCCTTGATCATCGCGCTTATCCGAGCCATACCTAGTTGTTCGTTTGCACAGGTCTGCCGTCAGGCTGCTGCGGCGTCATCATGCAGAGAGTCCGTCTCGTCAGACATCAGGAACCAGCGAAGCGGCTCGTGTTAGTGAGGGCCCCGACTTGGACAGCTGCCGTGATGCAGCCCATCTCGTGCGGCAGTCAACTTCCACAGCCGTGCGCGTCTCCCTTTCATTTCCTAGCCGCGAGTGTCGTTGGCGCATGGCCCGGGATGCAGTCGTGAAAATAGATTTCAGTCGTCCCAAGGCCCGCCCGCTCCAGGCGCAGCCTAGACCACCAGAGGCGCCTCTCTAGGGCCCCATTGGCTGCCCGCGCTAAACATCTCAACCACCTTCGCTTCCAAGTCGCAGAGAGCGCCTCTGTTTTTTCCCCCTTTGCCCAAACCTCGACGTCCTGCCCACCAACCGCTTCCGCTCTCTGCGTGCTGCATCCCCGAACCCTCCCATCGCACCGCACGTCTCCGACCATGGCCCGCGGCAATCAGCGCGACAAAGCTCGCGAGGCCGCCCAGAAGAAGCTCGCGGGACAGGTACGTGCCATTGCCCCTGGCCTCGACCCGGCTGGCCATGCCCGCTGACCACCCCCGGCGGCGGCTACAGAAAAAGGGCAGCACCCTCAGCGGCAATGAGATGCAGCGCCAGAAGGAAACGGCTGCCGAGATTATGCGCCAGAAGCAGCAAGCTGGTATGGCCCCCCGTCTTGCCTCCTTGCAAATCACCCCCATCCCTTGGCAACTCCCGCTGAACAGAGCCGACGCAACAGCCGAGGCCAAAAAGGCAGAAGGCGCTGCCAAGAACTAAGCAGTCGACGGATGGAGGAAGCAGGAGTAGGTCTGGCCTGGCCACTTGGTCGAGGCGACTCTGGACGACCGACGACGGCACGACTCGATTACGACATCTTTTGGGGGCGTCTACAAGAGACGCGTAGTTTATTCTAGGATAGCACTGGCGAAAGGAGGGAGGTGCTTGCATCTAGCTTGCGCATTGGGGCCACACGCAGTAGCCGCTTAATACACGGTTCCTTTGCCGCCAACCCTCGCCGACCAACATGCTTCACGCGTGCAAGAGTTCCTTGTGCAAAGTACTCGCGTTGCAGGTGGGTGCAAGAGATTCTGTTTCACGTTGCTCTGCAGTGAACTTGGGGACACGGATGGTCTCTGTTGGACATGGCCATGGCCAATTACCGCCAGCAACTACAAACAGATGCGCTTATGCGCAGCACGCTCGCAGGAAACAGGTTTTGACTCTCCCAACATCTTGATTATTTGCGTCTAAGAAAAGAAATTCGAGCCAGTCATATGGAATGCGTATATGCCCTTGTCCATGAGGAGAAGGGCCGGGCCGTCCAGGCGGCCTCTGTGAAATAACTTCATGCCTCTCCCTTCACTCCTCTGTAACCCCTGACCGCACAACTCCAAGTGTGATTATCGCATGGCAGCCATGTTGATGGGCAGCGAGCCTGAGAGTAAAGTCAGTAAAGGCAACCTCGGGGCCCAAGAGCATTCGGAATGTTCTCACCTCCCATGCCGCCGAAAGAGCCGAGACCTTGGTTCGAAGCAGGGAACGAGCCGGCGCCGCAGGAAGCAACACAGGTGCAGCTGCCATCTGCGCCGACAGTGCCCTGACCAGGAGCAACGACGCCGCCGCTGCCGCCAGCACCAGTAGTTGGTTGCGCGGCGCCGACGGCAGAGCTCACGGAGGCGGCAGGTGCCGCGTTGCTGGGAGGAGTTCCGCCAGTGGGAGTGGACTGTCCGGTTCCGTTCTGGGCAATGGCCATGGACTGGAACATGGCTTGAGTCTTTGCAGCCGTGGGGTTGATGGAGAAGACCATGCCCTTGCCGCAGTGGCCCTTTTGTCGGCAGTAAAACCCTACGCGTTGCCGTTAGCAGGGACGCCCTCCCGAGCGGAACGAAACTGAGACTTACACAGAGGGGTGGTGGCCATGACTTGCATGGCAACCTGCGGCGGCGGCGAGACGGTGTTGTTGGGGTTCGCCAGGAAGCCCGAGTCCATGCCACCGGCGAGGGCCTTGCAGGGCGTGTCGAACGGAGACTGGGTCACGGTGTGGTTCTGGGAAAGGAACTCGAAGACGACGGTGTCGCCCATGGGGACGTTGTTCAGCTGGGAAGGCTGGAAGGCCAGGCCGCCGGGTCCTCCGACCTTGACGGTATGGGTGGCACCCTTTTCAGAAACCTTGGTCTCCTTTCCTCCGGCCGTCACAGTCTTGGTGACGGTGACTTGCTGGTTGATCGTGGTCGTGGCCGCGCCGTTTCCAGGGTTCGCCCAGATGATGACGACCTCCGTTTGGGAGTTGACGGTGATGGCTTCGGCCTTTCCCTTGACGACCGTGACGCCACGCTCACTGAGCTCGGCTTCCACGTCTCGGGCGAGCTTCGTCGGCGGGTAGACGTTGCGGACCTCTCGCGCCATTGACAGAGGCGCCAGGGCCAGTCCGAATGCTGTCGAGAACTTCATGTTGATCTTGTCGGTGCCGAATGTCGCGTTTGATCAAGTGAGTGACGAGGACTCTGCTCGCGAGGTTCCGCTGACTGGCAGTATCGAAGCGAGATCGGTTGAGCGACAGATAGCGAGTGCCTGCTCGTGATGAAGCGAAGAGAGGAAGAGAAAAAGAGAGAGACAAGAGACAACGAAATGAGCGCAACTCAAGAAACACCTGAAGAGAGATGGAGGGAAAAGGAAACAGAAAACCCACTGCTTCGGCAACGGGGAAAGTCTGAGGTTATATCGAGCATGACGATCTGTCGGGCCCCCATGCCGTCCCATGTCGGGCTCGGGCGTGGTGGTCCCCTGGTCGAACCAGACCCATGACGCCTCCGTATCCTGAGCCCAGCCCCGGCGACGTCGGGGCCAAGCGCATCCGGCCAAGCAGCATTGACGGCCGGCCGGCGCGGGAGCCAAGGGGACGGGGACGGGGACGGGGACGGGGAGTCTGTGACAGCTTTGTCTCAAGTCACGTTTGAAGGCGTTGACCCAGGACCCTTGCCGCTTTCCCAAAGGGGCAACGGCCTAGTGGCATGCCGGGGAACTTGCCATCTGCATCGCAACACCTTGAAGCATTTTCGTCTCTTCTCGAAAACGAGGCGTTGGGGCCGGCTTGCCGATAATCTCGGGCCTCGAGCATTGCATCTGTTGTTTTACTTGCCCTCATACCCGGTCGACATATTGGGGCTCATCGGGCCGCGCATGTTGGCTAGCGTAGCCGCCGCTTGGACGCAGAGTTGGATGCCCAGCCGACTACAGCAACTCGCCCTCTACCAGCACGCATCACAGCCAGCAGGCCCCGCGACTCGGAATTGCATCTCTGCTCGAGGGCACCATGTTTAGCCGCGGAGACAAACGCCCTACAATTGGCTGCGTTGACCATTTCCCAAGGCGCCCCGTACTCGTAGCCGTACTTGGCAGCTTCTGAACCGTAGAGTGGCTCAAACGGCCAACTGAAACGCGGCTCCTGGACAGGCTGTCAACGCCACGCACTTGGCCACTGCTCCCGCAGTCGCACCGGACGGCGTGTCCAGCTTGGCTTCACTTGGCTTGTTCGGCCGAAGGCGGCTTGCGGAGGACCCAGTGGCCCACGATGGACCCTGTCAAGCCCAAGTGGTGGGCTTGGGATCTTCATCTTCGCCGTGCACGCGGCATCGATGCACTCTACAGGCGTTCAGCGCCATGTCACAATGTATCAAATTTGTTCTGCTTCGCTCTCCCGCAGAGTCTTCGACATTGCCAGAAATGAAACCAGCGTGAGAAAACAGACCCAGGGCCGAACAGTCTTGACACTCCAAGTCTGCCGTTCACCCGGGTGATGGCATACGTAAGACTATGCCTTGGTTATTTATCCCAAGTAACGCCATCGGCGTCCAGCACGAGCCTAGACTTTGACAGCCTTGTTCATTGCGGCTTTCTAGATTGACCTTCGCTTTGCCAGGCCTCGGATCGAAACTCGCCGGTGCTCGCGCACGAAACAAGCTGTTCGGATCCTCAGCAGCTGAGCCACCACGCAATCATATTACCAAGGCAGTATGCCCGTTTCAACCTCGCAGTAGTGGAAAGGGGACATGTTTCCTCGGTGGTTGGGCTTTTCCTCACTTGCGTCGCTCTGATACAGCGGAGGCCAGGGGCATTCATCGCGCTGTTCCATCAGCGCGGTAGTGCAACACGCCGCGTCGCAGGACCCCGCCACAGTTGGCCCAAGCCCGCGCAGCGAACCACCACATCCAAGGCTGTCACTCGTAACAGCTGCAGCGTTTCGAGTCAGCCATTTGGTCAGGATGCAGACGGTTCAGCCTTTTGCTGCTGCTGCTGCTGCTGCTGCTGGCCCTCGTACAAGCCCGTGTAATAGCCCGCATAGTACCATGACATTAGGAGCCTCTTTAGATTTTCGTCTTGTACTGGATTCCTCGTCAGCAAACTTCCATCGTCACGTTGCCTCTCGAACGAAAGGGCTTGGGAGCTCCTGCTGGTACTCACTTGATCCCATGATGACTTGAGGTGGAAGTCCTACCGGAATGGGGCCTGCTCCGCCATTCGGCGGCAGATCGTGCTTTCCGGTCGTTGAAGCCTGTCGCGCATTGGAGATCTCCAAGCCTTCACCGTCAGGTTCGTGTTCGAGGAAACAGATCGCCCATGATGCGCGCGCAGGGATTGGGCAAACGTACGGGAGGCAACTGTTCATCGACCGACATGACTTCTCCCTCCTCGTCGCCTTCTTTGTCTGGGGCGCTTGGCTGACCGGCAACGTGGTCGGCTTCAGCCTCCACTGGACCACTGTCCTCGATTCTGTATGTGTCATCAGCAGCAGATCTTGGACTTCAAGTGACAAGTCGAGAATTGAACTCACGAGCAAGAGTCATCCTGTTCAATGTCTTCAATGCTGCCGCCGCTCACGTGAACGCTGTGGTATTTCTGGTCCGGTTTCAGCAATCAAAGACATGAAGTATGATTCTAGTGTCACCATACTTTGTACTCATCCAGAGCCTCGTTCCAGGAGTCAACAAGTGCAGAGTCATCCCATATCTTCTTGTGGTTCGTCGTCTCTCGACCCGTCGCCATGATGGCTGTGCTTGGGCGACTGGTGGTGAGGAGTTGATGGTCGTTGTGGAATGTTACCAGGCAGCGGGAAAGCTCAGGCAGAATTCAGGCCTGCAAGTTCCCGAGTAAGCCCAGTTGTCCGTGTTCTAGTAGGCCACGGCCGACAACACCGCACGTGGGGAGATGGAGACAAAGCGCAAAAGCTTGGGGTGTCAAAAGCTGTGTAAGTTTCCATCTTAACATCTTTAAATTGCATCATCATCTACTTGGGCAGGACTTGGGCGCTCCGTCGTGGTCCGAAGCCCGAGTTCCGCTGGTGACAGCACTGGCGATGGTCCCTGAATTGGTGACCGCTAGCACTTCGAACCCCACCAGCCCGCAGATAAACTGATACGCCCCCGTCACCGCCTCTCACCACGGCAGAATCCCAATTTTTTCCCTCGCCAACCCAAGATTGACTCCGCTGGCACGCCTGGCTCAGAGCAACACACTCGCAGACTATCGCAATGGCACCAGAACTCAGGAAAAGAGAGGGTAAGAACCCAATCGCATTTTTCAACGACGAATACTAAATTTTGGCAGCTGCCCCCGCCTCTGAGGCGCCGAAAAGCAATGGAACTCCGACCAAGGCTGCTGGCAAGCCTGCCGCGAAACCGAAGCGCAAGGGTGGGTTCTGCGGTCGCATGCACTACCATTGCATGTTTTCTGACCTTTCATATGTACAGCTGCCGACGACGCTTCACCCGTTTCCATAAAGAAGCAGAAGTCAACCAAGAAGACGACGGTTGAAGAGAAGCCCGTTGAGCAGCCCTCTGAAAAGTCCGCCAAGGCGACAAAGACGAAGAAGCCCACCAAGAAGGCTGCGGCCAAGGTGAAGGAAGTGGAAGCTGCGCCGGTCGAGGAAGCATCGGATTCGGAGGAGCAGGGAGATGACGGCATGCTGCTCCTCGCAGATGATCTGGACTCGAGCGACGACGAGGTTGCGGACGCTGGCGCCCTCTTCAAGCCTGGACAGGACGTTGGCAAGATCCCAGAAGTATCCAAGGAGGTCCTGAAGGCGGCCAAGCCCACCGGCGAGCGTGGCGTCGTCTACATCGGCCGCATCCCCCACGGTTTCTACGAGCACGAGATGCGGCAATACCTGACACAGTTCGGCCCCGTCTCCAGGCTTCGCCTTTCGCGGAACAAGAAGACGGGTGCCAGCAAGCACTTTGCGTTTGTCGAGTTCCACGACGAGAGCACGGCCGAGATTGTTGCCAAGACCATGGACAACTACCTGCTGTTCGGTCACATCCTCAAGGTCAAGCTGGTGCCTAGCAGCCAGGCTCACGAGGAGCTGTTCAAGGGTGCCAACAGGAGGTTCAAGAAGGTGCCCTGGAACAAGATGGCCGGCCAGAAGCTCGCGAAGCCGCAGACCGAGTCTGCTTGGGAAGCAAAGGTCGGAAGGGAGCGGGACAACCGGGCAAAGCAGGCTGCCAAGCTCAAGGCTATGGGCTACGAGTTTGAGGCGCCCGAAATGAAGGAGGTGCCCGCGCCCGCACCAATCGAGGAGGTCAAGGCTATCGAGGCTGCGCCTGCTGCGGAGGAGGCTGCAGACAAGGCAGACGAGGCCGTTGCTGAAGAGGCGGAAGCAAAGGACGCCGAGCCCGAGGTGAAGACGATATCGGCACCCAAGGCAAAGGCAACCAGGGCGAAGGCATCAAAATCTGGCAAAGCAAAGAAGGCAAAGGCTTAGGATGTTTGTTTTATTCATAGTATTTTCATAGGCGCACGAGGTGTCGTAATATCCACGAGCGAGACTTGAACGCTCAAAGACAAATTTTTCCAGCGTGTCGCATGTATATATGTACGCACATAAGCGAACCCAGGGCACTCACAGCAAATCGAGCAAGCAATGGGATTATGAAAGGCGATGCAATCTACTTCGGCCCAGATTACGGGCAAGCCACGGGAGGGGGGTCTTGCTCAGAAGTAGAAGGGCGAAGGGTAATTGTAAGATGGAGAGAGGAAAAGAAACAGCCAGAGAGCGGCGCATCGGTCCAGAAGAAATGGGTGTTGCAGAATGACTAAGCCGGCCAACATGGATCCACCCATCTTTCGTCCTACTGGTAATTACAGGTACGCACTCCAGCAGGGGACCGTATCTCTCGATCTTGGCAAAGGTGCCATTGGTGCTCGACAAGACTCATACCGCACATGTCGACGAGAGCATGGGCATGAAGGTGCTGGGCTGTCTCGTATCCGTTTGTAGTGCGCTCTCGGTGCTGCGCATGGTGACGACCACTCGGCAGCGGCACCGGTTCGTATAAGCAGTCCAGCCGCAGTAAAAGAATAGGCTTGGCCTCGTAATGCTTTGTACAGCTGGCAACATGCTTGAAAGCAAGACTTTGCTGCAAACACTACGAGTACATCTCCTCTGCCATGTTACAGAGCGCCCTCGATATTCTGCAGCAGAGCCATCGCACCAGCGTGCAGCGCGTAGCGCGTGCGAGACGAGCCGCAGACGCTGCATCGGTCCCCGCAGAGCCAATTGTGTGTGCTGTGCGGGCGGCACGCTAAAGCTCCACGTTCCACTTGCGTCGACGTTTGTGCTCCCGCCGGTCGAGCGTCACCACCCACACAACGCGGGACACGACTTCCCATTGCCACGACGCGCGAAAGCGACAAAGGCCCCGATGCAGCTCGTCTGACTGCTGCTGCACCCGAAGCCTTGACCATGTCCTCGACGGCGGCCATGGAGCCGACGCAGGCGTCCTCGTCGGGTGCGTCCCTGCTCCCTTCAATTGGAACGCAATACCGTGTTCTGATGATGCTGACGGATGCGCAGCAGCCAGGAAGAAGGCCAACAAGAAGAAGAAGAATGCCAACAAGGCCAAGGAGCCCTTGCCGACGAGCAACGTCGGCGCGCAGCACGACAACGACGCCGACGAGCTCGATGACGAGCTAGAAACGTCCCCCCAGGCGGTAAGTTTCGACCATCCTGGGCTTGCGCTCGCCGACATGTATCGCTGATTGCACCTCTGGCAGGACGGCTCTGTCGATGCGAAGATCCCCACAGGCAACGGCCATGTCGTCAAGCCATCGAGCGACGGGCACGCATTGCCATCATTACAACCACCCGAAGGCCAAGGCGAAAGGGCTGACCCTTCAGACCCCGCGGCCAAGCTCGAGGCAATGGGCAAGGAGCGAGAGGCCCTGCGAGCCGAGGTGGAGCAGCTACGCAAGCAGCTCGAGAGCATTCAAGACACACATCAGCAAGAGGTCTCGCAGCTCAGGACCGACGTCGACGACAGCACCAGCGCCAAGGAGCACGCCGAAGAGCAGTACCAGGTCCTTCTCGGCCGAGTCGAAAAGATCAAGGAATCCCTGAGCGACAGACTGAAACGAGACAAGGCGGAGCTGGAAGAGGCCAGGGAGCGCATAGAGGACCTAGAAGCACAAAACGAAGCGCTCCAGGGCTCGGCGCAGTCCTCGGGCGCCGACTATGGCAAGCTCAAGGACGAGCTCCAAGATGCCACGCGAGAGCTCAACACCCTCCGCAGTCGCAACAACCTCTCGGCGCACAACTGGCTCAAGGAAAAGGACGAACTCATCAAGACGGTGCAACACCTCAAGGACGAGATGGAGTCTACATCCAACGCCATGGGCGAGTGGGAGGTGCTCGCCATGGAGGAGCGCTCCATCAAGGAGAGCTTGACGGACAAGGTCTCGGAGCTCGAAGAGCAGGCTTTCGCGCTGAGGCAGGGCTACGAGGCGGCGGCTGCCGAGCGCGACAGCCAGGCCACTCTTGTCGATAACCTTCAGAATGCCCTGCGCGAGATTCAAGACGCTCGCAAAAAGGAGCTGAGAGAGATGGTCGAGACCACCGAGGCGCAGCTCCAGGCGCAGAAGCAACTAGCGCAGGACGCCGAGGCACGGCGGGCCGAGGCCGAGGGCGCCAGGGACGAGCTAACAAAGGAGCTCGAGCGGACGGCGCCGTTTGAAAAGGAGGTCAAGGAGAAGAATCTTTTGATTGGCAAGCTGAGACACGAAGCCATTGTGCTAAACGACCACTTGACCAAGGCGCTGCGCTACCTCAAAAAGTCCAAGCCGGAAGACAACGTCGACAGGTACGTGCCTTGTTCCCAGATTCCCGCCTCTGCCCCAATCATACTGACCACGCCGTGCAGACAAGTCGTGACGAATCACCTCCTCCACTTCCTCACCCTGGACCGCGGCGACGCCAAGCGCTTCCAGGTCCTGCAGGTCATGGCCGGCTACCTGAACTGGACCGACGAGCAGCGCGAGCAGGCCGGCCTCGCCCGGCCCGGCGGCTCGGGCGGCAGCCTCCGCCTGCCCCTCTCGCCCTTTAACCGCACGCCGAGCTCACCGTCCCTGCACGCAGACCTCTTCACGGAGCCGACGTCGGCCAAGGACAGGGAGTCGCTGGCGGAGCTGTGGGCCGGCTTCCTGGAGCGAAGCGCGCAGGAGGGCTCGGGCGATGGCCACGCGTCGTCGTCGCGAAAAGGCAGCACGAGCAGCGCGGCGACGGGGACGGGGACGGGCGCGCCAGAGTCCAAGGCGTGATGGACACGGCTCGATGCACGGAGCGAATATGTTGGGGCAACATCATAAAGTACGGTCCTCGGGCATGCCTCGGGCGTACGGTGTAATCATTCCTGTAACGAGTAGATGCTTCACAATGGGAAAAGTAGAGCCGAGGCTTTGTTTACGCGAACAATGCGGTGAACAAGCCACGTATCGGAATATAAACAAGCACACAGCAATGTAGCATTTCTAACCGCGAACAAGTACTTCTATTTAAGCCCGTTTCCGGACGGCTCTTGGTGCAGCGGCTGCAGCACACTCTGCGAGTACGCTTCGGCGTCCCTCGAAATGGTCTGAATGTCGATGCGGTTGCTGAGCGCATCGTTGACGCCCTCGATGACCTCGCGCTCCTCCATGACCTCACGCATGAGGCGCACCTCGTGCGTCCAGTACGCGTGGCTACGGGCGCGCAGGTCCTCGTCCCGCAGCGCCGTGTTCTTGACGATGCCCATGGCATTGATCCTGCTCTTGATGGACATGAGGCCACGGGTGACGGTCTCGACGCGCTCGGCGGGCGAGGGCGGCTGGCCAAAGGCGCGGTTCGTCGACGACAGGAAGAGCACCCACCCGAGGAGGCCGTCGAAGGCCGCGAGCGCCACGAGCCGGTAGTTGCGCATCGACCAGTAGAAGAAGTCGACCTCGGGAAGCCGCTGCGCCCGCGCGTTGGCCTGGTAGCCGTACGAGCTGACCATGTAGACCTCGAGGCCGGCGAGGACGAAGCCGGCGATGGCGGCCAGGGTGCGCCACTGCGAGCCGTAGGTGCCGGTCCACGAGGGGCTCGTGACGACGGTCACGGCGATGAGGTTGGCGAGGTGCGGCCACAGGACCATCGGCAGCGCGTAGTAGAAGTAGCCCCTGGGGTCGTCGGCGCTGCAAAAGGGGCAGTCGGCGAGCACGTCGGGCCCGTACTGCGCGTACAGCAGCCTGCTCTCGAGGTTGACAAACTTGGCCCGGAGCACCTCGTCGGTGCGCGTCAGGGCGTTGCCGGGCCGCAGCGCCGCGACGCGGTTGAAGAGCACGTCGACGGGGATCTGCAGCCGGCTCTGCGTCGCGACAAAGAGGTTCTCCGGGGCGAGGGCGCCCAGCGTCTTGACGAGCGACGCGGCGGCGAGGAACAGGAGCAGCGCGAGGGCGACGCGCGCGGGCGCGGGCACGGGCTGGACGGCGAGGCCGCGGGCGCGCGAGCCGGAGCGGACGGAGCGGTAGTAGGAGATGGCCTTGGGGAGGAACATGGGCCCGAAGAAGAGCACGAGGCTGCGGATGCTGCAGCAGGGGGCACACGGCGGTTAGTACGAAGCTTTGTCATGTTGTTGCGGGTGGTACGTACGAGTCCCAAGGGATTGCCATGACGGGCGGTGGTGAAGGCAGCAAAGTGTTGCTCTTCCGGCCCAGAGGTTGAGGGTGATGCGTTTGTAAACGTCGTGTGGCGTTGGGCGAGTTGGGCTAGCGTCGTCGCCGCTTTGGCTCAGGCTCCCAGTCAATCAATCTTATGCATGGCGCAGTTTTATGCTCCAGTGCGAACGGCAACGGAGCCCAAAGCGGTCCAGCGAAATGAACTGCTCGAATTCCAAGTTTACAGGGTGAGGTGCGTTTCCGTACCGGGTCCCACCGCCCAAGGTGACCCGCCGCTGTAAATAGTGTCTCCCTCTGTTGGGTACCTTGGTGATCAATCGAGGACTCCTAGCTCCTGTTGTGAGAGCTGCATACCTACCTCTCCGAAAACTTCCTTCAAATCTCCTCACTTCTTCTGTTTTGATTCTGGCTTGAGGGGCAGGGCCTTGTTGAGCAGTGGGCTGGTCTGTAGTCACACTCTCACACCGTGATCATGGTCATCTAGAACGAGCTCGAGGGGCGAACCAATTCATCGAGAACGAATCGTAGACTTGCCGTCCCGTGTCCGCCAGTACTAACTGAGCAGATGCTCGATGTCAATGTACTGAATCAAGGTTGTAGATACGCTTTGGCCGAATCCTGTTGTCGAGAACCAATCGTGGAATCCTCTTCCCGTGTCCGTTGCGTCCTGTGAGCTGCGGGTGTCACAACCCTGATAACATAAAGCCAATAAGATTGCACAGTCCCATAAGTGCCAAAGATGTAGGGTCGAGGCCGGATGGGGGGGGGGGAACCCCTCCATCCGACTTAGCGGTAGACATAAGAGGTTGCTAGCACTCGCTCAGGTCTTCAGCGTCAGTTTAATTCAATACTTTCAAGTCACGTATTGGTTGGGGACGCCTACGAGCTGTTCTTGCCAAAGCTTCAGTCTACACCAGCAAATGCAACCTATCATGGCAGCTCTGCCCGATTACATTAGTGATCCACGATTCAACAGGTCTTTCGAACTACCTCCAGATCCATGTAATGGTCGCACGAAGCCATTCACGGTTAAATACGCCGACTATGGCTATCGTAACGAGGCTTGCCCTGAGGAAGAACATGTCTTCTTTTTCGGGTCGCTAATGGCATCGCGGCTAATCCATATCGCCAAGGATGACATTGCCATCAAGTACAAGGTTCCCCAGATAGGCCTGGCATCGGGGGAACCGATGCTAGTAATGCGTCGGACAGAATGAATTTGTGGTTAAGTGAGTATACAGGTTTCACATGTCTCGTTGATACATCTAGAAATTAGCCTGCACTAAATTTTGGCACTGACAGCTAACGATACATGAGCAGAAGTTGTGCCAGCGCTACTGAGCCATCTGGGGATACGGTCTGTTTCTTTGGGATGCCACAGTGGCGGTATCATCTATGCTCTTGATATGCTCTTGCATCATCCCGAAATTCTTCACCCAGAACGGCCCTATCTTGCCATTGGAGCGCCCTGGATTTTCCCATCGCACACGAGCTCAAGGACCTTTGCTCTTTTTCAGACGGTTCCTATCCGTATCATTGGTCAGGTCGATAAGCTGGCAAGACTCATCAATAACCATGTTGGCCCTATCCTAGGCGTGTCACTTGCTTTTAGCCAGACTCTCATTGCAAACTTCACAACATCATCACTCGGAGGGGAGAGGGAGGAAACAGGTATAGAGGGCGCTGAATTGGAAGACAAGCTTTGGCCTCAGGTAATGGAGCGCATATATGCCGGGGGTACACCGGGTTTATCGGCCGATGCGGTGCTTTTCATGAAAAGAGGCCACGCAGTGCCTGGGTGGAGTGACTGGGGAGACTACGACACGTTCGTACCGCGCCTAGCAGAGTCTCTACGCGCAGCAGGGAAAAGACTAAGCGTTGACGTCTTTTACGCCGAGAATGATTTTGTCATCGGCGACGGAGGCTCGAAAGGTCCTCTTTGGTTTGATCAGTGCTGGGAAGTCCCGCGTCGTGGCGACATACTTGACTACCACAGCATGATTGTCAAAGGCGCTGACCATGACAGGATTTGGGACCTAAGGTGGGGCGCCATACAGAGAGTATTTGAGAGAAGTATTACCATGACAAGGGAGGGATAAACGCTTTTATTAACCTTCGCCGCACGAAATATACAAAAGGTGTAGAGAAGGGACCTCGGCTAAAGAACTGATTTCCCTAACGTTGTTCATGGGCTCGTCGGCAACCGTTCAAAAGCCACGATGGCGATCATGGAACTGCCATGATTTGTAGGCCTTGCACCCCTGAAATGTCAAGAAAAGTGCGTGCAGGAGTCATTGGTAGGATTGGCGTTTAATTCGAGTCATGACAACTGCATTCAAGCTATGACGAAAGATTCCACTCCTAGCTTATGTTGTGTATAGTGTAGGCCCGCCAACTTTTGCCGATGAAAATCAAGGCAGAATTCGAGGGACAAAGAACCTCGTATTACCCTGCATCGTCAGAAGTAGGGGCTACGAACGGCACACCCGGCTGCAGTCCCGCACAGTCGCTGCATCGATATACAGTTGGCTAGTAATAGTCTGTCAGCTGCAAGCATTTGTAGCATCCTGCTGCCTGGGAGCATGGATAGCATGCTGTTGCCTGCAAGCAGCTCCTGGTTCTCAACCTCCATCGCCCTGCCGCAGATCTTCATACTCCTCTGGCAGTGCGCTCTCGTCTACCCAAGCCGCGATGCCACGCGCAAAAACCTCTGGGAACTGTACGTTCCACGGGTGCACCGCCTGCTGCACGACCGCGGCTCGACTGTCTCGGCAGCCTTTCACAAGGAGAGCGCCCTGCCGCCGCGTAGCCTCAACGTCGTCGCCCCTCCCACCAGCGACCACGAGCGTCCGCGCCTTGACGTCCTGTAGGGTTTCGGCTTCCAGCAGCACAAGGCTGGCAAACACCTCCTTGAGGAGCTCCACCGAGTCGTTGCGCTTGAGCTCGCGCCGCAGCTCGTCCGACACCGTCATGCCCTGCGAGGCCCACATCTTGTCGCTGATCCAGTCGTCGAGCCACGCGGGGAGCATGTTGTAGCCCGACCTCAGTGCGCCCAACAGCCAGATGTGGTGCGCGAACCACAGGCGCCAGCCGACGAGCGGCGCGCAGCCCGTCGCGAAGACGCGGCGCACCAGCTCCGGGTTCGTGCGCGCCGTCTCGAGGGCAACGAAGCCGCCCATGGAGAGGCCCACGATGTGAGCTGTGCCGCCGTGCGCGTGCTCCCGTATCAGGGCGGCCACATGGGCAGCCTGCGCCGGGATGGACGCTGGGGCGACGTGTGCGGATCCCGAGTGCCCCGGAAGGTCTGGGACCAGCAGGTGGTAGCCCTTGAGGAGTGGCCAGACGAGCATCCACTCGAGGTGTGAGCTTCCGAGACCGTGGAGGAGAACGATTGTCTCGGGAGCAGAGTCGTGGAGCGAGAGGTGCCATAGCACGTCTGGTCTTGTATCTTGCTGTGACTTCTTGCCCGAGGCTGGAGGCGCGTCATCGCTTGACGCGCTCATGGTGCTCTGGGCGCCGTCCGAGGCTGTGTGTGGATGAGTTGCGAGCCAGAGCAACCTTTCTACATTGAAGAAGCTGGACATGGTCTTGCACACCCATGACGGCGGCGGCTGTCAAATAAGCCATGTTCGTCATTGTCATCTATAGCCTAGACGGGCGATGTTGAACCTTGAAGCTAACACCAGCCTTGCGCGAGGCGCTGGGGGTGGAGTCGAGGTGTGGGGCGCTTCGGGCACTACAAGACAGGGCCCGTCCACCAAAAATTTCCATTCACCATTTTTCAACCTTCTTCAACTTCCTCACTCCTCAGCAGGGCATTTTGCCTTCGCACCACTGCGCCATGGGCCGCGATGCCCTCATCCCCATACCTATAGAATCAATCAACAATCAGACATCGTCGAGCACCCTTGCTTCCCACTACATGCTCCCGTGACCCTTCACACGCATTTGGCGCTTTCGAAGCTTTGACGATCCTCTTCTCCGTGGTCGCCAAAGTCAAAAAGAAGCCTAGAGCAATCCCAAAATACCCTGCCAAGGGTTATTCTCAGTCGTGTTACAAAGTCCCAGCGTTAGCAATGAGGCACTTTGCGTCAAAATTGACGAGATACATTTCTTCCCATAAGAAGCTTCGTAGTGATATTTTGGTATCGTGGCCATGGTTGGCTCTATCTCGACATCTACAACTCCTTCTTCCCCGGCATCACCTCTGGTACCGCAACCTTGGCGCCGGCCTTGCGCGGCTGCTTCTCCGTAGTCGCCTCTTCCCTCTTTGCCCCGTTGAAGAAAGCCGTCCAGACGTAGGCGACCAGCTCCGACACGAGCTTGATGAACCCAGAGCAGGCGAGCTGCCACGACGGTGCGCTCACGCTCCCCAGCGGCGCGCGCGGAAACGAAATGATCCACTCGGCGTAGTATGGGAACCAGCCGTAGGGCAGCCAGAACAGTGCCTCCTTGCCGTACCAGAACGGGATGAGGTATTGTGGCACTTTCGTCGCGAGCATTCGGACGGCCGTCAGGGTGTTGTCGAACCTTTTCCGCGAAGCTTCGAGTCCCTTTTCTGTAAATTGCCATTTCGTTAGCTCCTATCCTTGGGCCATCGAGTTAGGGCCGGCACAGATGGCACGTACTCGCAGTGTCGAGCTGTTCAAGCAGCTTGTCGTGCTGCCGCCGCAGCTTGGCCCATTTCGCAAACTCGTCCTGGCTGCTCGTCGCGCTGAGCTCGCGC
Organism: Tolypocladium ovalisporum; assembly: GCA_024340015.1. Taxonomy (NCBI): domain Eukaryota; kingdom Fungi; phylum Ascomycota; class Sordariomycetes; order Hypocreales; family Ophiocordycipitaceae; genus Tolypocladium; species Tolypocladium ovalisporum. The sequence continues at coordinate 109,081 of JALHBZ010000172.1, read as the reverse complement.
CGCACCTTCAGGTACTCGGCCTGGACCGTTCGCTGCTCGCCGGCAGCTTTGGACGTCGAGATGGGCAGGTAATTGATCAATGTCCATAGCTAGGGAGCTGTCAGTAATTCGTCCTTGTGGCTTTCGCAAGAGTCCCCTCGTCCAGACGGCACGGGACGTACCAGGTCATTGATCTGTGCGGCACCCACGGCGTTGATGAGGTGCGCCACGAGCTCGATGGCAAATATCACAAACAGGAGAGTCGGCATTTCGTCGGTGCTGGAGGAGATTGACGGTAAGCTGGCTACTTCGGCGGCATCGTGGGGTGCATCTGCGCTGGCCTAGGCAAGCTCATGGTGCGTGGCTGGATCCATTCTTTGGATGACATAATGGCGAATCGGCACATCTGGCACCGCCAACCTAACCACCAAACTACCCTAGACCGTACCTCAGCACAAGCTCCCTGAGCTCATTCAACCACTCTTTGCGCCATTCCGATGTCTAGGGCGCTCGACAAGGGCGTCAGAGAGTCACTGAAGAATGGAAATCATGAGATGATCTTCCGGGATATAGCAGCTGTCCTGACACAGGTGCCCGCTTCACTCCTGGAAATCGAACTGTTGGGGCGGAGCCATGCCCTCCCAGCCGGCAACACATTTATACAGGACGGCAATGCTGTAGCCATACCCAAGCTCCGGCTAGTACAAGCATTCATATTCGCGCGAGGCATTCTTGCGAGTTACATACAGGCCAACGAGAAGCATTCCGAGCGAGATATATGGAAAGCAACAGCGGTTATACTCCTTATGGACCCGGAGCACCTCACGGCTGCCAACACGCGGAAGAGGCTTCTCTCCAGCCCATTGCGGGGAGCAAATGACGCCGCAAGGCTTCTAGGAAGCGAGAAGTGCTTCATTGACAGCTTGCTTACCAGCCGCCTGCATCGACATACCAAATCGCCGACTCTCTGGAGTCACAGGAGATGGTTGACGGAGCAATCGCTGCAAGACAGGTCTATTGCGGATACAGCAGAGGATTTGACGAGCGTCGTGTTTGTGGCGGCAGAAAGGCACCCACGCAACTACTATGCATGGTGCCACGCACGATGTCTCATAACAACTCTTGACTCAAAAGCCGAACCGTGGGAGCTGGATGCATCCACCATTGTTGGAGATACCAAGTGTTGGTGCTTCAGCCACCACGACGACGTCTCGGGCTGGATGTTCCTCATGTTTCTGCTCAAGAGGTGGCCACAAGAGTCCGAGTCAATCTTTAGCGAGACACTGACGCTTGCCAAGTCGTTTCACTGGAGAAACGAGTCGGTCTGGTACTTTCTGCGCAACATGCTGCTGAATACGCACATGGCACAGCCACAGGAGGACCAGTTTTTATCGGTTCGGGAGACTTTGCGCAAGGACACGCAGGACAACAGCCAGGAGAGGAGAGTACTTGATGAAGTAGCGAGGTGGGTCGAAACATATTCAAAAAAGCCCTATTAGGGTATGGAATGCCAGAACATAGAACTCCTTATAAAAGCGTAATGCAATGAGCTGATGCCAACGCTCACGCACAGTATTGCTAGAAGAACGGCTATCCATTTGGCATCACTGACCAAGGATAATGCCCTCGCGTGTTTATCAACGTTGATGAATTGTCGCAGCGTCAGAGCCTTGTTGACAATTCGTCATCTACTACCCAAGGTCGTCGTTGATTATTGTCTGAGGACGGGTACTCTACTAAGCATTCCACATGAAACCGGCCCAGAGCAATAATCTTACAGAATATCTACGGCTTTAGTTGTTGAAGGAGGCGCAATCAGATGAACGAGCAAATCTTGGCCAAATGGCGGCCAAGAACATTCGTCTTCGTATTGAGAGCGTTGACCAGAGATGGCTGCTCGTTGGTGAGCCGAGCTGGTTCACCGTCTATGCCATGATTCGCGCGCGCGACCTGACACAGCTCCAATCGAGAGGGGCTCAGACAGACGAATGCCTACAGATAGACTTTGCTGGGGTTATGGCATTCTGCTGCATCTCAGCCACGATTTCAGCGTGTTGACGCGTACAGTACGACGCTGTGATGCGAGATGATGCAGCTGAACCAGTCTCATTACAGGCATGGGCCATGAGCCACTTGCCCTGCCCTGCCATGCCACGCCTGTAGCGCTTGGTGAACCTCCCTTTAGAATCAACAAGAAGGGTGACGCCTTCTCCCAGAAAAAGTGAATACGAGTATGAGTGTCATTCGAACAGCAAGGGGGGCAAGTCACATTACGAGTGCATTATGCGAGTGGCCGTGCGGACGCGTCAGGGCAATGCGGACTTTGGTGGATGATGAGTGACGCAACTTCAACAACAGACGAACAAGGGCAACGAGGCTCAGCTTCGACAGTCCAAGGACGTGCCCTTGAAGGATCCGAAACAAGGCAGCGGAGCCCGTTCGGTTCAAGCCCACCGACAGTCACCGACTGATATGCGCATTCGTGCCATGAACCATGACGAGCAGAGCCAGATCTGCAAATCTGCTAATCAACGTAGCGTGCTTCCCCTGACACCGTATCCTCATGTGGTCGATGCATGGATCGGATTTCAGCGCTGCAATGTCTTCCCTGACGATCAATAACAGCGGTAAATTACAGTGGCGCACAACGGGCGTCGCAGCTGACGAGTCACCGGCACTCAGTTGTGACTTCGACTGGTCGATGCGAACACTCACGGGTGCTGGAGCTCGCAGAGCAACGTAGGCTGCTGGAATTGGATAGTCCTGCACACAGGCGGCGGCTTTGTGATTCTAGTGAACTTTGAGCGGGCATTCAGAGTGGGCAAACACAGCCGAGCCGCGCTTGGCTCGAGCATGTCTCTGGCCCGTGATACGTCAAGTCGAAAATAGAACAGAGGGAGGGAGCTTGGTCGCACCGGTGGGAGCGGGGACCCCATGAACCCCAGAGGCCATCGCCAAGAAGCCATAGCGCGTCTTGCCGGTGGTTTCCTTCGATGGAGGTGACGAAATGCCGGTGCGAGGGCTGGGGGACAAGAATCAGTGCGTCTTTACGGGCCCCTGCCTGGGTCAGCGCAGGGAGAAGCTTCCTGAAGCTTTCAGTGGCTGGATGAGGCGTCAGATCCCGCGGTCCCGACCAAGCCTGGACCAGGAGTCCAGGACTGCGAGCGCGCGGGAGTTGTTCAATCGAGTGGCCCCGGGCGGGAGAAGTCTTGTCACTGTGGAGTCGCGTTAGAGAGAGATCGTCGGCCAATTCATCCGTGCGCGCGGCATCTGCAAGAGATGTTCCGTATCTCGCCAAGGCATCGCCGGGATCGAGCCCACAGCGTCGCCGCCTTTGGGGTCGCAAACGCAAAAAGGGTCGCTGCTGTCCTCGACCATGGGCGCTTTTCCGGTTGTGTGGTTCGTATTACGAGTAATACATGCCCGCTAATAATGAGGAGTCTGACCAGGTTGGCGAGCCCTCCACCTCCGCGGAAGGCCCCCGAGTCGGTTCTTCGCGTCGTGGCCGTTGCCGGAGGAGCCGGGGGTCCTGGCTACGCTGGACTGGGCTGGTGGAATCGAGCTCGCTCGAGGCTGGGTTCCTCAATCCATTCATGCATGGCGCTGCGAGGCAGAGACATGGACGCTCCCTCGCTTGGACGCGTCTCCTTGAAAAGCTGCAAGCATTGAGCCAGGTGGAAATAAGCAACGTGCTGTTGAGACACGGGGATGCTGTGCAGAAGCAGTTGAGCCTCTTGCAAGGTATCTCGCCGAGATAATTTATCCACTTGAAAGCCTGGACCGGTCTTGCGCGCAATTCCCGACTTTGGTCCTCCGAGGGCACAGCAAGCAAACGACGAAAGAGTCGGGTCGTTGGTCGACACGTTTCCGGGTCGGCTACGTTAGCTCTAGGGACTACAGGAGCTCCGTACACCACCCGTCTGACGTCTTACCCTGGGTCGATTCTCAAGAGTACGATTTTGGGTTCTGAAGCCACAATCGTCGGCGCTAGCCTCGTGAAACATCCATCGGATGAGAGGCGGCGCCGCCGCACTCTCGTATCGGCCCAGCTGCCGTCAAAGTCCCATGCCGAGTCGTGCAATGGAGATTACCCACCTGCAGCCTGCTGTTCCGCGCGTATGCAAGTCAACGCTCGGCTCGGGGTAGTAACGGCTGCTGCGGCACGGTCCCCCCGACCCTTTGGTGTTGCAGCGCACATTCGGCGCCCGTGGTCATTATTATTAGGGAACAGCCAGGAACAACTCGCCGCGGTGTGGAGCCCGGGCACAGCTCTGCAATGCTCCAGGGGTTCGCCGACCCCCCTTGTTCTGCCTGGCCAACCGCTGGCATTCCCTGGCCCCTCCTCCAGGGCCGCCCTGCAAGTCGCCGCGGGCCCCCCCCAGTCTGCTAGAGCCCACTGCAGCAATGATTGACGTCGGTCCAAATGATCCAATCCAACGATGCTACTGGCCCCGAAGTAGACCTCCCAGGCATGCCAGTCTAATGCAGGTGCACCTCGTCCGCCCGAGTTGCTCTTCTCATCCTCTGCAATCGAAGCATCTCGACCTCCTCTGCTTCTTCCCCGCCGTCTTTTCTTCCTCTTGTTCTGTACAGCCTTTCGCTTGGATTTTCTTCCTCTCTCTCTGGTTTCTTTCGCCCTCTGCTGTCGAGGGCCCCGGGCCGCGGAACAAAAACATTGGCGTTGTGTCGCCGTGGAAGCCACGCTCTCTTACCACGCGGCTCTCTGTTTGTCTGCTTCGTTCTGTTCTTGTGCGTTGCCCCGGTGCCTGGCCCTGCCAATCTGCGAGGAAGCGCTGGCTCACAACATTCACGTCTGCAGAAATCGAAAAGTTCTTTGTCGGCATTTTCAAGTTGCATTCTGCGTCGGACTGCGTTGATCGATTCGCTGCCCCGAATGGCGGATAATATCTAATCGCTCGTATCCAACCGCGCCCACTTGCCTGCCTGGTGCTCTCGATACTCTGAATTCGCCGTTGGATTCGTCCAAAGATTATCACGAGTCGGCCTCGCGTCTACAAGCTACCCAATTGACGGAAACGGCCCGTCGTCCGAGCTTCCCGAGCCGGCCTCGCACAACGAAGCCGACTTTCGTCCAACCTCGATAAGGATAGCCGCGGTGTATGAACCGTCCAACCTGCCGTGGGTAACGTGTCGAGGTACGACAGTGGTTCGTGGCACGACTGCCTCAAAATGCGTTCGGTCATTGCGCTCGTGCAGCTTGCACTGTGGGCGACATTGGCTTCGGCCTTTTACCCCTTCACTCCAGGTTGGCTGAAGGAGCAGGAGGCAGCTCGTTCACTTGGAGAGGCGAAACGGAATGTTGACGCGCATGACGCCTCAGGGACTAGCTTCACAATCGAGAAAACAGCTGGTCACGATCACGTACGTATACCCGCGTCTTATGGATCGTTCTGTGCTCGAGCTAATGCCAATACAGAGTTTGACCTCTTCCTCGGAACGAGCCGCTCGGGACGCCGCGCGCTTGTCGACCAAGTACGATGGCCGAGGTCCTGCAAAGGCAGCCCGCGGTGGCGTCCTCGCCAGCCGCGCCAATCAGTATCAGATCATGGAAGCTTCGGACTCTGGAAAGCCCATGACGGCAGGCATTGATCAAGACGGTACCGACTACTCGTACTTTGTCAAAGTGCAGCTCGGTTCCAAGAAAAAGGCAATGTACATGCTCGTCGATACAGGTGCGGGTTCTAGCTGGGTCATGGGATCTAACTGCACGGGAAAGCCCTGCCAAGTGCACAACACGTTCGGCCCAGGTGACTCGAGCACGTTCGAGGCCAACCCCAAGGACTTTTCCATTTCGTATGGATCTGGCACCGTTGGGGGCAAACTCGCCGCTGACACCATTACCCTGGCAGGCGTCAGCTTCAAGTATCAGTTCGGTCTGGCTTCCCAGACGTCCGACGACTTTTCCCACTTTGCGTTTGATGGCATCTTGGGCTTGTCCATGAGCCAAGGCGCCAACGACAACTTTCTGAAGACAATGGCAGACGCTCACAAGCTCGACAAGAATGTCTTTTGCATTGCCTTGAACCGAGCCTCTGACGGCACCAACTCGGGGGAGATCAGGTTCGGCTCGACGAATCCCGACAAGTACTCGGGCAACATCACCTACACGGCTCTGAGCGACAAGGGTGGTGACTGGGCCATCCCAATCGACGACATTTCCTACGGCGGGACCAAAGCACAGGTTGGTGGCGTTAAGAGCTACATTGACACTGGCACCTCGTTCATCTTCGGCCCAGAGGACGTGGTCAAGAAGCTCCACAGCGTCGTTCCTGGCGCCAAGAGCTCAGATGGAATGACGTACACTGTCCCGTGTGACAGCACCAAACCGCTGACCTTGACCTTTTCGGGCGTTGACTTTAAGATCCAGGCTCAAGACTGGGTCTCACCCAAGGATGGCTCGGGCAAGTGCACGAGCAACATCTATGGCCACGAGGTGGTGAAGGGGTCCTGGCTCTTGGGCGACACGTTCCTCAAAAACGTGTATACCGTCTTCGATAAGGATCAGAGTCGCGTTGGTAAGTAGGAATGGCCTCATCTCCATACGTTGTGGATGCTGACATCGACAGGCTTCGCCAATCTTGCGGGCTCTCACATTGAGCAGACGGGTTCGGGATCGTCCACCACGACAAGCGGGGCTACGCAGACGACGGGCAATTCGGCTTCAGGTTCTGCGACGAGCTTCTCGACGGGCATCACTTCCCTGTCGAACAGCTCCTCACAGCCGATGAAGCCGACGCAGGGCCTCGGCGGCCACGAGACGCAGTCAACCGCAGGCACCGCTGCGGGCGGTGATAAGCCCAAGGAGACGTCGAAATCGGGAGCGGCAGGCGGTGGCTCTCAGCATACCGCCAAATTGGCAGCAGTCACGTTCATTGTGGCCGTGATTGCTTTGGTGGCTTGATGATGCTACGCGTTCCTAGGTTTTCTGTACGATACGCTCACGCAGCGGCACCTACTCCGGCGAGAGACGATCTTTGCAAAGGTCGAGGTTGGGAATTTGCGGCCAAGGCCAGTGTGCATGATGGATGGCGGAATGCCATTCGAGATGAAGCATGATACCCATTGGGGCCAGCGACGGAGGAGGGGACTGGCCCCAACAGTACGCTGACTTGTGCCCTGAGGGTCCATATACACAGACTCTATTTAATGCGATACGAAGCACATCAGGGGTGCTTTCCACTCACCCATGCCTTTCTCATTCGTCTGATGGTATCTTGCTTGTGATAATAATATAGTGAGCTGAGCCCGTCGGGAACCTGGGGCTGAACGTCCGCCCCTATTCCGGAGCTGCGAAAATGGCACCCGTGGCGCCAATCACATGACGCCATTTCCAGGCCTGTCCCGCGCCAAGCCGCCTGGGACCAGTGCCGGCACCTTGTAGCTCCCCCCGTTTGTCTAACGGTTGCTTCTACCGTAACGGCCGTGTCAACATCGACTGAAACTACAACACCTTTTAGCTTTGGGCACCTGAGGATTCCTCTGACCTCGGACGAGCCATCGTGCACTGCGCAAAGCTCTGCAAGTCGCGCAAGCAGCCAAAGCATCCCACGACTGGGCCCTCCGCGAAAATGTGCTGGAGAGAAGACGCGGCTCCGAGACAATGACCGAGGCCAAGAAGCACGGCAAGATGGACCGGCACGAGGAAGGCCGTGGCCTGCTGGCGGGCGACAACGAAGAGGACGACCTGGGAGTATACCCTGAAGACGTCGAGTCGAAGATGCCGCGGATGCCGAGCCGAGTACAATTCGATCTTACACCAGAGGTGATTGAGATGGGCAATGGGGCGGCCGGCGGCAGGCGGCCCTCGTCCGAGGCGAGCCAGAGCTTCGACCTGGACGAGGCGCCCGAGGACTTGGGGCGGTCGCACCGTGTGCCGCTGCTGACGGACATGGAGGCCCCGAGCGTGGCGGTTGCCAACTCGTGGGGCGGTTTCGACGACGACGACGATGGCGACGTTGCGGACGAGCTACACGAGGAGATGCGCCGGCCCAAGTCGGGCCTCAAGTCGGCCTTTATGAACATGGCCAACTCCATCATCGGCGCGGGCATCATCGGGCAGCCGTACGCCCTACGGCAGGCGGGCCTGCTGTCGGGCATCCTGCTGCTCGTGGGACTGACCATGGTCGTCGACTGGACCATCTGCCTCATCGTCATCAACAGCAAGCTGAGCGGGACGAGCAGCTTCCAGGGGACGGTCGAGTACTGCTTCGGACGGCCTGGCCTCATTGCCATCAGCGTCGCGCAGTGGGTGTTTGCCTTTGGTGGCATGGTCGCCTTTGGCGTCATTGTCGGAGACACGATACCGCACGTCCTGCTGGCGGTATGGCCCGACCTGGGCGGCGTGCCCGTCATTGGGCTGTTGACGGACAGGAGAGTGGCCATTGCCGTCTTTGTCATGGGCGTGAGCTATCCATTGACCCTCTACCGCGATATCGCAAAGGTGAGCAGTCTCGTTACCCCCAACCAAGCCGACTGTTTAGCTGATCGCAGGCCCATGATATAGCTGGCCAAGGCGAGCACGTTTGCGCTCATGAGCATGACGCTCATTGTCACTACGGTGCTCATCCAGGGAGCATTTGTGCCGTCGGAGCTGCGAGGCTCGTTCAGCACACCGCAGCTGACGGTCAACAGTGGCATCTTCCAGGCCATTGGCGTCATATCGTTTGGTACGGCAAATCACGGTCGTCTTGGCAGTAGGAGAAACGAGCTGCTAACGTACTTGGGCTTCAGCATTCGTCTGCCATCACAACTCGCTCCTCATCTACGGCTCGCTCCGGACGCCCACCATCGACAACTTCTCGCGCGTGACGCACTACTCGACGGGCGTGTCCATGTGCGCGTGCCTGGTCATGGCCCTGGCCGGGTTCCTGACGTTTGGCGACAAGACGCTGGGCAACGTGCTCAACAACTTCCCGTCGGACAACACCATGGTCAACGTCGCGCGCCTCTTCTTCGGCCTCAACATGCTCACGACGCTCCCGCTCGAGGCGTTTGTGTGCCGCGAGGTGATGCTCACGTACTGGTACCCCGACGAGGGCTTCGACCTGCGGCGCCACCTCGTCTTCAGCACGGGGCTCGTGGCCGGCGCCACGGCCATCAGCCTGCTGACGTGCGACCTGGGCGTCGTCTTCGAGCTGGTGGGCGCGACGAGCGCCGTGGCCATGGCGTACATCCTGCCGCCCATGTGCTACATCAAGCTGACGACGAGGAGCTGGCGCACCTACCTGGCATACGCCGTGGTGGCGTTTGGCGTCGCCGTCATGATCATCAGCGTGATTCAGGCCGTGGACAAGATGATCAATGGTACGTTTGCGGGACACCCCCAGTTCAATACAGGATTCGTTTGGCTGACCACGGTTGTGCTTTGCAGGCTCAGACGGCCCGGCGGCGTGTATATGATAGAAACGCCTTTGCCTTGTACGACTGTCATGTGTATAAGATACGAGCGGAGACGGTACATGAAGGAGCATGGAGCAGGCAGCGTGCTTGGATGCCTGCTGTACTCGGGGGCATCCACCAGCAGCCTTTTGGGCCATTACGGATAGCGTTTTTGGTAGGCATCGGCGTTGCATCATACGGACTCAAATAGACTTGGTCAAGGCACCGCAACACGCAGCACGCATGGTTCGAATCGCCTCGTCGTTGTCGTCCAAGGCTTAAAAGCACCTGCTATTCCTCGGACCCCTCCCCTTCAAAACCCCCCCATCATGGGCCCATCACGAGGCCACGCAGGGCCCCATCTCACCCATCAGGCGTTGCCGCCACAGCCCACAGCTCCGTACCCCGTCGTAAGCTGCCCTGTGCAACCGTGACTGGACCTTGTCAGCGCCGGCTGGAGGGGGGGGGGCCGGGGCCGGAGCCCAGGTGTAACGGGCTCCAGCCGACCCCGCTTCTCACCAGCTTCATCAGGCGACGAACCACTGACTGCGCGAGTATTTGCAACCTGACTTCCCCCAACTCTTCTTCTTCCCATTGCACTCTGACCTTTACTCACACGAGACTCACTTGCATTACCTTCAAACACATCAGCCTACTCAATTCTTCCTCCCGGCTTCAAACAGTGAGACACCAAAAGACGCCAAGATGCAGCCCCTCGTAAACTCCAACCACACCAGCTGCCCCAAGTGCGGCGCCAGTATCTCGGGCAACGACAAGAAGTGCGGCAGCTGCGGCGCGGTAAGCAGCTTCTCCTCGTTTAAATCTGCTTTCCCTCTACTCTACGTCGAAGACGGCTGCAAAACACCGTTGGAGGAAGAGAATGCTAACAACGCGCAGTCATGCCCCAACTAAGAACCTGCCACCGACGGTGATGCTGATGTGAGATGACCGATACGACAAGAACGTGGAGTTTGGGGACCGAGGCTGGTGGGATGCGGTCGCGGCGTTTGCGACGGGTGTTGAAAGGGCGTAGATGGGAATGACTGGGGCAGTAGCAGGCAGACACCATGCGATGTCAAGGGGGATACGGGCAGGTTCAGGCCTGCTCGCAGGGCAATCGGTAGTAAACACGCAGCATCACCGAATCCAAGGTTGTCGGGCATGCTGCGCACAAGTCATATAAGCCTTATGATGCTTGTCCGTGGAACCCAAGGACACGGTCACCGAGTACTCTTCTGCGGCCCCCGTAGCTACGACAGGGCCTGCTCAGCGTACCATCAACTGCACAAGTCGCGTACGTGGACGGGGATGCAGACGCAGAGCAGGACACATCTCTACGTATTAGATGCTCCATGTCCATCGTCTAGTTGCCCAACAAAGCCACGCAGGAACAGTGACAAGAGGAATGAGAGAGGGAAAGGACAGTGACAGTGACATGGGGACCAACGAAGCAGTTCCAAGTGCTCGAGCAAGGGTTCGCAAACGGAAACGAAAAAGATATATCATGTTGCCATCGTCGGGGTGCCGCAAACCCCCAGCACACTCTCCGCGCGCGACATATCCACAACTACCCACTTCTCCCGAACATCTGTACGCTCCCTGGTCCATCATCTCCAGCTCGCAGAAACAAAACAAACAAAGGCCCCAAGATTTAGACCCGCCCTCAACGATACGCAACAGGTACATGAAACAACTGGGCCCGCCATGCCCGCCAGTCCGGCATGACAACGCTGGAAGCGGTTGACTCCCAACCTCCATTCCTTCCCTTCACCACCGTACAACGAAGAAGCAGCCCGGGGCCTCTGCCCGTGAAAGCATCGGCCATACACGAACAGATACGCAAGGCGGTCGGCGCGCATCGGACAAACGGAGCAAGGCGAGAGCGAAACAATATCAAACTCCAAATTCCGAGAACCTATGCAGACCCGGCGAGCCCGCACCGTTGTGGCCATCAACGACCCTTGTCATCCGGACAGCCTCGGCCAGAGAATTGAGTGTGAACTGGAAAGATGATTGCATTACAAGGGCGATCCGAGCCGACGAAAGACAGGCTGCCGTGTTTGGTATAGACGGGTTCGTGCAAGGACCGCCTCTTTACAGAACAAGACACTTCTTGTGGCTGCTCTTGCGGCTGCTGCGGGACAGGAGAGCAGCGCGCGTGGCGTGCTCAAAAACCTCGCGAACGCCCTCGTTGGTCTTGGCCGAGCACTCGAGGTACTTGTACGCGCCGATCTTCTTGCGGATCTCCTCACCCTAGATTGACACCGGATTGTTAGCCGTGACTGTTTTCAAATTCATTTAAAGGAGGGTGCTCGGATGTAGGTGCAGTTGAGGGCTGTCAGGGCAAGTATCTCAGTGGGCATGTACCTCTTCGGGCGTCACGGGCTTTTGGCTGGTCTTGCGCAGCTCGTCACCCGTCTTCTGGTCGTATCGCAGATCCTTCTTGCAGCCAACCAGGATGATGGGAAGGCCCTGGCAGAAGTGAAGGACCTCGGAAATCCACTACAGGCACGAACACACGTTAGCAGCTGGTCTCTCTGACTCGGGGACTGGGGGAGGCGACGGGAACAGACCTTCTCTTGGACGTTGTCGAGAGAGTCGGGCGAGTCGATGGCGAAGCAGATCAGAATGACGTGCGAGTCGGGGTAAGAAAGGGGACGCAGGCGGTCGTAGTCTTCCTGGCCAGCCGTATCCCACAAGGCCAGCTCAACGTGCTTGCCATCGACCTCGACGTCGGCGACATAGTTCTCGAAGACAGTGGGGACGTAGACCTGGATGCGGCATCAGCAAACACGGCTCATACGGCGACGGATTGTATCGCCAAAATTGGCGGATGGTAGCATGGTGTTTGGCGGCCAATGACGAGATGGTGCTCGGTGTTTGCGTGCGCAGAAATGGACACGGACGGGGGCGTCGTCATGCTCGCGGCTTGCCATGCGCGAAAGCGTCGGCGGGTGGAGATGGGCGGTCGGAAAGGCGAAGAGATGAGGAACCGTCAATTCTTACCTCGGGGAACGTTCCCTTGGAGAAAACACTGTGGAAGTGTCAGCGATGGTCGTCGACTAAAATGCAGATGGCGCTGGCGACGCCTCGCCCTGGGAGGCCGCCGCCATCGACGTCTCCTTGAGTGCGAGATGCGGCCACCGAGCGGGTTAGGGGAGCTGCTCACATCAACAAGCAGGTTTTGCCGCAGGCACCATCGCCAACGATGACGAGCTTTCGGCGGATCTCAGCCATGATATGTGTGGTCGGAGGAGCAGTTGATGCAAGGGGCGGCGAAGAAGAGTCTGGTTGAAGATGCACGAGGGCAGAGCGAGCTGGTGGTGGATGGAGGAAGAGAGAAGACGGACGTCAGAAGGGGGAGCGGAATGGAATGGTGACGGCGGAGGAGAAGAGGATTGCTGGACCTGGACCTGGACGGGGGGCCGGGCTGAACCTGGGGGCTTTGCGTCTTCGGGGCCCTGGGGGGCCTGTGGTGCGCGCTGTACGAGCAGAGCTCCCACTGCTAGGAAACGGCCTGCAGCGAGCGAGGCGGAGCGCGAGAGCTGGGGACAGAGGTATCTTTTGGCCCCGGCGCGGCGGAACAGGTACATGACGAGGAGCGCAAGGTACCTTGGCCGCTGGACGCGAGGCTCCAGCGCCGATGCAGCCTCGAACCGCTGGTCCTGAGGCAGCCAACGGGCAGTCTAGCAAGCCTCCGGCATGGCACGCAGTCCTAGCCTTCCAGCTCCTCCACGTCACTATCAGTCACAAGTCACGGGCCTACGAAGCAATGCTCGCAAATTCGAGAGGGATGGGTGGCCCCTGCAATCGCGCAAGAAGGGGGAGTAGTGGTGGAGGGTTGCCTCAGGCGTCCCGGGCTGTGACAACAGTCGCCGACGGAAGCTGCTGCCCCCCCTCGTTGCCCAGCTGCGCGCGTCCAGCGCAGATTAGTGGGGAACATTGGCGCTGCAGGACCCTACGAGTGTCATTTGCGCAGCCGCCTGTCCCTCAAGAGAGTGGAAGATGCACCTGGCAACGGCTGGCGCCGAGGCGCTGACGCCTTCATGTGCCTGTGGCTCGACGATATCGGGTGCCGACTTGCCCTGACTCTTGCCGGGCCGTTCTGTCAACAAAGATGCTGCCCGTTGCCGCTGCATGGTATCGGCATCGGCGGTGCACAAGGACGTGCTCAATCGCTGCGGTCCCCAGCGTCGCCAGCAAGCGCCCTGGAAGAAGGAAAGAAAAGACAGCCTGACGGGGTCCGTAGACGGCCTGTCAGTGGCCCCGGGTCCCAGGAGACTCCGCCGCTGCCAGGGATAGCGGCGGACACCTTGTCTGCGCACTGGCGCTGCGGCCAGCAGAACCCTTGCTCTGCGACTCATGTTGCTCAGAACGAGCAGCTTCTGTCGTTGAGATTGACTTTGAGGCCCGGCCGTTCAACGGATTGTTGTATTGACCTAGGCCCGTTACCCACTCAACTGTCGCACTCCTTGCTGCTTCCCAAGCTCTCTCGAGGCAGCCCTCCAACGCCCGCCTATATCATATCGGTGGTGGCCGTGGCACGAAACCTGATGGGTTCTGTCGTGCTACCGGCCGCTGAAACTCTTGCTCCCGACTGGTCCACTGCCGTAGGATCGATCTCGCCCCACGTCACTCTATTCCATGTCAGTCTTGGTGTGTCGCGGAGCTGTGCCAGAGTCCTACGGGTGTGCAGGACGCCGCACCCAGCTGCAGGACTCTGGCGCATTTCGAGCGCGTGACCCTGTGACAATCGGTGCCGCCCTCTTATGCTCTGACAAAGGCGTCGTGAAGTAGTGAATGGAGAGTCGGTGGTCATATCTGATTTCGCGGCGAGGATCCACAGGTCTGGTTGGGTGTCTTTGACATGACGGAGGCCGCAATGTCTTGGCCACCTTACTGAGGCGGTCGCAATGCTGCTAAATAGCAGGCTGATAATCGATGGGATGATGGTCATTCATATTTGATGTGACCTTGGTTCTCAGCCGCGCCGCCCAGACTGTCTGGAGATTGAGATGGTACAAGGACGAGCCAGCCTGAGAGCTAGACCCTGGGACCTACCCTAGACCACACCTCCACCGGCTAGTTCCGCGGTCCCAGTTGAGAAATTTCCTAGGTCAACGCATCAACCGACCTCAACTCAACGCCTCGCACGCGATCCTCATCAACGGCGCCAACAACACCCTCTCCACTCGACGGGAATGGGTTGCCAGCTGTAAACGACCCTTGAACGAACAAAGTGTCCGATTGACCGTCTGCCGACCATGCAGAAGCTCGTCAAGCGCGCCGCTCAGGCCCAGCGCCAAGCTGCGCGCCGCTCGAGGCAGCAGATGGAGCAGGAAAACATCGACTACCGGATGCGCAACCGCACAGCGCTCCGCAGCGCCGTCGCAGAGGTCCGGCAGAACCTAAAGGATGCTCGACGCGCCAGGCAGGAGGACTGGGAGATGGGTCCCCTGGCGCCGAAGCGAGACCTCGGCTTCAACAACTACGGCGCCTTCAAGGAGAACGTGCGGCAGGACTGGTCAAACTACGGGCTGCACCAGGCGCGGCCCCATGTCGTCGAGCAGCGGTGTGCCTGGGCTGGCGGTGTCAAGCAGCTCAGCCTCGCTCCGCAGGACCGCGTCGTCATCATGGACGGCCCGGACAAGGGCAAGATTGACAAGATCAAGTCGATCCAGCCAGAGAACGGGACAGTCACCCTAGAAACCCACCACAGAGTGAGTCACCAACTACCGACGCCGCCCATGTGCCCAGAGATGTGCTAACAAGGTCGAACCAGGCGCTCTCGGTTGGCATGTTTGACAGCCCAGCCCGATCACAGGCGATGCCGATATCCATCGGCTCCATCCGACTTGTATACCCCATAAGAAACGCAGAGACGGGCGTCGTCCGCGATGTCGTCATCAACCAGCTCAAGGCCGTGCCGCCAAACATGAAGTCTGAACACATGACGCTCGAGCGCTGGGAGTATGGCAACAAGTGGGATCGGCTGGTACCGGGCATCAACGTCGTGATCCCGTGGCCCGAGGTCGCGGCACCCGAGTTCGAGACGCACCCGGCGGACACGGTCCGCGAGCAAGCCGAGGACCGCACATTCTACTACAGCCTGCTGGCGCCGCCGATGCCCGAGCAGGTGGTGGACGAGCTGCGCAACAAGTACTCGCGCTTCCGCACGCGCCACGAGCCGTGGTACGTCGAGCAGAAGGAGGCCGAGGAGGAGGCCAAGAAGGGCCTGAAGGAGGCGGCCAAGTCGATGCAGACGCCCCTCGACGAGTTCCACGAGATGCAGCGCGAGATTCGCGATTCCCAAGGCGAGCCGGAGCTCACCGACGAGATGCTGGAGAAGATTGGCCAGGTCATGGCGCAGAAGAAGGCAGCGGCGTTGGAAAACGCCGGCGTGTCCGAGGTGTCGGCACAGTCGTCGTCGTCTCCCACCGGTCCTGGACCGCAATGAGAGATGTGAAGTGCGGGCGGGACTGGGGTATGTAATTCTAGTTATGTGGAGAGTACTGTACATCACCAAGCGTGGAATAGACGCTCGACATCTCATCAAGCACTCTACGCTTCGCCGACCGTACTCGACCTGTTGCCCAATCCTGACCGGTCACATTTGCACCTGATTGCACAATGAATCTGCGTTCAATATCCGCTACTGCACGAGAAGAACGGTGCCGAGATGGCGTTCTTGGACAAGACAAGTTTTGGCGGCCAACCAACTTTGCAACAAGGAGATTGAATTTAGGATCCAATCTCTGCATCTCCAAGCCCCTGACTGTGGTGCCTGTCCCTGGCTAGATGCTCGACAGTACCGGCATCTGCCGGACATGTCTCAGCGCGGCCCAATTCCCGCCCACGGCCGCCAACGCCCCATTCCGAGACACAGAGAGTCTGCATCTGCCATGCTTCTCGCGGGATTTGTTGTCAGCACAGCCACTGTTGATGTGCTTCCCTGGGCCCAAACTGGGAGCCGGCAGCGTCCTCCAACGTCGGCCTGGCACGCGGCCGTTGCTAAACGGGCGTGCGTGTGTCACGCGCAGTGACTTGTTGCTTGGGCGATGCATGGCCGGCCATCTCCCCCACACAAGCTGCTCGAGCTAGCGTGTACACGCCGGTAGATACGTCAGATAGGCTTTTGCCGCTTGAGATACATCATCGCCAACACTAATGGAAACCCCTCCCCCGCTACCCGACCGTTGCTGATCGGCGACGTTGAGAAAGCCGTTTCTCTCCTCCGGTGCTTGGATAACATTGCCGTCGAGGTTGTTGGAAGCAGTTTCCCATCAAGGCTTGTCGTCTTGGCATCTAAAGCAGCAGCAGCAGCCATGGCGTCGCACAGTCACGAGGGCGGCGGCGTCGCGCACTCGCACGACGGCAACAGCTTCAACGCGCAGGAGCACGGCCACTCGCACGAGATCCTCGACGGGCCCGGGAGCTACACCGGCCGCGAGCTGCCCATTGTCGAGGGGCGCGAGTGGTCCGGCCGGGCCTTTACCGTTGGCATTGGCGGGTGAGTGAGTCGTGGCTTACACGGACGGCATCCTAGAGTATAGATGCGAAAGATGACGGTCGTCTGCCCTCGTCCAAGACGGGATGGAGTGCTAAGGTACATTTTCCAAAGGCCCGTCGGCTCCGGCAAGACGGCGCTCATGCTCGCGCTGTGCCTCGCCCTGCGCGACCGCTACTCGCTCGCGGCCGTGACCAACGACATCTTCACGCGCGAGGACGCCGAGTTCCTGACGCGCCACGCCGCGCTGCCGCCCCAGCGCATCCGCGCCATCGAGACGGGCGGCTGCCCGCACGCCGCCGTGCGCGAGGACATCTCGGCCAACCTGGCCGCCCTCGAGGACCTGCACGCCGCCTTTGGCGCCGACCTGCTGCTCATCGAGTCGGGCGGCGATAACCTCGCCGCGAACTACTCGCGCGAGCTGGCCGACTTCATCATCTACGTCATCGACGTGAGCGGCGGCGACAAGATCCCCCGCAAAGGCGGCCCCGGCATCACCCAGAGCGACCTGCTCGTCGTCAACAAGACGGACCTGGCCGACATCATCGGCGCCGACCTCGGCGTCATGGAGCACGACGCGCGCAAGATGCGCGACGGCGGGCCCACGGTGTTTGCGCAGGTCAAGAAGGACGTCGGCGTCGACCACATAGTCAACTTGCTGCTGAGTGCCTGGAAGGCCAGCGGCGCCGAGGAGGAGCGGAAGAGCAAGGGCGGGCCGCGGCCAACGGAAGGATTGGAAGCACTGAAAAAGTGATGTAGCGTCAGCACCAAGGCATTGTCATTCCAAAGGTAGCACCGGCACTGAAAACCCAGAGGGATTGTATATCGTCGTCTATACGAGGTCTAAAGGATCATTCCATCATGACATCCCCAGCCGGCGGCTGAGCATCGGCAGTCCCCTCTAGCAGAGGCCCCTGCAGCGGCGCCGAGCTGCGCGGAAATACCCTCTTGTACAGGCTCACGCCCACCGCGTCCTGCGGGTTGATGCGGCCGTCAAACGTCGCCTTGAAGTATCCGTGCGTTCCCAGCGGCTCCTTGATGAAGCCACTCCGGCCCCGCCTCGTCCACAGCGGCAGGGCTTTGAACCACTCCACATCGTCGCGGCTGAAGAACATGTATCGGATCGTCACAATCTTCTTGTGAATGTGGTACGGGTGTCCCGTCAGGATGATTCTCTTGGCAACCACTCTCGACGTCGACGGCGGGATGGCGGTTCCCGTTCCGATGAGCGTTAGGCCGACATTTGACTCCTCATCGCCCTCGGTCGTGGCGCCAGCAGCCGACTTCCTGAAGAACATGACGGGGACCGAGCCCCAGGTGATGGGCCCCATAAAGGTCACGATGGCAGACTGCCCGGGGTGCAGGTACCGGCAGTACTTGTGGACGTCGTTTGGCGTGGAGCCCGACAGCGAGAAGATGGGCTTGATGACCATGCGCCTCGGCCCGCACTGGGCAATGATTTCCTCCTTGGCCTTGATCGACGTGGTGTAGTCGTTGCTCAGGTTGATGAGGTAGTTGACCACCGTCTTCTTGTTCTCGTGCCTCAGGAGAGAGAAGAGGGTGACTGGCGAGCTCGGCTTGTGCGACTTCTCCGTGGCCGCCGGGACGCCCTTGACGTAGACGTGGACCCGCGTGCCTGCTTCGACGCCGCCGACCAGTGCTTCCCGAGTCGACCGCGATCGTGACGCCGCGTAGTCGGGAACCTGTAGCAGGCGCCGCCACTCCTCCGGCTCGTGCGCTCGATCCTCATCCTCTTGCCACGGGCTGGTCCGCAGACTCTTCAGACCTCGGTACCGCGCAAGTCTCTCCTGTGCCGAAACGTTGGGATGCAGCTCAATCTCATCCGGAAACTCCTTGTCGTCCTCGGCTTCGTCTCGCTTTCGCGATCGGAAGTGCGCCAGCTGCTTGGCATCCTCGTCCTCGTCGGGCTCCTCCATCATCTCCGACTGAGGATATTCCGAAGGACCAGCTTCCGTCGGCTCAGGCTGGGCGTACCCCTCGATGCCGTCCTCGGCGCCAAACTCTTCGTCCTCGTTGTTGCCATTGTCCATCTCAATGTCCTCCATGTCCGACTCCGAATCGGAGACGTCGTCCAAGTACCACGCCGCTTGGTAGTTGGACGTGCCCTTCGGCACTCGTTTCTTCATCTTCCTGGCCTCTTCTTCCTCGTTAGAAAAGTAGTGATGATCGTCGAGTAGCACGCCCTTCTTTGACGATGTCAGGGTTGACATGGCGTCGTCTTCCCCCTCGGCGTCCATGACGACGTCTTCGGGGGCGAGCTCGTCCAAGTCATCACGGTCCTCTGACGGCTCGTCCAGCGTCTTGTCCGCCTCATCCTCGGCCAAGACATCTTCGCCCTTTTTATTTTGCTTGGGAAGAGGAGCGGCCACAATCTTTTCAACCTGGAACGCGCCCCAGTCACCGATCTGGACCAAGCGGTCGGCTTTCAACCCCCGTCCTCGGACCACGCCAGTGATGATTGTCGGATCAGAGTCGTTGCCGGCAAACTTGATGTCCTCGGCCAACAGCCAACTCCTGTCCTCTCTCCATCGTATTCCCTTGGGGGTAGTGCTGCAGAGAGATCGTACCAAGTTGGAGCAGTCCTGTCGGTTGTCGAGACTGAATAGTTTCTCTTGCTCTGGGTGGAAATGCGTAATAAACGACTTCAAAGAGCCCATGACGCCCGGCCTCTGCTTGGCGGGTTCGATCTTGTCGAGTCCTTGAACCAAAGTGAACAAGGTTGACAGGCCCTGGCTCTCGACACTGCGGAGGATCAGCTCCCCCAAGGCATCCACCTCCTGGTCGGCGGACAGGATGACAACCACAAAGTCGGCAACCCGAGCAGCGTCTAGGCAGGCATCCAGATCCCGCTTCAGCGGCATGTATTGCAGCTTCTGCTTGAAGCGGTCGACCGAGACTCGCACGTTGCCGTCTTGGACGTCGGCATCAATGTCGAGGCTGCGGTTGAGCTGCTGGATCGCAACCTTGGCGTCACCATCGGCGCATAGCGGAATGACAGCGGTGATGCGAGGCGCACCTTCTCGACCGGCAAAGATGGAGTTGTCCCTCAGATGTTCCTTGTGCTTGGAGAGGCGGGCCTGCTTGGCCTGGTTGCGGCGGTCGAACTTGGACATGACCTGCTGGCTGGGCGTCTTGCGATGCCCGCGCTCGTCGGGGACTCGGCCTGCGACAATGCTGTGTTAGTACACGCAACAGCAACGAGATGCACTACCAATCCACCACTCACCCTTGGCCCGATCCCTCAGCTCGTGCTTGGTCGCTGCCTTGGACTTGAAGGGCTTGTGCGACACCTTTGTGGTGGGGCGGTGCGAGTGAGACTCCGCCGCGACAGGCATCTTGGAGTCGCCGCCGGCCTTGAATCTGAACGGGAGAGACGCCAGGATGCACAAGGAGAGGTTCCGTCGATTGGCCTCGGTGTCGCGGGTCTGCAACGGTTGTCGAGTCGACGTCTGGCACGCTGTCTGAACCTTTTGATACGATGCTCCAGCGGTGGTGATGGCGGGGTTGTGCCTGCCTGCCTTGCGGTGAAAGCCATGCTCGTTATCGAGAATTTTTTGTGCGGCAGCTTATCGATAATCATGGCGGGGCGGGATGCTGCCAATGGCTGCGCCGCGATACGACCCTGCATCGGCCGGCGCTGGAAATTTTGTTGCAACGGCGCCGCCAGTCCATCCACGCATTCGCATTCGGCCGTCCAACAAGCACTCCAGCATCCTCCGTCGACAGCACGACCGTCGAGCGCCATGGAGGCCGATACCCTTGAGAAGCCCATCACCCAGGTGTCGCGCAGCAATGGCGCCCTCAAGGTGGAGCAGACGCGGCTGGAACTCGTCCCCCAGCACGAGAAGGAGAGGCTCCGTCGGCTGAAGGAGGCCAACAGGGCCTACGGCCGCGGCAAGAAGATCAACACCAAGCAGATCAAGGACAAGAAGCTGAGGAGCAGCTTGAAGCGGCTCGAGGGCAAATACCAGGATGCAACCATCAAGGCCAAGGATGCCGAGATCCTGCTCGAGAACACGGCCGGCTTCCTCGAAGCCGAAGGCGAACTCGAGCGCACATACAGGGTCCGGCAAGACGACATAACGACGGGCGTGGCCGTCGAGACTGCGCAGAAGCGCTTCGACCTCAAGCTCGACCAATTAGGACCCTACATTTGCGACTTTACGAGGAACGGCCGCGAGCTGCTCCTGGCTGGTCGCAAGGGCCATGTCGCCACCATGGACTGGCGCGAGGGCAAGCTCGGCTGCGAACTCCAGCTCGGAGAGACTGTCCGCGATGTCCGGTGGCTGCACAACAACCAGTTCTTTGCCGTCGCGCAAAAGAAGCACGTCTACATCTACGATCACAACGGCGTCGAGCTCCACTGCCTGCGGAAACACAACGAGGTCACGCACATGGAGTTTCTCCCCTACCACTTCCTCCTCGCGACTATTGTGAGTACCACTGGCCATCCCGAGAATCTTGCTGTGGCACTGAGCTCTAACCCATGCAGGGAACCGTGGGCGTGTTGAAATATCAAGACACCGCAACGGGTCAATTAGTCGCCGAGATGACGACCCGGCTCGGCCAACCCATGTCCATGACCCAGAACCCACAAAACGCTGTGCTACATGTCGGGCATCAGAACGGCACCGTGACGTTGTGGACTCCCAACTCGCAAGAACCCGTGGTCAAGTTGTTGGCGCATCGCGGCCCGGTAAAGTCCTTGTCCATTGACAGGGAGGGCCGGTACATGGTCTCGGCCGGCCAGGACCTGAAGATGGCCGTCTGGGACATAAGAATGTTTAGGGAAGTGAGCAACTATTACACTCGCCAGCCGGCTTCATCCGTCGCCATTTCAGACACTGGCCTGACGGCTGTCGGGTGGGGCACCCAGACGACGATCTGGAAGGGACTGTTCGACAAGAACGCTCCCGCACAAGTGCAGGTCCAGAGCCCGTACATGGCCTGGGGCGGCGAGGGCAAGCGCATCGAGCGAGTGCGGTGGTGTCCCTTTGAGGATGTCCTGGGCATCGGCCACGACGAAGGCTTCTCGTCCATCGTCGTACCCGGAGCTGGCGAGGCCAACTTTGACGCCCTGGAAGCCAACCCGTTCGAGACGGCCAAGCAACGGCAGGAGTCCGAAGTCAAGGGCCTGCTGAACAAGCTGCAGCCCGAGATGATTGCCCTGGACCCCAACTTCATCGGCAACCTGGACCTGCGGTCCGACGCGCAGAGGAAGGCGGAGAAGGACCTGGACACGCCGGCGGCGGACATTGCCGAGGAGATTCGGAACCGGGCCAGAGGCAAGAGCGGGGCGCTCAAGAAGTACCTGCGGAAGCAGAGGAAGAAGAACGTCATCGACGAGAAGAGGCTGCGGGTGGACGAGCTGTGGAAGGAGCAGCAGCAGAAAAAGGACAAGAAGCGCAAGGAGGTCGAGGCAGATCTCGGGCCGGCGCTGTCGCGGTTCGCCAGGAAGGAGTAAGCTCGAACGCGTCGGTAGTGATGATAATACCCCGGGATTTGGCTTCACCCAGGCTCGAGTCGTCAAAGGTGACGCTGTAGCAAGCGAGTGCTCTATTGTGATGCAGAAGTGGTCTATGCTCGTTGATGTACCTTTGTACCCTTGGCCCCCCTTCTAACCCGAATGCAAACTCCTTCACATTGAATCATTGCAAGCTCTCCCAATGCGCAAGACGCCTGTCCCGACATGTACGCCCCAACACAACCATGCTGCCCTACAGCAGCTTGAGCCCCCCCGTCACCTGGTCCACGAGGCTCTTGGGCGCGGGCCCGACGCCCAGGACCGTCATGCTGCCGGCCTCGATCTGCGTGCGTCCGGCGTCCTGGATGACCTCGGCCGTGAGGCTCAGCGCGCGGGCGCGGCGGCGCAGCTCGAGGATCTCGTCCTGGCTCTTGACCTGCACGGCAATCTTGGCCTGGCCGAGCTTCTCCCAGCGGGCGAGGACGGCGCGCTGCGGGGAGCCGGGGGCGGCGCGGGACAGGGCCTTGTAGCAGGCGAGGGTGGCGTGGGAGCACTGGGCGGCGATTTTGCCTGCGGCGGCGTTGGTCGGTCAGCTTTCTCCGTGCCATGTTTCGGGTCTCGTTAGCGGGACAGGACGACGTTACCCTTTGTCATGCCCAGGTCCGTCCGCACCACCAGGACGAGTTTGCACTCCTCGCGGCCGTTGTCCTCGAGCGCAGGCGGCGGCGGCGGCGGCGGCGGCGGCTGCTGGGCGCTGGCGACGCGGAGGCCTTGCTTGCGGTCGGCCTGCTCGCCGTTGGCCCAGTTGGGCGCGTGGTCGAGCAGCGAGTCGTCCTCGTCGACGTCGCTCTCGTCGCTCTCGACGGGGTCGGTGCGGTTGCGGCGGCGCTCATCCGTCAGCGCCGGCGAGATGAGGTAGCCGCGCGTGGTGTAGATGCCGAACAGGTAGCCCGTGACAAAGGTGACGAGCGCCGTGGTCAGGACGGCGGCGTCCTGGTTGGACGGCATGGCGGGTGGTGTGGGAGCTGGTATGTGCTGTGCGCTGGGGGAGCGTGGATGCGTCGGACAAGAAAAAATGTCTGCTGGCGTCGATGATACGCTCAGCGACGTCGGTAACAATTCGGCGTCCAAGCCACCAACTTGTTTCGCAGAACTGCCGGCTGGGCTCACAGCTACCAGACCGCATTATGGTTTGTAGTCACTGGTGCAGCACAGGAGGCTGCATGAACATTGGAGATGACTTCCGCAGCCTGCCGTAGTTCCTATGGCCTGATCACTCACCCTCGAAGCGCCCTGCACTTCATCGTCATGCTCTATGGCTGCAAAATTGTACAGAGACAACACCATCGAAGCCAGTGTCACGTCAAATTGCCCGCCCCCCTTCTTCCCTTGAATGCATTCTTTCAGACTGGCACCCCATCATTGGTCCGGGCGCAATACTACTTGTATTATGTGGTGGTGGAGACGCCAATTAAGTTTATCCACGCAGGCCAAGTTTCAAGCGTCCATGACCGCTGGTTTCGGGTCGCAAGGTTGTGCCCGGTAATAGAAGACTACAACGTGGTAGCCGCCGCAGAGTGGGTTAGGGAGTGGTTCATGTGGGGTGCCCATGTTTCCTTGGCTTGGCAATTGATCCTGTCGGCCCCCCTCATGCAAAGGTCCGAATACACTCCGCAGCCACGCAGGTCAGCCCCCAAGCGCTTACATGACAGCTTCTGCGATGCAACCTCGCAAAGTCCATCCAACCAGCTGAGATGAGAAGCATTTCAGCAATTGGCTATCAATCTCGCTGCGTTCGCTATAGGTGGAAATTGAGATAACAATTATCCCGTTATTGTTGAGCTTTCATAGGGCTTCGAAAGTATAGATTCGGCTCTATGCGTCCATGAAGAATGTCATCTTCTCATCCTCAGCTTCTCCATACCAGCAGTCTCGAGTTTTTGCACTGAAAGTCATAGTCAGCAAGATGCTCGGTGAGACCATTCTCCTTGCCCTGTCCGCGGCGGCTTGTGCCATTGCCGGGACCCCAGTAGAGAGCGGGAACTGGGTCCAAGACTACGCCAGCTTCTCCCAGCAAGCCTGCGCGGGCGGCAGCATCAGCGGCAACACCTTCAAGATCCCAAAGTCGCCCAGCGGCAGCATCGACGGTTCGGGCTGCGCCAATGGCCACCTGCGCGCCGAGCGCCGCTACAAGGACGACTACTCTTCGGGCGTACGCCAGTTCGGCGGCGAGTTCACCATCAACTCCATGTCAGGCAGCCGCGTCTCCATCAAGCAGACATTCAATGGCGACACCGGACCGTACTTCATCATGGCGATTGAGCAGGGCGGCCGCCTGTACAGCGTCGAGGGCGGCAAGACGATTGCCGAGGGCATCGCTTCGATCGGGTCGACGGTGCGCATCAACACGGTGCATAACGCAAACAACCACCGCTTCAGCGTCTATGTCAACGGCAAGGAAATGTTTCGCGACGAGAATGCGCCCGGGGGCAGCTTTTACGACAAGATTGGTGCCTACGTGACGAATAGCGGCACGGGAGACCTCGACATCACCTGGAACGACGTTCAATTTTGGCACAGAGCCTAGGGGACAACGCTGGTAGCTTGTTTATGCTTTCAGCATCACACGATTTGAATGTCGGTGAAGCTCAAGGGATTTTGTTTGTAAGCGAGCACGCACATAGGGTCTCAGACTTGAGCGGATGTTGCCTCGAAGGAATTGGTTTCACTTTATGCGGCTGAAAAGTCTGTGAGCCTGTTTAGTAAATCCACATCCAACAAGCTACTGTAAAAGGAACAGGATTTCACAAGGCTATGACAATCGCCAAACTGTTCAAAATCGGTTAAAAGAAATTTCTACGACTAGGTAGAAGAAGTTGTTGCACTTTAGCCCCGTACCAGAAGCCTACCCTGTACCTGGCACGAAACGAGCAAATTCACCACCACCACCACCACCAGCCCAGCTTCAAGATTCACGATGCAAGACGCTACCGTCTCATGGCCGGTGTGGTATGTGGATCAAGACAGTTCGTGGACAGGACATGTATAGTGAAATGCATAGAGTGGACAAGTCGTGAGCGTACATGAGCGAGGCGCCGCTGCAAGTGGCTCTGCTTTGTGGGTATCGCTGGAGGGTCGTCTGACTCCTCTTCCACGTGCTAGACCTTGGTGACGTGTGACAACGCATCAAACACCGGAGCTCACGACGCATGCAATAGACCTCATATATATATTCATTTTCCAGCGTGATTGCCGTCGACTCATCTGAGATCCGAGCTGGAGGGACAGTGATCCGCCAAGATGGCCCCGAGAGCCTCTCTGAGGAGCTTCCTCGCCACGGCCAGAAACACCCTGAGAGCGCCCGCCAGCCAACGACCCTCGCCGCTCACCTTTGTCGTCGGCAATGAGTCGGCCGGTGAGAAGATCCAACCATCCTGCAGGCTCACGACACGTGGCTGACCCGACGCAGACCTCGACTCGCTCTGCTGCGCCATCCTCTACGCCTACGTCCGCTCCCACACGCCCCCTCACAGCCTGCACATCCCGCTCTCCAACCTGCCGCGAGCCGACCTCGGGCTGCGCACCGAGATGACGGCCGTGCTGCACCGCGCCGGTCTCGGGCCCGCCGACCTGCTCACCCTGTGCGAGCTGCCAGAGGCGCTGGCCCCAGAGGACACGACGTGGCTGCTCGTCGACCACAACGCGCTGACGGGGCCCTTGCGGCCCTTCGGGGGCCGCGTCGTCGGCTGCGTGGACCATCACGTCGATGAGGGCGTGCTGGGCGCGGACGCGGCGCCGCGCGTCATCGAGCCCTGCGGCAGCTGCATGAGCCTCGTCGTCGACGAGTGTCGGCCGGCGTGGGACGCGCTGAGCAAGGAGGACCCCCGTGGCGACGACGACCTCGTGCGGCTGGGGCTCGCGGCGATACTGCTCGACACGGTCAACCTTACCGCCGAGCAAAAGGTCAAGGAAAAGGACACTCGCGCGGTGCGCTATCTCGAGACCAAGATTCGTGACCCCGAGCTTACCCTTACGGCGTACTTTGACGACATCTCCGCCGTCAAGGAGGACATATCGGAACTGTCGTTTCGCGACATCCTGCGCAAGGACTACAAAGAATGGCACGACGCGGGCCTCATCCTCGGCGTCAGCGCCATCGTCCAAGGCTTCCCCTATCTGGTGCAGAAGGCCGAGGCCACGCCGCACTCCTTTCCCGAGCATGTTGCCGCCTGGGCTGCGGAGCGCAGCCTCGACGTCGCCGCCGTCATGACCGCCTCGAACCCTCCTGGCGGCGAGTTCCAGCGTGACCTGCTCGTCTGGGGCCGCAGCGCGCGCGGCAAGGCTGCTGTGACCAAGTTTCTGGAGACTGCGCGGGAGCGGCTGCAGTTGGAAACGTGGCAGGGCGGCGAGCTGGACGATGAGGGCGACGCGAGGTTTGCTTGGAGGCAGGACGAGCTGGCGGCAAGCAGAAAGCAGGTCGCGCCGTTACTGCGCGAGGCCATCAAGATGGTGTGAGTGCTTGTGCGCGGATCGCGGCAGCGTCGTGTCTTCTAACCATGGACAGGGACAGAAGTGGGCTATCCGTGACGGGTGACAGGGAGACGCAGCCTCGGCTGTAATGATGCAATGAATAACTGTTATGATACAAGACTATATGCAGTGGGTTGAATGTTGTTACATGTGCGATGCGGCCACTTTGTACAGGAGATGCGCGGCAAGTCGAGGTCACTCGGGCATCGGCGTACCGGCATCGGACAGTCTGTTGAGCGCCTCAGCCCTCTGTTCCCTGGCCTGCGTCCCAACTGAATGCCTCCGCAAGTCCTCCACCTCCTTCAGCATCCGCAAAAACTCTCGCCGCTGCAGCTGCCTTCTCCCCACGAGGTCGAGCGTCTCGGACGGCGGGGGGTTGTGCAGCAGCTCTTCGGCGGCTGGGTCGGCAATCAAAATGCAAGCCTTGAGCGCGTTGTAGAGCGCGCCGGTCGGCAGCACGGGAGGCTCCTCCTTTAGCATCTCAGGGTAGACCCACCGCAGACCATCGATGCACAGCTTGGAGTCCCCCGTGGTGGCCATGACGCGGTAAACCAGCTCGTACTGATCCTGCGACCGTGGAATGTTGAACTTGGGTGACGAGCGAAATGCGTCCCAGAACCTGTCCCAGTCCTGACGGTTCGCATAGGCGCTCATGAGCCGAAGCACCTGGTTGTCATCCAGCGCCGACTGCATCTCCACGAGAAGCAACTCCATGTTCTTCTGCGACCGTTGCAAATCTGGACCGTATGCGGGTGAGTTGACGAGCGATTCTATCAGAGTAACCACCATGTCTTTTGACAAGACCTTCATCCCTCGCTCGTGTGCAGTCAATAGCAACTGATCCACGAGAGCCAAACGCTCCGGGGCACTGTCCGGCGTGCTGGGGCCGGCATGAAATACGGCGGAAATCAGATTTTCGAGAATCCGTTGGTTCAAAGGAATGCCACCAACTTGCAATTCATGTATTTGCCGACCCAGCTTGCTCAGATCATGTTCGGCGTCCGCTTCGGCGGCCTCTGCGTCTGTTTGTTGTTGGATCTTGCCGGCATGACTTTGACGCATCTCAGCTTGAGGCTGAAGCCGACGCAAGGCGGTAGAAAACCGTCTCTGCTGCTGTGAAGCTTGCTGCAATTTCTGCCACTGGACGGCTGCCGGGCTGGTCGGGAGCTGCACTTTGGATGACACCAATTTGTCAAGCTCTGCCCTGTCTCCCACGCTTTCGCCCTTCATCTTCCGGTCCCTCTCAAGGCTCCTCCTCAGAATGCCCTGCCACAGCGTCTCCAAGTCCAACTCGCTACGTCTCGACTCCGTCATGCACTGCACCACAATCGTGGAGCCTGATTGTGCCGCGCCAAAGCCGGAGAATCGGCCGCTCTCATCAAAACTGACCGCCTCGTCGCTATCGTGGCCGGTGGTCGAAAAGTTGACGCAAACCCAGCCAGTCGATATGCCATTGTCGCCACCAGGAAGGATCATTGTGTTGGTGCCCATCAGCTTGGCTTTCTTCCTCAATCGGCGCAACTTTGTCTTGAGCTCGCCCGGCCCAATCAAGCCACCTGCTTTGGCGTTGACTTTATGATTCCGTCGTAACCATCGCACGAAGCGACCAGATGACACGTGCAAGTGCCGTTCACTGCGCGCCGTTCCAAACAGCATGATCAAGTTGGGGCCAAGGGCTGCAGGCGTGTCGAGATCGCGCAGATCTAGGAGTGAGAGCTCATCCAGCCCCATGTCCTCGTAGATGTATTTCATCATCGGCTCCAGAAGCGGAGGCGCATCTTCAGGAGACTTGGGAAGATTCGGCGTGTGCAGGCTTGCGGGGTGGCGAGGCGCCTCCTCCTCGAGGAACCACGGTTTCCCCTCTGCATCTTGGGCTTCTTCCGGCAGTGCTTCAGACGAGGGAGTAGCCGTCAAGTTGTCGTTGCTTCTGGCACCGACGTCGAATTGTCGCTCTGAGGAGAAGAGCCTTGCAGCTGGGCTGGGGAGTAGCTTTGGCGGCTGCGCTGCAAAGGTGCGGATGCTCGGCGCTGTGGAACCGAGCACGGCCCTGAAGATGGCGTTTCTGCAACCGCAGCAGCCCAGAGTCGCAATCGCCGGCCGAGCAATCATTCTGAATGATTGTTCATGCGGTTTGGCCAGCTTCGGTCAGAGCTGCGATACAGGTGCAGGACATGCGCCACTGTCAGTGGAAATTTCCAGGCGCTGTCGGAGCTCCGTCTTCGAGGTGGGTCCTCGGAAACACGCGCGCACGTGACACCACTGACAGCGGTGGCCAATCTCAGCGTCAGCACTTCCTGCACTGAGGCGAAAAATTTCGAGGGAGCTCATCTCCTTATCGCGTCTCGCCGCCGTACGATTGTCCCATCAGCCGCCCTTTGCTCTGTATTTTGTTTGCGGCGCCTCTTCTCTTCGATTCCAAGCTAAATGTCTTAATACCTTGAAAGAGCAGCCCGACAGCGATTCGCCCTGCTGGCTTCCTCTACCCCTTCGCTCCGCGCGAGTCGGACCGCGCCGGCTGCATCACGATGCTTCCCCGACAAGCCCGCGGTAGCCTGCTCACGCATCGAGCTGCTGCAGTTCGCTTGATTGGGGTCTCGTCAAGATGCCCTACGCTTCAATCGCAGCTGCCTTGTCTGGGGCGACGCTACGTCGTCACTCGTCAGTTCCGGCCATGGCGGCGACGTGCATCTGAGGCTGGCCATATCCACCTCCTCCAGGAGCGAAGCCTGGCCACAGCAGTCGATGACTTCAAGTTCGAAGCGCATTCCTACAGCCATCTCACGAGCTCAGCCCTTCCGCACCTCCAAATCCCTACGCCTCGATCGCACGACCTTGGAACCTTTGACCCGTCATCACCCTTGACGATACCCGAACCCGGACCGCCCCGAGTAGCGACCAAGATGAACATGTATGGCATCCCGGGCGAGACAGAGGACATGCTGCCGGTATTTGATGCGTGCATTCGAGTCGGAAAGTTGGATCGGGCCGCGCTCGTCTTGAAGCGGTTCAATGCCATGGGAATATTGTCAGGGGAGGAGCGCATTCTTCTTAACAACCAATATCTGCGAGCCTCATTACTAAAGATGCGAACGAGCCCCGACAGGAAGCAAGCTGAACAGCTTCACAAGTGGTACGAGCTGCAGATACGAAGCAAGGGATTGCCACATACCGCCGAGACCATCGCATGCATGCTCAAAGCATCGCTTTTGTCCGAGCGAGGTACCAGGCTGGATCGCTTGGTGAGGCGCTACATGGGGATGGCCCCTGGCGAGGCTGGGCTGCGAGTTCTCAGCATGGCTGATATCCTCAGCGACCAGGACCTTGCCGTCATCACCGAGATATGTCCTACGTACAATTTCGCCATGGACGCCGAGGACTTTGAAGACTTCGAGATGGAGGAGGAGGGCAACTACCTCGAGAGCGATCTTTCACAAACTCATGACACAGAATCTCTGCCGGCCGGTTCTCTGCCAGATTTGGTGGCGACTCCACAACGTGGCGAAGGGTTAGCAACGCTCAAGCAGGGCCTGAGGCTTCTCATGGATCTGCAAGACGTCGACCTCTCGACACTCCCCGAGTTCGATCTTCGCGAGATCCAACTGCAGATTGAGCGCGACTCCATCGGCAGTGCGATCGCGAAATGGCGCCAAGACAACAAGAACCTACAAAGCATGAACATCAACACCGCCTTGGGCCCCTCATCGGCAGAGGGCTCCTTGTCACAACACATGGCCTCGTGGTTGAGTGCCATGGAGGCTCGGCTCAAGCAGGAGCTGACTCTCATCGAGATCTCGGAAAACAAGTCCACCAAATCCGACCAGGATCTGGAGCGGTGTCTATACGGGCCCTTTCTTCAACAAGCTGACCCTGCTCGCCTCGCTGCCATCACAATCTTGTCAGTTCTCAACATCGGCGCTATGCGAGGCGTAGACAAAGGCATTGTGGTGGGGAAGCTCATCACCAATGTTGCAAAGTTGGCGCAGGAGGACATTGAATTGCAGCAGAAGGACAACGCCAAGAAGTCCAAGAGGAAGCGAATTGTCCAGTTTACTGGACCGAAAGATACACCGAGCAGCGAAATTCAAGACAGCTCAACGAGCGACCTTTCGACGCTAATCGCTGACTCGTCCAAGACCGAGAGAATTCTGAACGAGACGACGCGAAAGCCATGGTCTATGCAAATCAAGGCACACGTTGGTTCCATCCTTCTCAAGACCCTGATCGAGACCGCCAAGGTCAAGGTCACCACCGAGCACCCGACGACGAAAGAAGCAGTCAGCCAGTATCAGCCTGCCTTTACGCATCTGCAACAACCTCGAAAGGGAAAGAAGGTGGGCGTGCTCTATCTGAACTCTCAGCTCATGGAGCAACTAAAGCGAGAGCCTATCGGCGACTTCATCGCGAAACATTTGCCCATGATTGTGGAGCCAAAGCCTTGGAGACGGTTCAACGAAGGAGGCTTCCTGGATAGCAAGACGAGCTTTGTCCGAGTGAAGCCGGGCGATATCGAGCAGAGGCTGTACACCAATGCAGCCATCAAATGCGGCGACATGAAGCAGGTGTTCAAAGGGCTGGATGTGCTCGGGAAAACCGCGTGGCAGATCAACAAAGACACTTTGAACGTCATGATGGAGGCGTGGAACTCGGGAGAGGAAATCGCCAACATGCCGCCACTCAGCCCTCAGTTTGAGATTCCCGCCGAGCCCGACTCGTCTGCCGATCCCCTGGTTCGACGAAACTGGATACGCGCAGTCAAGGCAATCGAAAATGAGAGGTCCGGCTTACACTCGCAGCGCTGTTTCATGAACTTGCAGCTCGAGATTGCCCGAGCTTTCAGGAACCAAAAAATATACTTTCCACATAATGTCGATTACCGAGGCCGCGCCTACCCTATCCCGACTTACCTGAACCACATGGGTGCCGATCACACCCGCGCAATCCTGAAGTTTGCGAATGGCAAGCAGCTGGGTGTACGTGGCTTGAGGTGGCTCAAGATCCACCTGGCCAACCTCTATGGCCTGGACAAGTCGAGCTTTGACGAGCGAGAGGCCTTTGCCAACGAGAACATTGCCAACATTGTCGACTCGGCGACCAACTCGTTGAAAGGAAGCCGCTGGTGGTTGAAGGCTGAAGATCCCTGGCAATGTCTCTCAGCTTGCTTTGAGCTGAAGGCGGCACTGGAGCTTCCTGATCCCACCAAGTACGTCTCCAACCTCCCGGTCCACCAAGACGGCACCTGCAATGGTCTCCAGCATTACGCTGCTCTCGGTGGCGATACCTGGGGCGCCAAGCAAGTCAATTTGGAGCCGGGCGATCGACCTGCAGATGTTTACTCTGCCGTGGCCGACCTTGTCAAGCAAGCTATCAACCAGGATGCCGCGGCGAAGAACAAGTTTGGCGAGATACTCCAGGGCAAGATCACGCGCAAGGTCGTCAAGCAAACCGTCATGACCAACGTCTACGGTGTCACCTTTGCCGGAGCCAAGAAGCAGGTTTGCAAGCAGATTGATGCTCTTTACCCCAATCTTGGCAAGGAGTGCGGCATCCCCAATCTGCTTCTGTCAACATACATTGCCAGGCACATCTTCAACGCTCTCGCGACCATGTTCCGCGGCGCGCACGATATCCAGTACTGGCTGGGTGAAATCGGTGGACGAGTCTGTCGAGCCTTGACACCAGCTCAATTGCAGCAAATCGCGGACTCTTACGCCGATGGCAACATGGACGACGGAGCACGCGCCAAGCGAGGTAGAAAGAGCTCGGCCGCCCAGAAGACTGGCTTCGACGAACTGACGCAGCAATTCCGATCCACGGTTGTCTGGACCACGCCCCTGCGGATGCCCGTCGCACAGCCGTATCGAAAGAGCAACACTAGGGAAATCCGAACCTGCCTGCAAGCGGTGGTGTATCCCATAAACGACCAGACGGATCCCGTGAACCGCAAAAAGCAGCTTCAAGGGTTCCCACCAAACTTTATCCACTCCTTGGACGCTAGTCACATGCTGCTATCGGCCCTGCAGTGCCATGACAAGGGTCTCACCTTTGCTGCCGTGCACGACTCTTTCTGGACGCATGCTGGAGATGTCGACACCATGAACGAGGTTATTCGCGAGGCCTTTATTCAGATTCACGAGGAAAATGTCGTTGGCCGACTGGCCTCTGAGTTCCAGGCACGACACAGAGGCTCGCTGTATCTTGCGCACATTGACCCGTCTAGTCCAGTAGCCAAGAAGATCAAGGAGCTGCGGAAGAATAGCAAGCTGTCGCCCAAGGAAGAGCTTCTCCTAGAGCACAAGCGAAATTCGCTTCAGCTGTCAGGGACTCCCTGGGATCTTGAAGCAGCGAAGCAGATTGTCACTCCTGCATCCGTTTATGAGGAGATGTCTGCGGCGGAGGTGGATGTCGCCATCCAGGAGGACACCAAGGACATTGGTCTCGGCGAAATTCCAGAGGGCGAGGATGAAGTCGCCATGGGCAAGGATTTCCATGACCAGATGATGGAAGACGACTACGGAGATGGTGAGGCGCATGAGTCGGCAGACGCGGCGGAAATGTCGGAGCGCTTCATTGAGGACATGAAGACGACGCACTTTGAGACGCGGATGACGCAGCAAAAGCGCAGCAGTTCCCGGGCGCGTCGAACACCCGTGCCGGTTTGGCTACCGCTTACCATTCCAGCCATTCCGAAAAAGGTGAGCATTCCTCTCATGCGCGATTAATAGTCCTCTCTACTAACGACTCTTTCCAGGGCGACTTTGACGTGACGCGACTGCGCGAAAGCAAGTACTTCTTTTCTTGAGCGAGGCGGACAAGCCATGTACAACCACTGTCGAAAATCTAGGGTGCAATCGGGGGAGGGGATGTTTTCAGCATATTCCATCATTTGGAGCACAGCGACGGGGAGCATTTACACGGCGTTATCGAGGGGGCGTGCTCGGGCAGGGCCATACAAAGGCGATCATGGCCTCACGCTGACCATTTTCGGAGGCGGCGGCCAATGCTTGAAGCATGCTGCTGTACACTAACTTACACGGTAGAAAGGGTAGAAAGGTGTGGCTGTACGAGGATGTGACGATGACAAGAGGATTGAAGAATACAAATTCCCATTCATGGTCATACTTGGCTGCTGCACAAGGTGAATACGAGACGTCAAGTCACATTGTAATTAGAGGACACTTGCGTGCTCTCTTTGTATTTAGTCTACTTTTCAGACTCTTGTTCTATGGTGCTCAACTACCGCACGACGGCATCCTTGAGCGTCTGGACGGTGCACACGCCGCCGCTCTCGGTGACCAGCTTGCCAAGGTCAGTCTTGCCAAGCTGCTCGACGGCACTGGCGTTGAATGCGACCTCGAGGCTCTGCGTCGTGGTGAAGCCCGGCTGGAACATTTCCCAGATCTTCTTCTTGGGGTTGAGCTGGCCCTCGGGCTCGCCCCTCCAGCCCTCAAAGAAGACGCGCTCGCCGGCCTTGGAGCCCTCGGGCGGGCTCACGAGCTCCACGGGGCCCTTGTGGTCGTCGACCTCGCCCTCCTTGATCTTGGGGGAGGCGGCGAGGACCATGGCCGAGGACTTGATGCCACGCATCTTGACGGGCTTGAGGTTGCAGACGACAATGACCTTGCGGCCCTGCATCTCGGCGAGGGGGATCAGGCCGTTGAGGCCGGAGCAGACGGTTCGGCAGACCTGGCCCTCGTACTCGGTGGTGTCGTCACTGGGCTTGTCTCCCATGGCAATGGTGGAGACGTACAGAGAGTCGGCATCGGGGTGGTTGATGGCCTTGAGGATGTGGCCGACGCGGAGGTCGATGAGAGCCGGCGAGAGAGGGGCGGCAGCGACGGGAGCCTTTTGCGGCTTGGGGGCCTTTTCCTTCTTCTCCTTCTTGGGCTTGTCACCACCAGGGGCAGCCGCAGCCGCAGCCGCAGCGTCCTTGACTTGGGCTACCGTTTCCTTGACCTTTTCCCTGGTGCGGTCCACGAGAGATGCGTCCTTGGCAGCACCGGCACCGGCACCGGCGCCCGCCGCACCAGAGGAGGCGGCGGCGGCAGCGGCCTTTTCCTTCTTCAAGCGCTCCTTCTCAGCCTTGGCATCGACGGGCGGCTTGACGTAGCGCACATCATCGTGGTCGACGGTGAACTTTTGCTCGTCCTTGAGGGCGAGGGCGAACTGAGGCGAGTTTTGGACAAAGTCGAGGTGGCGGACGACGTGCGGGTGGCCCTTTTCGCCGGTGCGCTCATCGGGAGACCACTTGGCGACGAGGGGGGAGAGCGTCTCGTAGATGGCCACGTCGGCCTTGCTGGGCTTGGTGCCGAGCAGCGTGGTGCGGCTGGCGAGGTGGCTGTTGAGCGTCTCGAGGATCGAGGGCTTGTCCTCGCCGGCGCGGAGGCGCTCCGACGTGGTGAGCCACTGCTGGATCTCGGCCTCCTCGGTGGGCGTGTACGTCTGGGCGCTGATGGCGGCGGCCATGCTGGGCAGTCGATGCAGCTGGCGGCGAAGGGAGGAGGGGAGGCTGCGAAGGGACGGACCGAAGGCTCGGAGGGAGAACAGCGTGGTGGATTGGGCTGGCGAGAAGCTGTTGCTGGCCTCTCTGTCTTGTGTCGTGTGTCTGAATGAGTTCTATCAACAGGCGGCTGCTTTTTTCGTTTGACGATGGCGGGGATGGAGGGGCACCGCAAGGGGTCCTGTGGCGGCCTGACGATTGAGGCAGCACGCCCGAGGCAGCAGCCGGTGTGGCGCCCGCTGTGGCGCCTTCTGTGGCACCAGGGCTTGGGCCGGTCCATTAACGCGCTGGCCCGTGACCGCGCTGCCATTTCGCGTTCTCCTGCGTCATGACTTTTCGTCAGGAGGCGCGTGTGCCGCCGCCCTCGAACTCGCCGTGAATTTTATCTTTAGCCTCAACCGTCACCGCCATTGCGAGCTTGCTTCCTCTGATACCGGGCCAATTGGGATTCTCACTGGGCTGACAGCTGCCGATTGAGGTTTTCTTGGAATATTTGTTTCCATCTAGCACTTGGATCGATCCATGACAGCTGTCGACCGACACTCGTCGCCACCCGTCACCTCCGTCAGCTGGCAAGTTGTGAGCCAATTCTGGCTTCACCGCAGCGGCACATCTTATCCGTTGCTTCATCAACAATCTGTCGAGCTGCATCCTGTCATTGAGGAACCTCTCCTCCCTCTTCAAGTCACAGCTTTACAGCAGCACGCAGTCCTTGCAGCATCTGTTTCTCATTGAGCCGTGAATCCCACCATGGCGGGCTCCTCGTCGGAGGAAGAGTCTGTTCTGTCAGATCGACCTAAAATGAGCAGTACCCCGAGTTCGCCGCCCACCGAGGCGTCGCCCAAGGCTGCAAACGTCGACTCCCTGGACGAGGGGGGTCTAGAGAGAGAGGAGGAAGAGGCGCGTGCTGCCAACGTCAAGGCGGAACAGGAACGTCGGCGGGCGCTCTTGCAGTCGCGCAAGAAGAAGAAAAAGAAGGCCGAGTCAAAGTCGGAGCGAGAGGGCAAGGCTCGAGAATTGGACGAGTTGCTCAAGAAGAGCGCAGCCTTCAGTGACATACTAACCAAAAAGACTCAAGTCCTCGGCCGCGTGGGCAGCAGTCTCGATGGCAAGGCCCTCGGCGAGCACAACCTGCAGATGGCCAAGCAACCAAAATGCTTAGTCGGAGGCACCATGAGGGACTATCAGCTCGAGGGCTTGACATGGATGTACGAGATCTGTTCGCAGGGCATGAGTGGCATCCTGGCCGATGAGATGGGACTGGGTAAGCACCTACAAGTCTGTCTTGCGATGAAAGGGAGGGAGTACTGACATTCACAGGCAAAACTATCCAGACCATCTCTCTAATCGCTCTTTTGCGAGAGCAAGAAGGCTATCTCGGCCCTCACCTCATCGTGGCGCCTCTGAGCACACTCTCGAATTGGATGGACGAGTTTCACCAGTGGACGCCTTCCATTCCCGTCATCATGTACCACGGCAACCAGAAACAAAGAGAGGAAATCTTCAAGACCAAGATAATGCGAAACCTCACCCGTGGACGGCCGAATAAGCAATTCCCTGTGGTCTGCACCTCGTACGAGATGGTCCTGAGGGACCAGCACAACCTGTCTCGCGTCCAGTGGGAGTTCATTATCATTGTAAGTCTGCACGAACGCGGTTGACGGACTCATGCTGATACCTCCGCCCAGGATGAGGGTCACCGAATGAAAAACGCCGAGGCCAAGCTTTTCCAGCAGCTGCGGCAATTCTCCTCTGCGACGCGACTTCTCATCACGGGAACCCCCCTTCAAAACAATCTCAAAGAGCTCTGGTCATTGCTGCATTTTCTCCTGCCCAATATCTTTACTGATTGGGAAGCTTTCGAATCCTGGTTTGACTTTTCGGACCTCGACGACGAAGAGGGAACCGAGGCATTCATTGGCGACCGGATGAAGAAAGACTTGGTCAAGAAGATTCACCTCATTCTGCAGCCGTTGCTCTTGCGGCGAATTAAGCAAGACGTTGCGGCATATCTTCCCAAGAAGCGCGAGTACGTGCTCTTTGCTCCCATGACCAAGGAGCAG
The DNA here is from genome assembly GCA_024340015.1 of Tolypocladium ovalisporum. NCBI lineage: Eukaryota > Fungi > Ascomycota > Sordariomycetes > Hypocreales > Ophiocordycipitaceae > Tolypocladium > Tolypocladium ovalisporum. Next base: position 71,621 of record JALHBZ010000172.1, on the reverse strand, counting down.
ACGGACCTCTACAATGCCTTTACGGATAAAACGGTTGATACCCGGGCATACCTTGAAAACAAGGTGGTTGAGAAAATAATGAGAGACACATCGGTTTGTTCATCGCGGAGATCTTCCTCTCGGTCTAGCAGCACTACTCGTGCACCAAAGACCCGAAGCGCCAAGGGAAACAATATCTCTCTTCCTTTACGTGAGAGCCCTCGAGGCAAAAAGGTCGCTGACCGTCCCTCATCATCCGCTGCCAATGCTTTCAATATGATGATGGGCAAACGCGGACCAGGACGACCTGGAAAGACCACATCAGAGCAAGCTTCTGTGATAACCCCAGCAAAGCAGACTGGCAAGCGCAAAGGCCCCCCCACTTCAGTCGTATCTGAGACAAAGAGCACCAAGTCGAGTAGGGCATCGACACCAGCCTCAACTCGCGGCCGAAGGCGAAACGTGAGGAGCTACAAGGACACCAACTCAGACGACGAGGACGCGCTCTCTGATGACGCTTTCGAAGCCAAGCTTGCCGCGGAGGTCGCCAGTGACGACGATGAGGCAGAGGAGGAGTCGAAGTCGCCGGAGGAGCTGGAGCTGGCGCAGACTCTCGAACTTGCTAGTACGTGCACCGCGACGTCGGTCGTTAGTGTCAAGACTGTGCTAATGGCTATTTACAGAGAAGCAAATTGCGCAAAAGAAACTGGGCAACCCGCTGGCACAGCTACGCCTAGTCTGCAACAGTCCTCACAACTTTTACAGCCCCTGGGCGACCAACACCGACGTTCCGGTGGATGAGTCCATCGTCAACGCCTCTGGCAAGATGCTGCTGCTGGACCGCCTGCTGCCGAAGTTGTTCAAAGAAGGCCACAAGGTACTGCTCTTCTCTCAATTCACTACACAACTGGATATTCTTGAGGACTACACCAAGGAGCTCCGCGGCTGGAAGGTCTGTCGCATCGACGGCTCTGTCCAGCAAGATAGCCGCCGGCAGCAGATCCACGATTTCAACAAAGACTCCAGCTACAACCTGTTTCTGCTGTCGACGCGCGCCGGCGGGCAGGGCATCAACCTTGCCTCGGCCGACACCGTCATCCTGTTCGACTCGGACTTTAATCCGCAGCAGGACCTGCAGGCCCAGGATCGCTGCCACCGCATCGGCCAGCACCGCCCCGTCATCGTCTACCGCCTGGCAACGCGCGGCACCGTCGAGGAGTCGCTGCTCATGTCCGCCGATGCCAAGCGCCGTCTGGAGAAGCTCATCATCCGCAAGGGCGGCTTCAAGACCATGGGCCAGAAGATGGGCTCCCGCGGCGCCCAGCAGCCGGACGAGGACCTCGACGCCGAGGACCTCGACGCCGAGACGCTGCGCGCGCTGCTCCTCAAGGACGGCCTCGTGTACCAGACGTCGGGCGGCGACGAGCAGATACTCAGCGACGGGGACCTCGAGGCGCTCTGCGATCGCAGCGAGGCGGCCTACGACAGGGCGGCGAGTGGTGGTGGGGACGCGGATGGCTATCGCGTCGTGGAGACGGGTGCCGACTCCATCAAGATGGCGCGGACGGGGTGATTTGAGAGGGCGTGTTGTTGCTGTGCTCCCACATCGCTATAGCCCTTGTTGGCTTCTTGCTACGACATTGCTTTGCTGGTGTACATGGACAGGGATTTTGTTTGCGCGAGAGGAGTTTCTGCCCAGCCGTGTACCACATTGGTTTGATTTAGACGACACATTACAAACATGGAAATCTGAGATTGATTTACCTCGATGGATATCATTACGTGGTCATGAGCCTCTAGTATTCCTGTCATCAAGTACTCCAACGCCCATCGTGTCCGTGCCTTGCAAGCCCATTACTCCAAACACTCATACATGGAGGAGCAAGAAAACAGCACCCTCAGTTCAGCTCCGTCACGTAGCCAATCTGGCGCCGCGCATCGCCCATGGCCGGCGACCCGTCGGCAAGGCGCTTGGCCAGCTTCTCCTGGCTGTCGACGAGCTTGCGCTGCGCCTCGAGGTGGTGCTTGATGCGGCTCTCGGCGCCCTTTTCGATGCGCTCCACCTCTTGGCGCTCGCTGATGCGGATGGAGCTGAGGGCGCGGGCGTTGTCGACGCGCTCCGTGTTGAGCCGCGTCTCCCACTCGAGCGCCTTGCGCTGGCGCGACTCGGCCGCCTCGAGCTCCGTCGCGGCCAGCGCCCGCGTGCGGCTGACCGAGGCGTCGGCGACGGCGCGCTGCTCGGCGAGGCGGCGCTGGTGGGCGGCGCCGGCGAGCGACTCCTCGAGCTGGGCGCGCGCCCGCAGCGCGTTGACGTCCTCGGTGTGCAGCTTCCTGCGGCGCGCGTCCTCCATCTGCGCCTTTTGCGCGACGATCTGCTGCTCCACGCCGGCAATCTCCCGCTTGCGCGCCATGGCGACGGAGAAGTCTTCTGTTTCTTCCGCCATCCGCGCCATCCGCGCCTTGCGGGCGCGCTCCTGGACCACCATGTCTTCGGGCAGGCCGGTGGCGCCGTCTGGCTGTGGCCCCTCGTTTGCGTGGAAGACGTCGTTTGCCCGGCTGGCACGTAGGACTGCGAGAAGCTGCTCGCCAAAGTCTGACGGCGGGAGGACCTTGGTGATGTACATGGTTGGAGAGTAAGTGTAGCCCGCTTCGACGAACTGGTTGCACGGCTTGTTGATGTTTTTCCACATGCCACTCTTGAGGAACGCTCGAGTCGTCACGACGGGGTCTCTGGCGTCGAAGCAAATGTGCAACAGCGACTTGCCATTCGTTTTGAGGGATAAGTCCGAGTTGGAGTCGATGAGAAATGTCATGACCTTTTGCATCGCTCGTTCCCTGTCTGCCCCCATGTCGCCAGCGTCGGATCCGTGCCGACACACTTCGCCGAGCGCACTGCGGCCTCCGTGCAAAGGGCTCGGGAAGTCGGGATCGTGGCCTGACTGGACGAGGACCCTCACTGCCGCCAAGTTGAGATCTCTGGCGGCATTGTGCAGCGAGCCGTCATCCCTCGCCGGATCCGCAGCAAGGAGACTGGCCATCATCTGTACGGCAATGTCTCCTCCGATATTCGTGGCCATGGAAAGAGGTGTTCTTCCTTGATAGTCGATGACGTCCGCATCCGCGCCTTCCAACAGCAGCAACTTCACGAGTTCTGGCCTTTTAGCCTGTACCGCCAGCATCAGGGGTGTCGTACGAGATAAGCTCGTCTCCGCATTCACCTTGGCTATATTCGTTGTCAGTACAGACTGGCCATGGAAACCGCAGAGAAGTGACTCACCTCCACGCTCTACCAGTAGCTCAATCACCGCCGTGCTGACGCGCTTTTGTGGCTGGGCAATCGCCCATGCAAGCAAAGTGACTCGCTCCTCCTCGTCGATGTCGAGATGAATCCGACAAGTCGTAACTTGATCATAGTAAAACCCAGCGTCCAGCAGTATCGCGAGAACAGCTGTCGACCTCGGATACTGATTGACAGCACGCACGAGCACGGGTTCGGAGCCTTGCTGGCCGGTCATGACATCTATCCGAACGTCACCTTCGTGGTAGTCGGCAAACATTCTGAAAAGGTCCAAAACGCCGTCTTGAGATAGCGCCGTGTCGAAGATGCACTGAAAGGCCAACGACAACGTTTCAGCCGACGGATGACATTGAAGCAGCTGTGCAGTCCACTGCACGTCAGCTCTCGACGCAGCTTGTTGCAGCGGCTCGCCATTGTTGTAGTTGACATCGGGTCCATGCGCGATGAGCAAGTCAAAGAATCGATCGGCCAAGTCTCTCTTCTCTCGTGCCGAGTTCTTCATGATTAAGATTAGCGCAGTGCTGATGGCATCCCCGCGGGCTCCATGGTCGAGGAGCAGCTGCGCTGTTTCCAAGCCAGGCTCTGTAAACCAGGTGTCGAATGTTTCTGCAGTAAAGGCCTGATTGAATGCTCGCCCGATGTCCTGCGCTGGCAACTTCTTGCGGAGGAGGAGGCCTAGGGACGGAGTCGCGAAGTTTTGGACGGCATCCACGAGAGTCTTGCACCCGTTCGCCGAGGGAGAGGCTCCAAGCTCCAACAGCAGTCGAATTAGACGCTCCTCGGGGTCCTCCTCATTGACAGCGTCGTTCAGAGCCATGTGCAACTCCTCGGTAACCTTGAGGCCAGCCTTGATGAGGTCACCGAGAATGCGAAATCTGTTGTCGCGATTCAGACCCCAACAAGCCTTGAGAGCTCGCACGAGAGTGGGCTGAGAAGCCTGTTTCTGCGCCCTCATGTTAGAACAGACAGGTTGGCCCAGATTGAACGCCGTCGCCCTTACCTGATTGCTGCCTTCGGCCCATGATCCGAGCAACAGCTCAAGGCTCTCGACAAAGGCACTTCTGGTGGCCGCGACGATGGATCCGCCATTGTTGTAATTCGGATCTGCCCCTGAAATCAAGAGTACCCTCAAGACGCCCTGGCCATCATCTCCGGATCGAGCAGCCGATTCCAGCTGAGCATCAACCAGCTCGCCCGATACGCCCCTGTTGAGGAGCTGCTCAAATATGACGGCGCGCTTGTTCAGGTCGCCCACCTCGGTCGCAGCTTGGAACCCGGCCTCTAGCGTCTTCTTACTCGTGTTGGGGTCTGATCTGAGAAGCACGCTTAGGACTTCGGGGGAACCGCCACGGCAGGCTTCGATGATTGCTTGGCCGCCGTTGCTCGAGATGCTCGCTCCATGCTCCATAAGAATATCGCCCAGCTTCGAATCCCCGTCCCGGGCGGCGGTGAGTAGAGCGCTCGAGGCACTCTCGGCAGATACCTTGGCCTTGAGAAGGCTTTGGCACATGACGGTTCGGGCAACGCGCGTTTTGATTGCCATTACCTTGCCGAGCGTGGCGCTTCGATCTTCGATTGCATGTTGCGATCGGCTAATCAGAAGATCCAGAATCTCTGGAGATTCCTTTGACACAGCCAGCGACAAGGCTTCCCCATCCGAGGTATCGGCAGCGCCAGCCAAGACTCCGAGGAGGGAAATATCGTCGGGTATTGTGGCGATCGCATGCGTCAAGGCCCTGTTGATCTCGAGCGGGTGGGCACCAGCCTCGACCAGCTTCTTGGTCAGCGTCAGCCGCTCCATGGGCTCCGGGATGTGCAACACATGCGGCAGCGCAGCTCCCAATGACGCTGAGCTTGGTGGCACCCGGCACTCAAACAGCAAATCGACGATCTGTGTGTTTGCGGCAATCACGGCGTGACACAAGGCAGCAGCCTTGAATTCATTCGGGTTCGCGCCAGAGGCGAGTAGCTGCTTTAGTGTTGCCATTGAGACGGCTTCCGCTGTGGTTTTGGAGATTGACTGCACTTCGTGGACGAGGACCCAGCTGAGATCCTCTTTGCGGTTCGACTTGGCCATGATGGTGCGAAGTTTCCATGCCTTGCCCTCCGTCGACGGCAATTGCACAAGTTCATTCAGGCCACAGCTAATTGACGACGCCGAGATTCTGCCCTGGAAGATCAACTCGAGAACCTTGGGATCGGGATTGACGACAGCCTGTTTCACGATGGCACCGTCGAGGAGGTTAACATCGGCGCCACCTTGCTGCAGGAGGAGGTGCAACAGCGACATGTCAACAGGCTTCTCCGACAACGTCTCCAACAGCGCGGTTGCGACCTCTATGGTCCCAATGGCGGCGCCGGCGTTGAGGATCATGGTCATGATATCAAATCTCGCGCGGTGGTCTGCAACCTGCATCACGTCATGCAGATGAGCCGCAGCCGTCTGTGGGGACGCCTTTTGCAGGAGAGCGGCCAGGAGCTCCATGTCCTTTTGCATTATCAGCGACGTCAACCCTGGCCCTTGGCTGAAGTTGACATCCGCCTCGTACTTGAGAAGCAGCTTGATGAGCGAATTGTCTCTTTGGGACACGTCCTCGTTGATGGCATCGTGCAGAGCGGTGTGCAGACACGGTCCGGACAATGACCTTTGCAAGAAGAGTTCCACCATTTCGTAGCGATCCACATTGGAGAGCTTCTTTGTGAGCGGAAACACCATGGACAAAGTTTCCGGCGAAGGCTGCCCGGCCAATATCTTTTGCGTCATTAGAATATCAGCTCGCAGAACGGCAGTCCGAAGAGCTTCGCCGGACTTGTGGTCAACCGACGCAACCTCGTGCCTGTTGGAGGGATATGAAGCAGGAGAGAATGAGGAGCCTTGCGGTGACGCAGATGAGCCAGCGGGAAAGAAGGGGGAAAGGAGCAGGTCCAGTGAGTTCATGTCTCCCGCCTCGGCCGCATCGATGAGCATCTCGTCGAGTGCGACGCCATTGGCGCCTTTTTGGAGCAGCAGACTGAGTACGGTGTAGCGATCGGCAAACGGCGCCTGTTTAGCAATGAGCGGCACGCAACTCGACGCCAGAGAAGCGCTCAGCGTGGTACCATCGTGGAGCAGCGAGCTCATAAGACCCAGCTCTCCGCGCGCTATCGCCGTCTTCAGCACCGTGGCATCGTTGTATTCAACTGAAGCGCCATACTTTGCCAGAAGGGTTGCCATTTCGAGAAAGTGCGCCTCGCAGGATCGTTCAAGCGCTTGCGCGAGTACGATGCCATCGGCGCCGGCACATAGCAACAGTTCTGCCATCTCGACCTTTGTCGATGGATCGAGGGACGGGTGGCCATGAACCATTTCAAAGGCTTCGTCGAGGCCTGGCCGCTGAGGCGGGCGATTCCCCATGACAATCGCCAGCGCAATGTCTCGTCTTCCCAGCCCGACCGCAGATTTGAGTGCCTCGGCTTGGTCATGGTTGCCATCGGCCGTCGAGCGGCTCAGGTGCAGCACCGTCTCGAGGCATGCTGCCCTCGCCGCGTCGCACATGGACGCCGACGTCACAGCCGGCGGCGGTCGACCCTCGGAGCGGAGAATCAGGCTGATCATGCGAGACTGGCCATGGACGATGCAAGCCTGGCGAAACGCGTCTTGGCCAGCAGGTGTCTGCGCCGTGCTCGCACCATGTCTCAGAAGCAAGTCGACGATGGACGCGTTGCCGTTGCGGATGGCCGCGGGCAAGCAAGCATCCAGTGTAAAGGAGTCTGCGTGGGGGAGCAGAACCTGGACCATGTCAAACTGGTTGCCGTCGACGGCCAACCTCAGCAGCCTGGCCTTGTCGCCAAACGAATCGATGCTCCGCCGCCTGTTGAGAAGCCCGCCCTTTTGCTTCTGCGAGCCGCCCAGATCAACACCGGCGGCAACCAGCTTCGCGATGAGAGCCTCTGCCACGGCGGGAGATCCAGCATTGGCGATCCACGTGCCCAAGACCTCGAGGACCTCGCGAGGGTCCCAGTTCTTGCCCCTCTTGAGATTGTTGGAGGAAAAGGCCCGGCTGAGGCCGCTCTTGGGACGATACTGGGCGACCTCGGCAGCGCGCCGCTGCATGAGCTCCTCGGCTGTCTGATCATCTGCAGACGTTCGAAACGACGGCGCCGGCAGCGGATGCGGCAGCGGCGCGGGAGCTGGCGGCAGAACTATGCCCCATTCCTGGGAGATTTGGATGATGCGCCGCTGGCGATCGTTGGAGGTCAAGGCAGGCATGCTGGAGAGGGTGCCCGGGCCGGCATCTGTCCAGAGGAGAGGAGAGGAGAGGAGTGAGAGCCGAAGCTGTGAGGCTGTCGAGGAATCAACTCATCGAACCACTCGCGGGCTGCTTCGGATCGGGACGGTGTGAGGTCCAAGGTTGCTGGAGAGTGAGACCGCAGAGAATCGACGTCAGGCTTTCTACTTGATGCAGTGCCTGCCGGGCTCAGCTCGAGGCTGAACGTTGCGTACGTTGAAGCTTGGAGCTTCGCTTTCGCTTCACGTCATGGAATGACCCCGGCAGCTGCGCGCCACGTTCGGGATGCTGCAGCAGTGCCGCCCCGCCCCCTGTAGCGGTTCGCGTCCTCGAGAGACGGCGAACCACGAGCCTTGGATTTGGAGCTAGCCCCAAAGGCGCAGGGGCGGTGCCCTGGGCTAGGGGAGCCGGTCCACTACGTCCAGCTAGAGCCTGGGGCGTTCCATGTCAGGACGCCACGGCGAGCAGTGCCCAATCTCTACAGTGCTCGCTCGTAGTGGGTGGCCCTATGCCGATGGAGGCATCACGGCTTGGACGAGGAGATTCGAGTCCGAGCCTCCGTACAGACATACATGAGAGGCAGCGACTTTCATCCGTACAAAGACTCGACGTTTGCAACATCTCCAAGTCTCGGGAACTTGTCCCTTGTCGTCGCATAAATATAGCGACTGGCCTCGTATCCCTGGCCCCCACTGGACTGATGATGGTGCTGTCGCGGCCTCATACGCAGCCACTGCTGCCCTCGTCACACCATCTTGGCAGTCCAACGAATCGGGAAACCATCGTGCTAGCGCGTAATGTGGTTGCGCGGCCCCCGACGCACGTCGACGGTATAGCATGCGAGTGTCACTTGCTCATATCGTCAGGAACGAGCAAAGCAGGTCACGGCAGCGTGTCAATGGCATTCAAGAAGGATTCCCGTTCTGTGCACGACGAGGCTGGTTCCATAACCGTGACGAAGCGTTGCCGAACTCAACCCGGTCTGGTGGCATAGTTGGTTAGCGCGTCGGACTACTAGGTTGTTAACCTCAACTACTAAGTAATGCGAAGGTCGAGGGTTCAAGCCCCTCCTGGACCAGGTTCTTTTCTTTTTGCTCTTCCCTCAATTTTCTCAAGCCCTCACGACATCTCCTGCATACACCGTTGCTTCTTTGACTAAAGCTACCCAGGAATCATTGGCAGGCCGCAACGTCAAGTTCAACCGCGTTGAGATCAGTAGGTATTGGAGGCATCTTTCTTCAGATGCCATGTTAGCGTTCATACAAGGCCATCGTCTCAAACTTTTAAGAGGCGGTGAGTACCTAGAGATCCCGGCTGCCATCGTGGCTTGAACCAGTGTTTGCTCAACGAACCACAATGCTACGCACACGCGTTGCTCATCCTACATGTAGGTTAGGCGTCAGACGACGCAGTTGTTTTGCACGCCTTGTAAAACATACTTGTCCGAGATTCTTCTTGCACCCCAGAGCCTCCAGAGCCGGCGAGAGCGGGAGCACGTCCGTTGTCCCGCCCCAGTCCGGCCCACCTTGGCTGCATGACGGTCAGCCAAAACAGCCTTCCAAGGGCGGGCCGCGCCGCAGAGTTTGACCAGCACTGAACCGGAATACCTGCCGAGATCCAGCGCCACTTCGGCAATGTCTCATGTATCGTTAGAAGATGGCCATGGGATGCCTCGTGTTCCTTTTCGAAGCAACCTAGCTCCGCGCTGAAGGTTATTGCCGAGCATACCTTCAGTCATGGCCAGTGCTGTCAATGAGAGAGGAAACAGCGTGTGGATCACAGTGTGCTAATGTAACAGTACAGTGAGCCATGTACCTGTAGCCAAGGAAAGCGGGTTCTTGGCAATTGGAACAGAAACACAAACTACATGTCCGAGTACTTGGCTAGCTTGAGTGCTGGGCAATGATCATGTTCAAACGAGTTGGTTGAGGAACAATTGTCGTGTTTCAGGTCCTCCAGAAATACGGCAACGTTGTAGAGAGAAAATATACATAGCCTCCACACAGGTCCATATCACAGCTTCCCTGGGCCGTACTGGGCTCTTGAATCGTCACCTTTGTGAGTCTTGGGACCCATTCTGCCGCGATTCTTTGTCACAAAACTATACAGACAGTCTAGGCAGCCCATGACAGTGCGAAGAAACAGAGCGCTTCGCTGGCCCACGCCCCCAAGGCCATGCATGCTGCACTCCACCGGCCACAGACCGCAAGTCTCGTAACTGCAACCGCATCCATTGGCTCATCGGCTCAGAACAATGGCCAATCATGCGGGGCGTTGGTTCGGGGGCTGCCAAGCAAATCGTGGCATGTGAGAACTGAATTTCCGCCTCATCAGGCAGATTTCGAGGTGCCCGTTGCCACGAATGGTCACTTGCTCAAGGTATCGGGCATGAGCTTTGCTTTGACTTTCTTCTTTCCGTGCCCAGTTTACCATGCAGCTAAAGCATGCAAGTATTCGCTAGCTCATTGACTGATTTATGAGATCCTGGTGCAGCTGAAATCACAGGTAGATAGACTGCCATGGCCCTGTGTAAGGGTACCTTTTCTTGAGGGGTTTATGCCACAACGAGCTCTCCCCTCACCAGCTCGGAAGCCCGTGCCGGTAGAGCTGGTGTTGGATTGGCTCCGGCCCGGCACCGAAGCCAGCCTGGTATCCGTCCGCCCAAGGGTCCATGTGTGGTGCACCAACTCACGAAGTGGAACCCATCGTGGCTATGGCATGCGCGGGGTGTCAAAGTCTCCAGCTTCACGCGCCGTCAATCCTGGAATGCGACGCTGCATGCCCATGTCCCAGCGCATAGGGCGACTATATATGGACCGTCTGTCCCGGCCCAGGAAGCAGTCTTGAATGTTCCCCTTTCCGCTCCGCCAAAGGCCTACAGATTCCACAAAGAGCATATAATCGCCCCCGCAAACCATCGCAAACAACTGCCCACACTGCCATTCTCATCATGGACTTCCACCGCAGCGCCGAGGATGTTCGTGTCGAGGACAACCACATCCTCAAGGCCCGTCTTGCCACCGTTTCTGGCGAATGGGAGGATGCCGAGTTCGACCTCAACGAGGTTCTGGGCAACAATGACGGTATGGCAAGGCACGACTTCCCTGCTTTGCGAAGTTGCTGACCATTAGCCAGGCAACATTCACTGGGACGGCCGCGGTGAGACTTTATGACTACTCACGCCGCCTCATCACTGACCACATGGTCTAATAATCTCATCCGTGTAGACTTCTCCCACTCTGCTGACGAAGTCACCTTCTCCCTCGAGGGCGACGATCAAGTCCCCATTCTGCGCGTCTATCTCCGCTCCAGCGGCGATGAGCAGTATTCTCGCGACATTAACCTCGCTGAGCGCCTTGGCAACGAGGACGGCCGCTTCGTTTACGGTATGAGGTCCTTGCGAAATGAACGTTGCTCGTTCGAACGACTGACTCTGAGCTATTCAGCCTAAATCGCGGAACATACAGTCATGGACCAGCATTCGGAGGTGACATGTGACTCTGAAGGTCGATGTTATATAGGCATACTTCCTAGCAGACGTTGCTACCATGAGGGTAGGGTGGGTAGTAAATTGAGGCTGCGCAGACGGCTTTGGTCGCCCGAACCCATGATGCATCCGTAATTGTGTCAAATTTGAAATGGGGGCCGGCGAAAGGCAACTGACGAGGCTCCGAACACTTATTGTGTGCACGTAGTGATCAGAATCTGTTGAGGGGCCAATGTCTCAATTACTCAACCCTTGATTCCATCACAGCCAGCAATTGCTCTTCCTCCCGACGCTGCAGAAAGTCGGACAGCAGCTTGGGGCTACGGCCATACTCATAATGCGCCGAAGCAGCTTCCAGATCCTGTAGGTCTTTTGACGGATATCTCGAGTCCATTAAACCTGCGAGCTCTTCGATGGTCCTGTCTTGAGCACCCTGGATTGATGGATCACCATCTTTGAAGTTGTAGAACTTTGCATGCAGGTCCTCCACGGAACGATCCCGCAGCGCAAATAACAGCTGATATGCTTGGTTCATCTGCCATCTCGTTCCCCAGAGCATCGTGAGCAGCCATACAAGTACCCTCCCAAAAGCCCCATACACAAGAATGTTCTGATACACATCGCCATCCCCAGTCTGGCGATCTGCGCTCACCATTCTGTGTTTCGCTGCATTAATCTCATCGTTGGCTCGCAGAGTCGAAATGACATCTCCACGTGGATCATTCGTTCGCACAGCCTCGAGCACCCACTTCAACACCAGATCTGACAAAACCTCGTTTGGCCTGATCTCTCGGTTTGCCCAGCTCCAGCTCGCAAGCCGCTTCTCCAACCATCCGACGCCGAAGACGCGCAGGAACCGGAACCGTTGCCGACCGAGATCGTAATGTACCCCGGGAAACCATATCTGAGTGATACCAAAACCCTCAAGTCTGCCATCATGTGATTTCGGCTTGGCACGACAGGGTGTGAAGCTGTAGAACCGGTCGTGCAAGGACATGGCGTGGTAGACGAGCTCAACGACGGTCGACACATTTTGTCATGGAACCGAGGCCAGTCCAATCCCACGCCTCCAATGAACTGGGGAATGCCTAGCTGACCTACCGTGTCGATGATTCCCAAGGACTTGACGGGCGGGAACAGCTCCGGGGCGCCGACTTCCTCGTCGCCAATGAGCGGCCAGCTGGCAAGTCGACGGAAAGCCACAGACTGGACTGAGCGCTGTGCGTTGATGGGATTGTCGGAACGATAGATTTTGTAGACTTGTTGGCAGAGGAGCAGTTCTGTTTCGGCGCTGTTGACAGTGCCGTTAGGGTTCTTTACAGGCTTGACAATGCCGCAATTGTTGATCATTCTTGCAATTGACCGTACCAAGAATGAACCCCTGGACAAGCCAAACATCCAGAGCTGGCGATCGGGACAGCTGTAGTTCTCAACGATGAATCTGTAGGCATCTATACACTGCGCGACAATGTCTTGTGCTGCTATGCCATTGAAGATGTAACTGTCTTTCCTTTAGCAATCGAGGCGATCGGAGGCATATAAGAATCTCCCGGTGACGGCTTACTCCAAGAACGTGCTTCCGAGCCCTACACCATGAATGTACCGCGCCCGGCCCTTCTGTACGTGCACATCTGTGCCCGTCGGATCGTCAATATGAATACTCACAATCTTGGCTAGGAGGTAGAATTTTGTTTTCGTCTTCGTTTCGCGGCCGCACCATGTGCCATCGCCGAGGATGATGAGAGGCCAGGTTGGGACCTGAGCTGGGGCCTGCACGGGCTGGTGAGATATCACGCCAAGTGAGACACTACGACTGCACCCTTGAGCGCAACTGTGGTAGTTGATGACCAGTAATGCTACGAAGCTCGACCAGAACAACCATGAATGAAGATGCTGGGAAGCGATCGATTGTAGTACATCACCTGCGGACGATGTTCAATGGCGGGATCATGATACTTCTTACAGATTTACCTCATGCGGCATGTTTCTGAAACTTTCACCTGACAACTGACAATGCGTCCCAGTGCTGCATGCGGATGTGACCGGAACGGGACAGGCTGTTCAGCCTTTAACACATACGCAACGCTCATCGCTACGTCTGAAGAACTTCCCTTGTCGGAAGGATCCGACCTGCGCTGGAGAAATTGCAATACGAAAGTTGGTCTGGACACTGCCCTTCCAGCAACAGTAGTCACTCGCGGTAGTGCGACTTTCATATCCCGACATCGTCAACAGCAACAAATCTGTATGCATCTTCCCCAACGATCAGATAATGGCATTGGGATAAATTGTGCCGCATCCAAAGGTGGGAGCCATGGTGATATACTTCGTTCTCGCGCGGCCAGTAGGGCAGGGGTACCAGCATCGTCGGTTATCGGATGTCTTGGTTGGAACCGGCCAAGGGCAATCAGTGCGATAGAAGAGAGTCTCTCTTGAAACACCCGTCTGCTGCTTGCAAGTCGAGCAATATCCTTTCGTGGACGTGATGGTTGGGCACGGACTGGTAGGTGGAGGGTCCTCGGGTGACTTGATATCGTAAAACGTCGATTTCCATCTGATAGCGGAGATGATGGACGGAATAGTTCCATTCGGGCCATATGTTCAGCAGCGCCGGGTAGGGGTTGCCGACGACCTGTCGCGCACCCTCATGATGATGGAAATTGTGAGGCAATGTACAGCTCTCCAAACTTATCACTTTTGGATGTCTTGAATGGTCGCAAACTTGCAGGGTGTTGCGCGCCACGAGACCTTGGAGGTCAAACGCCATGGGAGTGACGGCTTGGCGTCAAAGTTTCAGCGTCCATTCCCAGCATGGGTTCCTCTGTCTTGCACACCATGTTGCACATCCTCGCTTGGTGCCAGCTCCACATCTCCGTGGCCATTCTTTCGCGCTATTGTCGGTGGGAAAGCCGTTTGCAGCCTCCTTGTCATCCAGCGTACTGACAGCGACTGGCGCATTTGCGACTTGGCCGGATCAGCAAAGCTACATGTAGCTCCAAGCTCGGTCAACGTCGGCATTGTTATTCAGCTGTCACAAGCAGAGAACGAGGGTGCAACGACGACGAGAAAGGCTCGGATAGGTAAGGAGAGAAATATCATTTGTTTGGGAAACGTGCATCTAACATGGTAGGTCAGTGGTCCTCGTCAATCGAGAATTGGCCCCAAGTAATAGCACTCGGGGACTTGGCAGATGCACTCGGCCGAGGAATTCGGCTGGGTCAAGAGCGAGAGCGAAGAGCCGTTCGGAAATCGTCCGTGGGGACAACCTCTAGCGTAAAACTTTTGGTACATAAGAAACGGGAAATTTCATCTTATCTGATTGATTGAGTAGATCCCGGTAACTCCACGTCAAAGCTGCTCGTACTCGAGCGTCTGACGCGGGTACGTAGTGAACAGCATAGTAAGGTACTGACGAACTGCACTCCCCGATGTGGAACGGGCGATCTGAGCGTTTTTCGCAAGTCCGTTTCGTTCGTTCGTCCTGTCCGCTTTTCTCCTGCTTTCGATGAAGAACCACGAAAACATCAAAGTCCTGAAGCATTGACTGAGGCTCGTTCCTTGCAATCCACGGATAGAAGGCGATGACAGGCGAAACCAGACCCAGACATGCTCCCAAGAGGTACTGGGTAGGAGTATCTGCCTCAAGCAGAAAGCAGCACGCATACTCTTCTAAAATGGTGGAGCGAAGTTTGTTGCAAAGGTGGTGATCATATCATCGTTCTCTATTCGCTTACATGTAGCAAACCCACTTTGGAGGCTGCGAGTGTCGCGAAAGTCCCGATCTGTATACACAAACCCATTCAACAGCATGTTGCCTTTTGAGCTTTGCCTGTCTTGTCCCGGAAGACCTCCGCCTGCTATAGTAAGCGCCACACACGAGGGAACGCCCCGAGGGATCACACTACTGCAGCCAGGGTTGCGCTGTCGGCAATCTAATCAACCACATCTAATCGATCGCCAGTCCAGATCTTGAATTCTTCATGCGAGAAGACAGCACGACTCGAATAAGTGTACCTTCACGACACCAAAGCATGGGCTTATTTATACTACGTCATTGAAAGCAGACGAATTTTCTTTATTGAACCATATTGCAAGAAAGAAGTCACCAGTTGAAGCTTTCTTGAAAGTAGTCTATCTCGCATTCCGCGTGTTTCAGTGCGTCAACGACGGCCGCTCTCGCATCATCTACCATTGCATTTGGACCGCAGGTCACGATGCCCAAGCTTCCCTGGCCAGTGCTTGCTATGGCTGATGCGATGATACTAGGGATATGTGGCCGCCCGATGTGATGTCGTACGTAAGGTGTTGGGCCAAGGATCGGACAATGTTCCGATCTTGATGACATGTATAGTTCCAACGAGAATCCGTCTGAGCGCAGAGCTATGTCTAGGTACCTGTCTGTTACGATCTGCGCCAGGGCAGGTTCCCGTACTGCCCAATGAAGCTCCACTGGGCCATGCGTCTGTCGCTTGTCAAGCAACAATGACAAGTACGACAAAGGGGTGATGACCCCGGTGCCCCCGACAATGAACAAAACGCGAGTGTACTTGTGAAGCGGATGCGTGTTTCCATATGGACCATCGATCACCACTCGCAGAGTTTTGCTTTCGATTGCCAAGTCTCGTAAGCGTGCGGTGAAACCATCGTACGGCCGTATCAGGAATGTCGTATGATCTGCGGTCGGCTTTGTGCCGACATGCTTCGCGTTATTGTCTCGGTTCCCTGCGGCCTTGGAGATGGGGCAAAGCAGTGGCGCTTGCTCTCCAGCGTTCTCTGGACACGTTGGGAGTCGGGCTGAGACGGAGGCAACCGTGAACGGATGGCTCTCCCAACTGTGTATATCGTCGAGGACCGTCAAGTAATAGAACGTCCCTGGTCGAGGCTTACAGACAGCCCATTTGCTGATGGGAACCTTGAGCTGCACAACGTTGGCCTCGTCATCGTTGACTGCTAGCGCGAAGGTGGCCCAGAACTGAGGATTGAAGGCACAGATCGGGAAGAATCGCAGCACCCTGTCGAATAGCCAGATGAAGACTGGGACCCAGACGAAACCGTTATAACGTCCCCTGAAGATCGAAACGTGCCTATTCATCTTTAGCCATTTCCGCACTGGTGACAAGGTCAATCTTTGGCGACATACCCGAGCATCGCAAATAATAGAAAGATGGACATCACAATGTGTAGGATCAAAAAAGCTTCGTAGTGCCTGCTACGCATCCAGTAGATAGAGCAAGGAAGCAACAGTGACATGAGTATCGTGGCCTGTCATTCGCCTATTAGCAATGTGAGGCAGCTCGCATGTCGCAGTGGACGATGCCTACTAATACTCCTGCATTCCAGTACCATTCAGAAAACTGGAAAAGAAGGTAATGTCTGCCACCATCTGATGGTATTTTAGCAAGCTGGAACGATGCCCACGCAGATCTGCGCATCTACAAGGCAATATGGGAAGCACGCAAGACAACAAAGCAGATCCTCGACGTACCTCGAATCACAATCCACAGGTACCCAATAGAATGTATCAGAGCTTCTATCGTCGCTATTCGGGCGCACCAACGATGGAAGTTGTTACACGTCCCGAAGTCCCAGCCTGTCAGCCATAGCGCCACGTTGTTTCGCATTCCAAATAGCCATATGATGGGGAAGTTGATAAAGGCTATGACTCCTGCTCTGTCAGAAACAACGCGAAGGAGCTGGTCTGTGACTTCTGGAAAGCTTTGATAGTATTAGTGCGCTGCAAGTGCGAATTCAAGTCCCGTCAGACTGACTAAAAGTTATCCGAGGTAAGCTTGTAGCCTCGTATCATGAAGACAACGTTCATGACGAGAAATGCGAGTATTGTAAGTGACTGGACTCGCGGGGGGATGGTGGACCACCAAACGCTCTGGGCACACCTGTAGCCAAATGTAGCAGGAAGACCAATGTGACGCTTGAGCCATGTGCGAATTCCCTTGGCAACGTTCGTCGAGCACAAATTGTGTCGGGGGCCATGGGAATAGTAGATTGCTGAATATATCTTGTTGATGATGCCAATGGTAATTACAGCAATCCAAAAAGCTGCCGTGGTGAGTCTAAACACTGTCAATGCAACCATGCATGACGCCATGATCTTGGGAGCAGAGCGACTTGACTGACGCGTAGAGAAAGTGGTGTCTTCGGGCATAGATCCAAGCGTCCTGAGCAGTGGTGAGCGTTTGCGTAAATCACTTGAACGTAGCCACGAATACCAAGGCGTACCAGTGTCTCAAACCAAGCTTTAAAGAACTTTGATGACGGCACAACAACCACAGAGATGGGCTCTTGTGGACCGAATAGATCATACTTGCTTATCCTACGAGTACGAGCGATCTCGTCGGATGTAAAGTTGGCGATGATGGACAGAGGTGGAATGGAGACACCCAATCGCCTGTGGCAGGTCGCATTGCGTTCTTGGAGCGCTAGGTGGCCTGAAAGTACTCCGCAATTGACATGATGGCATAGATAAGTCGAAGACAGGGCGAGACGGCTTCGACACGAGTGCTCGAACATGGAAGCTGAAGGATCAGAGTCGTTGAATCTCACCGACTGCAGACAATTCCGGCAGCTCTCTGCGCACAAGCCCTGGGGTATTCCTGCGTTGGCAGAGACGAGGGTAACGAGCAACAACAGGACCAAGTGTAGCCCCAGAGAGAGGCGCATGGTTGCGACATCGACTGGCAGATGCCATTTGGATCGGAGCAGCTTCTTGGTGGTCAAAGTTCACGCCGAGGCATCACTACTAGGGAAGTACTGATTTGCTGGCCAGCTGATTGATAAGATTGATAAGTCAGCTCACGCGCTGAGGCATTAATAGAAGTGTGAATGTGACCCGCTTGTTCATACATCTCCGTGGCAATGTGCCCGGATACCGCATCCACCCTCGGCGATACGAAGGGAGTTCCACTCTGGGCAAAAGCATGTTCGTCGTTACTGATCAATCAGTGCGCTACGCTAACCCAACACGCTCGCTCGCCACCGGAGATTATGAGTGACCTCGTCGATGTCGATCTGAATCTGGAGAGGGCAGACGATGAAGTCAATGAAAGTCACCTGCAAACCCCCCATTGTCGGCTCAGTCTCACGGCCAGGTCCAGAAGCGGGCCAATTGATCCCTTTGTTCCGACTCTCACTAGCTTTTCTGAACGGACCAACGTAGATCAGAGTCTCGCGGAATATGAGCATCTTTGGGGTTGTGGCGAATGCGCCACTTTGGCGGTACATGTAGACTCGGGAGCGATGTCGAGAGGAATATCGCGATACGCTTTGTCTCAAAAACATGCAGCCGACGTACTAATTTGCCCAGTAGTGGTCAATCAGAAATCCATGATGCATGACAGAAACGCGTCATAGTTAACAAAGTTTTTGAGAGTCTCATGGAGAATCATTTTCGATCCATCCCGATGTATAGGGTGCCGTTGAACATGGTCCATGGCCCGGTCATACGTGATGAGCTTCCGGCGGTGAAAAGTTACATGATAATATGTATATAACCTCTAGTGAAGCACAGTGTGGTTTTCGAAGTCGGAGGTACCCCCTGTTTGGCTGTCATCGCTGGCCACCAGGCTCTCGCAAAGAGCAAAAAATCTGACCATTCCCCAGCATCGCTATATATATATTTCTCGAATGCTACGATCATGCTGCGGAGTAGGAGCAGAGTGCCACCATATGAAAAAGTGCGTCGAAGCAAAATGGTCGGTTTGTACAGGGTAGCCAGCCACTGACCGTCGTTAAGTCACGTCGCCACCATCGCATCTCGAACCCGAGATGGGTCGCTTTGCAGTAACGGAGGGTCCGTAAAAGGGGCTAATAATAGCAAGGGGACCTGGCTCTGTTCCCGTAAACATCTGGCACTATCGCTACCTAGAACGCACTAGTTGCCGTCCGCTGAAGCTCGCCAGCCCACGTGTAGCACTCCAATCATGATGTACGAGTAATTTGACCGCCTCATCAATTGCCGGATGCAGCTGCCAGTCCGCCCTCTCGGTGGTGCCATCTGTTCTTTGTCCGTTCATCTGGCGATCAATACCCCCTCTCCCTCCTTCAGAACCCATCTCCTCGACGACTTTTCAGCTTGATCGCGCTCGTGACTCCCGCACCGTCCAAGCGTCGCGTCACACGGAGCACTTCCACCAGTTTGCCCCTCCCCCTCATCCTCCGCTACCCCGCCAAAAACCTCCCATCTTCATCTCTCCTTTTCCCCCAACAACATCACGACTCTTCGAATCGACGCGCAATGGCTGTGGGAACGGTCCTCATCACCGGGTACGACGTCGAACCTCCTGAGGTGTTCCTCTGGAGCGAGGGCGCCTTGCTACTCGCTGGGCCATCCCTTGCTAACATCGTGTCTGCAGTGGCACGGGCTACATTGGCTCCTTCACCACCCTCGCCCTCCTCGAGCACGGCTACGATGTCGTCATCGTCGACAGTCTCTACAACTCGTCCAAGGTCGCCGTGGACCGCATCGAGCTGCTCTGCGGCCGCCGGCCCGATTTCTACCAGGTCGACGTGACGGACGAAAAGGCCCTCGACGACGTGTTTGCCAAGCACCCAGCTATTGACAGCGTCATTCACTTTGCCGCCCTCAAGGCAAGCAGTCATCTTCCTCTTCCTCTGCTGCCCGATGCAGACAGCTAACAGACCTTTAGGCTGTCGGCGAGTCTGGCGAGATCCCCCTCGAGTACTACCGCGTCAACGTTGGCGGCAGCATCGCCCTGCTGCGTTCCATGGAGCGCAACAACGTCACCAACATCGTCTTCTCCTCCTCAGCCACCGTCTACGGCGACGCTACCCGCGTGCCCAACATGATCCCCATCCCCGAGCACTGCCCCATTGGCCCAACCAACACCTACGGCCGCACCAAGTCGATGATCGAGGACGTCATCACCGACTGCGTCAACGCACAGCGCAGCAGCCTCAAGAAGGCCGGCAAGCCTTTCGAGCAGTGGAACGGCGCGCTGCTGCGATACTTCAACCCCTGCGGAGCGCACCCCAGCGGCATCATGGGCGAGGACCCCCAGGGCATTCCCTTCAACCTGCTGCCCCTGCTCGGCAAGGTGGCGACGGGCGATCGTGACAAGCTGCTGGTGTTTGGCGACGGTAAGTCGTTGCTTTCAAATCTCTCGATCTGCCGGTTCGTCACTTTCTGACTCTGCGCACCAGACTACGCCTCGCGCGACGGAACCGCCATCCGCGACTACATCCACGTCGTCGACCTCGCCAAGGGCCATCTCGTCGCCCTCAACTACCTCCGCGAGAACAAGCCCGGCGTCAAGGCCTGGAACCTGGGGTCGGGCCGCGGCAGCACCGTCTTTGAGATGATCAAGGCCTTTAGCGCCGTTGTCGGTCGCGACCTCAAGTACGAGGTCGTTCCCCGCCGACAAGGCGATGTGCTTGACCTGACGGCCAACCCGTCGCTGGCCAACAAAGAGCTCCAGTGGAAGACGGAGCTGACGATGGAGAAGGCCTGCGAGGACTTGTGGCGATGGGTAGACAACAACCCCCAGGGCTACCGGCAGGAGCCTCCAGCGGAGCTGCTGGCGGCCATCAAGGCCAAGGCTTAGTGGATGCGACTCTTGCCGCAAAGGGACCTCAGAAGGGCGGACGGCGGAACCTGCAAAGCAGAATAGCCTATAGACATGACTGGACCATTTGAAACGCTACTGATGCTGGGATGGGCAAAAGCCAAGAAACACTATTGATGAATCTAATCACATTTTATGAGCAGCTTGCCCGTCGTCTTTCTGCTCTCAATATCCGAGTGTGCCCTGGCGGCATCCTTGAGGGCGTAGACCTCGTGGACGGCGATGTTGATGTTGCCGGAGGCGACGAGGTCGAAGACTTCCTTCGAGTACTTGACCAGATCCTCGCGCTCGGCGACGTAGCCGTTGACGATGGGGCGCATGAGCTTGACGTTTTGGGGCCAAGCTGCAGGATATTGACTGGGTCAACAGCGCCGGACTAGTGGTCTCGTTAGTATTTTAGATAGTACGATGTCGTAGGGTTCGAAGGAGCTCACCGCGTTGCCATATGAGATGAGATGACCCTTCATGGCAATCATCTTCAAATCCGCGTCAAACGTAGCCTTGCCAACGCCGTCAAAGATGACATCGATGCCGTGACCGCCCGTGATGTCCTTGGTCCTGGCCACGACGTCTTCATTGCGCGAGTCAATGGTCCACTCGGCGCCGTTCTTGCGCGCCAGCTCGCACTTTTCCTTGGACCCGGCCGTGCCAATGACCTTTGCGCCGACGCTGCGCAGCATCTGCACCAGCAGCGAGCCGACGCCGCCGGCGGCCGCGTGCACGAGGGTCCACTGGCCAGGCTGCACATTGCCCGCCTCGCGGATGAAAGTCCAGGCCGTCAGGCCCTGCAAGAACGCGGCGGCGGCCTGCTCGTCGCCGATGGCATCGGGGATGGCGACGGCCTTGGCGGCGTCGACGACGGTGTACTGCGCATAGGTGCCCGAGTCGGGGCTGGCCATGTACACGACGCGGGTGCCGAGGGCGAGGTCGGCGACGGAACCATGCGCGGCAACGACCTCACCGGCGGCCTCGCGGCCCAGCGTCGACGGAAAGCGCGCCGTCGGGTACAGGCCGGTGCGGAAGTAGGTGTCGATGAAGTTGACGCCGGCGAAGCGGTTGCGGACGAGGACCTGGCCGGGACCGGGTTTGGGCACGGCCACGTCCTTGTACTCGAGGACCTCGGGGCCGCCGTTTCTGGCGATCTGAACGGCCTTCATGGTACTCGGAACGGGAGCCATGGTGCTGAAGCTCTGCTGTGTCTGGCGTTGTTGGATCGACGTGTACCGGGGTGAGGCTCTGGAGCTCCGTTGGTGAGGGGTAGAAGCTCCGAAGCAGGATGCTAGCCGTCTGATGGCGGGCAATGAACGGATTGGCTGCTGTGCTCTGCGGATGGACGCCGTCAACAGTGAGTGCGCAGCTGATGGATATACGAGGAATTGAGCCATGGGGTTGAGGGGAATCTACGGGCAGTGAGGCACGGTCGGGTGCCGTTGTAAACCACCAATGGGCGGTGATGCAACCATTACCAACCGAGGGGCTTGCCGCGCTGCCCGCCATTAACAATGCGCCGGAAGGCTTCCGGGGCCTGGTGGAGGCCGAAAGGCGCCGTTGGCAGCGCCTCCGGGGGTTGCAGCACCGGGTAGATCCGCCAATGGCGTGTGAGTGTGAGCCTACATGTAACACAGGTTCCGTTGCCCCTCGGGTGTCGACTCATCAAATGTGTAGACATGACAAGACATACTGTGCGATGCGGGCAAGTACCGTTGAACATTTACTTTCAAGTTTACAAGAGTGCCAGATTGACAGCATACTCGCTGTTGAAGGCGCGGCTATGGACGGGCGTAATGGTCGATCATGGCGACTTGTCGACGCCGACACTCGAATCCACTGCAGTACGTCTTCAAGGAAGCATCTCCACGAGACAATGCCGTAAAGTCACCAAGTGTCTAGTAGGCGATACGTCTACGCTAATACATTCTGTACAAGAGGTGCTCTCGTCATCTTCTTCAAGGAGTCTGGGCCGCGCGCATCGTACCACCGTCAAAGGGGTCAAGAGCAGCGGCACGTGACCCACACAGCTGTCTTCGTTTGCGCCGCCTAAACCCCGGCGCGCGACACGGCCGCTCGTCGCGTGTTACGCCGTACCTTGCTCGCCAACAAAACAACCACTGAGCTTTAGCAAGTGAGCGTCGACTTTCTTTTTACGTGTCTCTGAATCACTTCGACAAAGAGCGGCCTTCTGGAAGCCGTCGTCTACGCGAATGGGCGCGATCCGACGGCTTGCATCGTCAGTCATGCTTGATATTCTCAGCCGGCCCCAACATGCCCTTTGTTGACCGGCGCAACGTTCACGACTCGCCGCTGCAGGGAGGTTGAAGGCTGGCTTCACCAAACAAAGGATCCCCTCGAGCTCGGTGCTCGCCCTGAGCATTGCACTGTATTTCTTTCGCTGCCGCGCCTGTGGCCACCTCAAATCACCCTCTTACCTTTGAGGAACACCGACAAGCAAATCTCACCTTCATCACCACAGCTCTCAACTCCTCGCTCCCTCACTCGCAATACCTCACTCAAGACGTCAATCCTTGAGTGGTTTCGTCATGCCACCGAAAGTCGCAGGACGGCGGCGGACCCCCAGACTTGCCAGCCGTGAGCCCGATGCCACGCCATCTACGCAGAGCGGCTTTCAGAAGCCAAATCTGCCTCCGCTCCAGGGCACCCCCAGCTCACGGCGGCAGTACGCCTATGGGGCCGCAGCAGAGCCGGTGCCTTCGCGCCCAGGGCGGGGGCTGCAGCGTGGCCAGGTGCTGGACTTGAGCACTGCTGTTCGGAGTGCCATGGTCAGGCATGACGAGGAAGAAGAGCATGGCGCTGGGCGGACCGCTGCTCGCACGCTGGAACAAAGTGCTGACCCAGATCAGGATGAGCTAGCCGGTTCGGCCGACACTGCGCGTGAGTTTTGCACGCCCCAACGGAACGAGTACCAGTCTAATGGCAGGCAGCCCGCGGTCCCACACAGGTTGTCCGTGACTTGTTCAATCTCGGACCCCAGGGTACCGATTGGAGTGAGGCCGACGACGCTCGCAGCTTTGGTATGGAGAGTGACTACTACGTGGATGCAACGATAAATTCGACGCCCGGAAGTATGCCGCCGCCTTCCACCCGCGCGCCGGCTCCCAAGGCTGACGCCGTCCCGGCCAGCCCCAAAACCCATGCGTCTGATCGCAGCCCGGGGAAGCCTCGTCAAGTGCAGGACTTGGCAGAAGACAGCTCTTCTGACCTTGACGCAGGTTCACGACCCGTGATTCCGACAACACGTGGCAGTAAGCCGACCAACATCCAACCCGGAGGCGAGAAGCCAGCAGAGGCGAGCCGATCCCTTCGGCAACGGAGACGAGGGGCCCCAGAGAAGGAGACCGACGTCACAGAGAGTGGAGACGCCCCGATCGTCAAGCCTACGGAATCAACGCAAAAAGCCGACACGAATGCTCCCGCCTCAAGACACAGTCAAGCAGGCGCACGGGGCAAGTCTCGGGCGCGCGGGGCAAACAGCCCGTCCAAGTCGGCAGACAGAGTACGCCGGGACTCTACCTCTGCAGTGTCGGAGAAGCCAGTCCCAACAGCTCGAAGCGGGCGATCAGCAGCAGCGGGCCGGGCTGCTGGTGTCAGACGGAGAGTGTCAGGAGAGGCAGACTCTGGAGACGAAAGCGGCTCAGAGTCTGGCCGATTGCTCACCGGTGCCACCAGAGCGACTGCTACGAGCGGCCGGTTTGCAGATGCCCCTCGACTGCAGCCGCTCTTGACGGGACACCACGCTGCTGCCCGGCAAATACCAGGGACGGGTAATTTGCGAGGACGTGAGCGCGCACGGGAGACAGAGGACGAACTAGGTCCATCACAAAACCGGTGGTGGTCTTGGCTCGACTTTCTTGTGCCCCCTCCTTTCCGCAGAAGAGACCAGCAGGACGAGACCGACGGTGATGAGGAGGGAGGCGCACCAGCTATCAACTGGTGGCAACTGTTCAACCCCTGGACCTACGTCAAGGCCTTGGCCTGGGGCGCAGTGGCCATATGGGAGTGGCTTGCAGGTGCCTTTACATCTTTATCCCATACCAGAACGCTCAGATTTATGCAACGCGCATTGCGAGACTTGCGTTTTGCCATCTCTGGCATCGCCCTCGTCATTCTAGCACTGGCTCTCATGAGTGCCGCGTTCACACATTCCAGAAATGTCGCCACTGATGATCTCTGGGACCCCGTCCTACGCGGCTCCGCTTGGACTTCGCTAAGCGGCATCAGAGGCAAAGTTGGGGAATACATGCCGCGAATCTCGTGGCCGTCCTCGAGCGGTGGTAGCGACGACATCAAGTGGGAGATGGACGGCGATGCCCGGGCAACGTTTGATGACTATCTCCAGAAGACGAAGCAGGCGTTTCAGTCGCTCGAAAAGACTGGCAGACTCCACGACGGGGCCCTCAAGCGACTCGAGGCCGTGCTGCCCAAGGTTGTGCACATGCAGCTCAAGAACGGGAAGCCCGTGGTCGCCACGGAATTTTACCACGCTCTGAGAGACTTGCTGCATAAAGACGACACCGTCTTGACCCTCGCTAAAGAAGGCAGCGAGTACGACGTCACCTCGGAGCGGCAGTGGAAGGCCATTGCCGCTCGGCTGATGACGGACCCGGCGTTCACGTCCAAGCTCAACCTGACAGTCAGCGAAGCCGAAGACAGGCTCGGCGACCGCGTCACCGGCTTTTGGCACACATGGGTCAAGCAGAACGAGGCCAAGATCCAGCAGGCCATCGGCTCCGCCGTCGACCAGATCAACTCGGCCGGGTCGCAGCGCGAGTTTGACGAGCGCCTCGGCACCATCCTCAAGGGGCAGCTCAAGGACAGCGAGGAGCAAGGCCTGATTGTGACGCGTGACGACTTCCTGCGACATCTCAACAGCGAGGTGGCAGCGCTGCGCGGTGAAGTCAGGGCTGAGCTCAGCGAGCTACAGCCGCGGCTCGAGCAGCTGGTGCGCGAGTCGGTGGACCTCGCGACGCGCGACATGCCACCCAGCATGAGCCGCGCCGACGTCACGTCGCTCGTCAACGGCCTCGTGCGGCGCGCCTTTGCCGACATCAACCTCGAGGCCGTGGCCAAGGGCCAGATCCACGCGCACTGGGACGCCGAGCTCAAGCACCAGGTCAACTACTTCTCCGTCGGCGCGGGCGCCACCATCGACGGCGAGCACTCGTCGGTCACGTACGACGCCTTCGAGCCGCGCTTCTTCTCGCCCGACGCCTACCGCTCCGGCATCCGCAAGCCACTGCCGCACGTCGCCGCCCTCGTGCCCTGGGCCGACGTGGGCGACTGCTGGTGCGCCGCCCGCGCCGTCAACCACCGCGGCAACCCGCACGGCGCCGCCCTCTCGGTGCAGCTCGGCCACCGCGTCGTCCCGCAGCACCTCGTCGTCGAGCACATCCTGCCCGGCGCGACGCCCGACCCCGGCGCCCGCCCGCGCGACGTCGAGGTCTACGCCGTCATCCCCGACGACGCGGTCCGCGCGCGCGTCCGCGACTTTGCCGCCGTCACGTACCCGGCGCCCGACGCCGCCGCCGCCGACGACGACGACGAGTGGAACCGCACGCCCGCGGACCTGCCGCCGCACTTTGTCCTCGTCAGCCGCTTCGTCTACGAGGGCGCCGAGCTGCACGACGGCGTGCACGTCCACCGCCTCAGCAGCGAGCTCGTGGCCCTGGGCGCCGACACGGACCAGGTCGTCGTGCGCGCGACGAGCAACTACGGCGCCGCCGACCACACGTGCTTCTACCGCGTGCGGCTGTACGGCCACAATGTCGAGACGGAGCGGCAGGGGGGCGTCGACGGAGCGGAGTGGCAGTAAGCGCGTGAGGTGTAAGTGTGAGGGTTGGCGTTTTCTATTGCTCTTTTTAAGATACCGGAATTCATGCGGGCGGCGTCGGGTCAGGGAGGCACGTTGAGCGGAGCGACAACGGCAGTGTACTTGGACTTGGTAGCAACGGAGCACGGTCACGGCTCTGCCATGGACATTTTCAGCACCTTTTACGTTCAAGAGGTGTACATTCATGATGGAAACAGCTCTTGATCTGTGTGTATTGACGTGAAACCCAAGGGTATATCGACAGTAGTCTCCCCCTCCTTTATCCATCCAGCAGCCCCGTCGCCAGCGCCTCCAGATCTTCCAGCGTCTCCGGCTCCTCGTCGACCTCGAATACCTTGCCGCGCTTTTTATCCTTGCTCTTCTTCTTGGCGCTCTTGTCTTCGTCGTCGGACGCGTCCTCGAACCACTTCTTGGCACGCTTCCGCGGCGGCTCGGCCTCGTCATCACCGGCGACGGGCAGCGACCGCAGCAGCGCCAACGGATCGTAGTCGTCGGCATCATCGCCCGCGCCGACCAGCCGCGGCGCCTCGTCGCCATCCGACCCCTCGCCGCCTTCGTCGCGCTCGAGGGCTTCGCGGGCCTTGCGCTTGTCGCGCTTGTCGCGCTTCTTCTGGCGCGCGAGCTGCTTGTCGTCGACGTCGGCCTCGCGCACGCGCGCCGACTCGCTCTCGACAAACTTGTGGCGCTGCTCGTCGGCGGGCCCTTGCTGTTGGAAGTCGGCCTCGTCCTGCAGCTCGTAGAGCTCGTGCGCGTTTCCGTCGTCGTCGAACACCAGCTTGGATGGGTTGCCCTTGAACTTGAGCATCTTCTTCTTGGACTGTAGCGCCTTTTCGCGGCGCTTGGAGTCGATGACGTACGGCTCGTCGCCGCCCAGCCCGGCGAGGACCTTGACGCCGCCGAGCGCCTTTTTGGACTCGTTGTCCAGGTCGTCGTCGTTGAGTCGCCGTTTCACCGCCAGGAAATCGTCGTCGTCGTCGCTGGCGTCGCCTCCCTCGGCTGTCTTGTCGCCGTCGAGGACGAGCTTGGAGTAGTGACTTGACAAGACGTCCTGGTTCTGTCGCTCAAACATCTTGTCGTACTTGGTCCGCACCTCGCCCTTCTTCTTCTTGGGCTTCTCTCCATCCAGATCCATGTCCGACTCGGACCCGCTCGACATGCCGTCGCGCGGCGCATTCTTGATCTTCTTGATGTCCTGGCCCTTTTGGAACTTGATGTGTGGGGTTCCCGGCAGTCCCATTCCGGCCGCAAAGCCGTCCAGGTCCAGCTTGTCGAGCTTGAAAATCTCCTTGTCCCTTCGTAGGTGGATAGCTCGCGAGTAACTAATAAAGGCCTTTTGTCCGAGGTACTTGAGGTCTGGGTTCTGGAAGCACATGTTTTGCAGACTGTCCTTGATGCTCTTCTTCTTCTTCTCCTTGACGTGGACCTGTTGGATGGGAATCTTCTTTTGCTCCAGCCGCTTGACCATGCCCGTCTCCTCGCTTGGATCCAGAAACAGGACGGCGCGGCCATTGCTTTCGTACCGGGCTGTCCGACCCACGCGATGAATGTACGTGTCCACGTCCTCGGGACAGTCGGCCTGGATGACCCAGTCCACCGCAGGAAAGTCGATGCCGCGAGCCACGACGTCGGTGGCGAAGAGGCAGGACTGCTTGGCGGCCGTAAAGCGAGACGTGATCTCGAGTCTCGCAAGCTGTTTTTGTCTGCCGTGGAGATGCAGCAGAGGAATACCGGGCTGCAGGTGACGGAAGCTTTCGTAGACGAACCGGACCTGCTTGCCCGAGCTCAAGAAGACGATGATCTTGCTCTTCAGGTTCGACTTGATGAAGCCGTATAGGGTATCGAGTTTGTCGGGGAGAGGGGTCGTAATGTAGTGTTGCTGCAGGTTCGTCGGGGTTGCAGAAGCGGCGTCTTCGTGCACGGAAACGTATTCGGGGTCCTTGAGGCTGAGCCGAGCCAGGTCGGAGACCTTTTTGCTCTGGGTCGCGCTGAACATGAGCGTCTGCCGCGTCTTGGGCAAGTGCTCGACCAGGGCATCCACGGCAGCCTGGAAGCCCATGTCCATGATGCGGTCGGCCTCGTCGAGCACCAGCACCTGCAGGTTGTCGGCGTCGAAGCCGGCGGTCTGGTCCAGGTGCTGCAGCATGCGGCCGGGAGTGCAGACGAGGATGTTCATGCGCGACAGGCGCTCCGCCTCCTCCTTGAGACTCTTGCCGCCGATGACCAGCCCGGCGGAAAAGGCATGGTGGCGGCCAATCTTGCGTAGGACCTCGAAGATCTGGACGGCGAGCTCGCGGGTCGGGGAGATGATGAGGGCGCCGAGGCCGTCGTACTCGGTCCACTGCGCGCGGTAGAGCCTCTCCAGGACGGGGACCAGAAAGGCCAGCGTCTTTCCGCTGCCCGTCTTGGCCGCGCCGAGGATGTCCTTGTGCCTGAGCCCGAGCGGGATGGCGCGCTGCTGGACGTCGGTCAGGGTCTGGAAGTGCGAAGCCTTGAGACCGTCCAATGTCGGCTGGGAGAGGGGAAGGTCGGCAAAAGTCTTGATGTCGGTCGACTTTAGGTCCTGTGTGTCAAAGAGCGCGCACGCTGTCAGTCAGGCCCAATGCGATGCGCCGTGAAGGCAGTGCTGATTCCAATCTGCCCACGTACCAGGTCGGCGACGGCAGCCTCGAGCTTCTGCAGATCCTCCTGATCCCGCTTGCGCTTCTGCTGTCGAACCTCTGTCTTTCCCTGCTTCTGCGGCTTCTGTGGCTTCTGCCGCCGCGCGGGTGGTTGTGTCGCCATGCTTGTCTGCGCAAGTGGTGGACTTTGAGATCGAGGTCGCGACGTTGAAGGCTACGAAAAAAATCCAGGGAAACTTTTGTTTGGCGGCGCCGCTAGCAAGAGCGGTCACGCTAAGCACCGACTGCCGCTGGCGGCCCCACCCGGGCCATCAGCCCGACTCGTAGATGGTGTCGCCAATAAGCGGCCATTAACTGCTTTTACAATGTCGATTAATGCTTCCAACTGAACTCGATCCTTCCAACTGAACTCGATCCTTCCAACTGAACTCCAGGACTAGCCTCGATGACCTTATAACCCAACGCTGCGAAGATGCCGTTGTCTGTTCATTCGCATGCTCTACATCACTTGGGCGCTCATGATCATCTCAGCACACGACCGGAATCTCCTCTACACGGCTATAGCATTGTGTTTCTCGTCTAGATGACGAGAAACGCATTCGCCGTCCATTTGAGGCATCCGCACCGGGTGTAAAGCATAGCCGACCCGGATTCGTTATAGTGCAGGCTGAGAGCCAGCAACCGCTCTTAAGAGGACGACGTCTTCGGCGTACAGACGACATCTTACAGTATCTGTCTCACGACAAGGTGAAGCATCACAGGGCAAGCAGGCAGCATCGCGTGGGTTCCATAAACTCAAGGCAAATCTACCGACCTGACCATCAACATTTCACCAGACCCAGAGCAGCGGTACAGTAAAGGCTTCACTTCTTTCCGTCCTTGCGTGCCATTTTCGATGCTTTAGCAGACCAACTTATGGCCTGCATGTTTGGGTTGGAGGCAATCTGCTGAGAAAGCAACTTCCCGTCGACCAGCCCCCTGGCTTCCCTGGCGGCAGTGCCCGACGACTGAACCAACCTCTCGGCCTCTTCGCGTTCCTCTTTTGCATCGACCCTGTCGTGAACCATTAGTCTTGTCATTCCTGCCTGATTTCTACTTGTCTTTGTATTTCTATAATCCATATTCTTCAAAGGTAGCCGTCTCGACCCGGAGCAGGTGGAAAGATGTACCAATCTTGATACCAAAATACCCTGGGCAAATCGACTCTGCTTGTGTGAAGCGTGTAGTAAACCTGTCCGTTGGGCGCCTCGGCGTATATGTAGTTTTCGTTGATGTGCACGTCATTGACCTCCCACAGTTGTTTCTGGCCAACTGATGGCCCCTGCGCCGATGATGATGATGATGATGCCGACTGCCGACTGCCGTGACCTTTGCTAGGTTTGTCGCCTTTGCCCATGATTTAAAGTATAGGAAAAAGTGCTTTCAATTGCTAGTTTCGAGTAGTTCAAGATGTGCAGCTGCGGGGGGTGCTCGGAGGCAGCAGCATCCAACGCATGCATGCATGCCTGATAGTTGTGGCCACCAAAGACCAACGCGTCGCCACTTATGGACATGTTACTTGCAAGAAAACGACGAAAACGTATTGACGGAGCAATACATGCCGATATCTATATGTGCCCAGAAGAGTAAATAGTGACCGACCTGATATTGATGGGACCGCTCATGTCCACCTACGGAGTACATCAGGTATATACCTAGATACAGGTACGTGATGATGGCCTGCGTGCCCAGACGCCCGGGTGCTGCTCAGCCGACCCGATGTATATCCGCGCCAAAGCAACCTTCCCATCCCAGCTCTCTCTCACCCCTCACCCTTTCTTTTTTCCCAACTACCACAATGTGTATCGCATCAATCTGGTGCTGAGATGTTTGACTGTATCTCTCAAAGTCTGGCTGCAAACAATTCGACCGTGACGGCGCAGTACCAGCCATGTCCACGAAGCTCCAGGAGGCCCTCGCCGACGATGACAATGTCTTGGTCCCCATGCAATACGACGCCCTGCAAGACGAGCTCTACTCCTCCATCGAGGCCAAGGGGGCAGAACTCGAGTCCATGGTGGCCCTCTTACTAGGCGTGTCATGGTGTCGCATGAGCGTGAGAGAAGTGTGGAAGTCGGGTAGCTTCAACGTCGCCATTCCCTTTCGCCTGGCCTGGATGCGCACAGTCTATCTCCGACTGCCTCTGCTGTACCGCATCGGTGAGGCGCCGCGTCCTGGAAGCGCAGAAGAGAAGCTGCGTTCGGAGATTGCTGCCTACATATGGATCGAGAAGCATTGCCCCGATGTCCCGATACCTGTCCTGCACGCCTTTGGGCTGCCGGATGGATCGATAGTATGTCGTACACACCTTGCGGCCGCGAACCTACCCTGTTTGGCCGTGTCATGTCCATTTCTTTCTAGCTAACCATCACCTAGTTCACGCATCCCTCCAACACGCCTCTGTGGCAAAGACTCTGGTGGAACATGAGGCGCCTACTTCTTTCCGCTCTCGGGCGTCCAGAACCCGTACGCCACGCCAAGCGATCCGTTCGCCACTCTCTCGGCCCGGGATTTTTACTACTCAGCGAGGCCAGCGGCAAGAGGCTGGCGCTGTCGTGGCCGGACCACTGCCAGGACCGCGCCTTTCGCGAGAGGCTGTTCCGCGGCCTTGCGCGCGTCTCGATATCACTGAATAGCATCCCTCTGCCGCGAATAGCGTCCCTGACATTATGTCGTGACGCCTCCATCAGCTTGAGTAACAGGCCGGTGAACTTGCACATGCAGATGCTCGAAAACGAGGGCATTCCGTGCCCGATTCCGCAGCACAGGACGTACGCCGAGGTGGAACCGTATATTTCCGACCTCCTCGCCCTCCAAGACAGCAAACTCATCCACCAACCAAACGCAGTACACAGCCAGGGGGATGGTCAGATGCAGCTCGCCGCTCTGACGGCCTTGCGGGCAACCATGCACCATTTTGTAGAT
This sequence comes from Tolypocladium ovalisporum, assembly GCA_024340015.1. Classification (NCBI taxonomy): domain Eukaryota; kingdom Fungi; phylum Ascomycota; class Sordariomycetes; order Hypocreales; family Ophiocordycipitaceae; genus Tolypocladium; species Tolypocladium ovalisporum. Next base: position 39,563 of record JALHBZ010000172.1, on the reverse strand, counting down.
CCCGAGCTTCGAGCAGGGCCCTTCTACTACACCCTGACCGACTTGCACCAGCAAAACATCTTTGTGGACCCCGACTGGAACGTCCAAGGCATCATCGACCTGGAGTGGGCGCATTCCAAGCCCTTGCAGATGCAGCTGCCGCCGTCGTGGCTGACGTCGAAACTCATCGACACGTTTGGCGATCCGAGCGACGTGGCCGAGTACGAGGCCGTCTTGGAGGAATACCTCACCATCTACGAGGCCGAAGAGTCTCGACGGACCGGCTCTACGACGCAGGCGACCATCAAGCGTGAGGTGTGGCGAGGAGGGGGGTTTTGGTACTTTCACGCCGTCGGGATACCAAAGGCCATGTATCGCCTTTTCAACCACCACATTCAGCCGCTCTTCAACGAGGAGCATCCGGAGCTAAAGGTGTTTGATCAGGTATTCCATTGGTACTGGGGGTTTGGGGCGCAAGACGTCATAGACAGGAAGCTCAGGGACAAACAAGAGTACGTGACGAGAGTGACCGAGGCATTTGGTGGTGACCTACAACCTTGATCAAACATACAAGTAATATACTGGGGCTACTCTACGTGGCACTCGGGTCTTTCGCCGTTGCCGCAGTGGCCCTCCAACGAGCTTGCTGCTTTCCGATACTTGGGCCTCTGAAAGCACTGACAATCATGGACCGGTACCCCCTAGATGGACTGCTTGGACAAGTGCAGAAACGTTCGATCGAGAGACGCCATCAGGACCCTGAGCGCATCACCACAACAGGTTTGTCAATATGTACATGGGTAAGGAGTCCTTCGTTGTGAAAATCGTGTCTCGACGGGAGGAAGATTCCCCTTGAAACTCGGTTGATCTATGAGCTCGTCACTTCGTCACGGCCCATATTGCCCAGCAAGGAAAATAAAGCGTCAAGTAGAACACTGCTCACACTCGCATGTCTTGGCTGCTCCAAACAGCATTGAATGTTACATTATTAACCATCCGATGCTTCGTGCATGCCGCTACGCTATAGATCATGCATCAGCGGCAGAGCCGGCCAGACATTACATGTTCATATGCTCACGCGTCCATCAGACCCCTTCTGCCTGCAGCAGGGGTGGCAAGATATTCATCGACTCGAGCACCTCTCTCAAGACCTTGAGCCTGACGGGCTTGGTGAGGAACACGTCCACCCCGCTCTCGGCCGCTTCCTGCTGCACGCTGTCCGACGCCAGACCCGTGAGCGCGAGGACGGCCACGGCGCCGAGCTGGTTCTTGTGCTCAAACGCACGGATGTGTCTCGTGGCCTCGAGCCCGTTCATGACGGGCATGGATATATCCATCAGGATGCCCGCAAAGTGACCCGGGTTCTGCGTGTAAGTGTCGACGGCTTCCTTGCCGTTGGTCACGACCTCGTACGCCTGTCCGAGCTTTGCTATGTACGCGGATAGTACCTTTAGGTTTATGTGGTTGTCGTCGACGAGCAGGATTTTGCTGCGAATGGGTTCGGCTTGTGCAGAGTCTGATGGTGTCTCCTCGTCAGAGTATGCCGGCGGCGTAGCTGAAGCGACTCGGGGCGCGGTGGCCGCCTTAGTATCGGGCGACCTCAGAGGCCGAAATTCCAGGTCCCTTGCCGAGTCTGGTGATTGCAGCATGTGTGGCGTGATTCTCTGCGTCGGCAATTGGTCAAATCCTGAAGAGCGCGACCGATATGGCCCCCGAGGGCGCGGGGGAAGTGCGACTTTGGGATGGCTCATCCATCGTTTGAAGGCGAGCGATATCGACCTTGCTATTTTACGAGGCCCAATCCTGCAGGAGATGTGTAAGTTAGAAAGACGCGTCAAGAGTGGAAGGATTCAATGAGCTGCACTTACGGTTGGGATATAAACTCATAAATGACCCCTTGTCCGGCCGATGCGTACCTGGTGGAACGCTGGTACGCCACGAGGGCATCCCGGCAGACCACGACATTGGGAGTCTTGGCAAGCTGCGCAACCTGCTCAAACGACTCCGGTATCGCGTCGTCTGACCACAGCACAATATCTGGCGCTGTCTGCTGAGCCTGGTCGTCCGAGACAAGCTCCATACGGAGCCAGCGACGGCAGATCTCCTCGAGAATGGTACGGCCGTCGAGGCCTGCGCCTCGGCTCCCGGGGTGACGGTGAGCAAAGCCTGATATCCGCACACGCAACCCCTTTAATTCCTGTACCTGCTCTTCGAATGCTCGGTCGTCTTCGTGCAGGTCGAGTGGTGGTGCGCCTGGGGACTGCGACGACTGCTCCAGCGGCAGCGTCACGGTAACCGTGGTACCGACTCCGACTTGACTCTCCACATGGACGCGGCCCCGTAGTTGCGAGACCATCATTTTGACGAGGCTCAGTCCCAGACCGGTACCCGCTGCTAGCTCGTCTTCTTGGGCAAAGGGCTTGAAAAGCTTATGTCGAAGGTAGTCCTCGCTGATGCCCTTGCCAGTGTCCTGCACTATTAGCTTGACCCTCCGATCTGCTGCCAAACGCCTAGAGGAAGACGTCTCCTGGCTCAGCGAGACTCGGATGGTGCCTTTGGCGGTGTACTTGAGCGCATTGCCAAACAAGTTCATGAAGATTCGGCGGATGGCTCCGGCGGGAAGGTTGAACATCCAGTTGCACGCCGGGTCGACGGAGAGGTAGACTGATACGTCTCCGAGATCTAGTCTTTGCTCTTGCTCGCTCTCGAGACGGGGGCCCAGTTGCTCCAAAGCCCGCGCCGAGTCCAGCCGGCTATGCGCCACGATGTCGGGATGCATCTGCCGGCGTCCTTGCTTGGCGAGCTGCCGGATCGACTGGTGCTGGAAATTGAAGCCCGCAAAGATACTCTCGGCGACCTCTTCGATGAGTCCATCGAGCCGGGCATCCGAGTATAGGGCCTTCTTGCCAAAGTGATCTGATCTCGTGCGCTTCCGCATGGTGGGCGCTGCCGCACCGGCTTCTTGCTTGCGCTTGGCCGTGAGACTGTTGACTTTGGAGTAGTCGAGGAGATGATCTATAGTGTCGAGCAAGGTACGACAACAAGTCTCGATCGTATGCGTGGCGTTCCCCTGGAAGACGCTCAGTTCCGTATCGTTCAGTAGCTCGGTACCGAGAATGACGCCGTGTAGGGGTGATCGTAACTCGTGCGACAGCGAGCCCAAGGCATCCGACTTTGCCTTGTCCGCCTGTAGAGTCTCGACATGAAGGACCTCGGCAGCGGCAAGCTTGGCAAAGGCTTTGAGGAAGCTCAGCTCCCCTTCGATCGTAAAAACCCGGGCGGGAGTCAGCGTGTAGACAAAGCCGCCGGCGAGCCATCGCTCCCGCCTCGAGTCCCAGGCTGGCATGAAAGCAACGCTACGCGCGCCAGGGAAGGCCTGCTGTATGAGACATCCCTCGTCAAGTCCACCGAAACGTTTACCGGTGATCCTTCTCCGCGCCATGCCTGGCCCAATCTCATTGACGCCATCTTGCGTTGCTATGGTCTCATCGGCAGTTGGTCGAGGGGCAAGCCCGTCGTCGTCTTCGGACGAGTCGCTGGCTTGCAGCTCTCCGACAGCATCAAAGTTGAAGATTTTGCCATCGGGATATCGTCGGAGCAGCTTCGCGAGGAAAGCCTTTGGCACCACCGCGCCTGAAGCATCAAGCTTGGAGCCGTTGATGCTAGAGGCTCCCGATGTAGAGAACCCGAGTAAGTCGCACGAGGCGCCAAACGGTTCGGCCGGCGATAGGGGAACTAGCTCATCGCTGCTACTGGTCGAGGAGAGGTGGTTGGCCGCCTCGGCTGCGTCGTGCTCCCCGGATGGGCTGCGGACTCGCGGTGCCCGGTATGAGCCCAGACTGACATCGAAAAACAGGCACCCCTCAATCTCGAAGGCTTCCCGTATGATGTTGGCCGCCTTTGAGAAGACGCGGCCCGGACCGTTGTCTCCCAAATGGAGCTCCTCAGGTTGTCTCGGGCTGCCGACCTTGACGGGAGGTTCAGCACGGCGCCGTTCGTCTGAGTCGCGTGAAAAGCGGAGAGAGCCAGCCTTGGGAGCGGGATCGAGCCTCTCTGCGGCAGCACTGGTGGACAACTCCAGGGGCGTGATCTCTGACCGAGTCTCCCGAGATTCCAAGTCTTGCTCTTTTTGTCCTTGATCAAGATGCTCCAGATCCTGCTGCTTCATATTGAGGGCTCCTTCCGAGCAGACATTGTCCAAGAATGCGTCCGAGTTCGACTCAGACCGCCATCCGGAGATGGTAGACTTGCCTTCCATGAAAGAACCCAGACCCCGGTTCATGCGCTCATTGCGACGATAAGAGTGCCTCGATCTGCTGGTCTCGAGATGCTGGACGGTGGCGTAGGAAATGTCCCTCATGCGGCGGACAGACTGGTCATCCCACGTCACAGGACGCGTTGCGCCCAACACGGACATGACGCCGATGTTGATGCCCCTCCGTGTTCGAATGGGCACAGCCGCGAAGAACTGGCCTCCGCCGCCGAACTGGCAGTATGGCTTGGACGAGAAGCGCGTATCCGCGGTGAGGTCCTGGACGAGGGTGAGGGGAAGCCCCAGGGCGCCGTGGCACTGGTCCGACCCGGAGCCAGCAGTAGTGGCGGCGTAGAGCACGGCTTCGCACAAGCCATGGCTGCGAGGGATGGCGGTGCCGCAGTGCACGAGGGGCGCGGCGCAATTGCGACCGTTGGGGACGCCGGGCGTCAGAGGCGTCGACGGCGTCGCTTCAGCAACGACGTATTGATGGGTCGTGTCGAAGAGGGAGATGAAGCAGCGCTCCGTGCCCGTCTGGCAGACTCCGAGCTGGGCGAGGGCCGTCAGGATGCTGTCCTTGGACGTCGAGATGTCGGACGCGGGGAGCAGCTGGCCGCTGTTGTTGTACCGGAAGTTGGAGTAGAGGAAGGGATCGTATCTGGAGGCAACGGGCACTCTGTCAGCCTGGAGCGCATGGAGGAGGCATCAGCCGACGGACTTGAAGGTCTCGCGTTCCCTGACCGACTCGGATACGGTCTTGGCAGGTCTTGCGCCGTCGTCGGGCTTCGACGTCGCCATGGTGGTGCCGCGGGGCGAGCGTCGTCGTCGAGCTGCAAGGCGTCTCGTCAACGGCAGGGCATTTCTCGCAGCGTGCTCTCGGCTCGCATGGGGGACGCCAGCTACACTAGGTAGTCGGCTTTGCGCATCCAAGGTTTGTTTGCCTGTGGAAGAAATACATCGAGCGGGATGCGGTTGAGCGGCGCGCGACCCGAGGGGTGGCGACTTGCTTCCAGGGCAGCTTCGACTGGGCCGGGCTTGTCCAGATGCGATTTGCCCCGCCAATGCCGCCTACCCGTACATTTCTACAGGCTCCTCCAGGCCCTCGCTGCCCACCCACTCCCCCCACCTTCTCGTACTTGGCGACAAAAATACCTAGGTAGGTACTGACTACTGAGAGGGCAAGCATTCGGTCTCCAGGGAATGCAGACAGCAAAAGGCACAATCGGGCTTGACATCTCGCGACTATCGGATTCACCGATCCTGAAAGTATGAGTAGAGCGCACTGTGAGGATTCTCCAATCACCATACGTCCCGAGCCACCATCCAAGTCAACACGCTTGGGCCATTCACGGCACTTTGTTACTGTCACCCGCTCGCCCGGATCGTTTACTCCGTCGCACCTCTCAATCGTCGATTTCACTTCCTTCGCAACGAATCCCCATCGGTTACCTTTGTCCTGCGCTAAAGCGTCCGCTTTCCACAGGACTGGGAACGTCCCCACCCAAAAGCCCCTGCCGTTCTGCCCCTCGTTTCCACTGTCAAACGCCATGATCGATTCCAGGTTCTTCGTGCTTGTTTCCCTCTTGTGCAGGCCCTGCTTGCGGTCAGTCATAACCCAACCCAACAGCGTAGGTCCAGAGGGATTGGTCGCCGTATAAGCCCGTCACGAGCGCTTCGTTGCTTCCTCTGCACTGGAGCAAGACGACTGAGGTCTCGTCGAACCAGTTGGGCTTCCATCAAGGGTCACCGGCTCAATCAATCTCTCGATTCAAGGCACTAGCGTAGCCGATCCGTCCTCACCCGTCAGTCAAAGCTCCCTCGGGTCCTGTCGAAGCCTTTTCAAGCCCCGCCCAACCGTCACGGCGGATGTGGGGATCCCCCTCCAAAGTAAACTCCTTGGCGATATCAACGCTTGTTTTCTCTCTCCCACTATCATCTCGGCGCATCTTCGATATCCTGTCTTCGATATCCTTTGTCTGTTTTGACGGCCGGCCCGATCGAGGAGCGTCATTTAGGAACTCATCTTAATCACCATGGGGAGGCCGGTGGGGTTGAATCCACGCCCCAATGGCCTTGGCAAAGATGCGGTCGACGTGACGGCTGGAGATGCCGGAGAGGAACGCAACCTCGGTAGAAGTCATGCCGCCGCATTCCAGACCAAGCACAAAGGCCCTCGTCGCGATATCGGAATTTGAAGCCATGGCGTCTCAAGACATGATGTACCATGTGGACGAACGGGGACAACGCCCCCCAACGTTCTCCGCGGCCCAGCTGCACACAGGCCTCACGTGCAGGGATGCGACCCGGGACTGATCCTTGCAGACATCAAGGGAAGCTTTTGGACTGATCCTCATCCGTGGGGTCTCGGGTCCATGCCTTGTCCTCGTTCATGTCAATTACCTTTAGTCTTTTGCATGCTACCAAGTCTTACCATGGAAGAAGTTGACAACGGGGAGACGCGAGAAAGGCTTAGTCAAATGTGAAGAGTCAAACTTGACATGTTCTTTCCTAGCACTTAGGCAAGCCGGCAAGCACTGTTGCTAAAGGCATCAAGGTGCCTCAATTACGCCTACGTGCTGTCGGCCACCAAATAGTCTCCGATTCGCCGTGACTTCTGGTCATCTCGTCCGTAAAGCCCATGTTATCCGTCGAGTCTATTGCGCCAATCTCTCGACTCAGTGGATCTGCTTGAATCCCCTGTGGCCCCAGAAACATATTGCCTCGGACGCGGGGCATTTTCATTCTTATGACGATCGGGCCTGGTGTCTGCACAACGGTCCAAGAGCTTTGCTGGTACGTCTCTAGCCAGTGAGACCCTGAGGTTCCCGTTCGAAAACGGCCGGCCGTTGAGCGCTTCCATCGCTGCGCTAGCTTGCTCCTTGGTCTCAAAGTCGACGAAACAGTAATGATAATTGCCGGCCCTCGCTCTCGTGCTCTCGTGGGGCGTGATCCGCTTTCCAATTGCCGTCCTGGTGGATGGGTCTAAATCAGCAACCAGTTTCTCTGCTTGCATGTTGGGAATCGGGATGTGTTCACGCACGGGCTAAAGTCCGCAAACAGCTTAGCCATCTCCTCGTTGTTATGCGCTTGATCAATCATCTTGCCCAAGCCGCCGACAAAGAGTCTCCGCCCGTTCGACCTCTGCGTCATCTCATCGAAGTGATTAAGTGCCTGATAGGGTCCATACTCGGCGCCCTTACTGTTGGGTGGACCATCAGATCTCCCGGAGCCGTTGGCAGGCTCATTGCCCCCCCAGTCACCCCATCGCTGAAACGCAAAGGGGTTCTCGCCGTCGCCGTGAAGCGTCGTTTTTTGGGCTCGCAGGGGCCTACCTTGACAGGCCGTCCACGGATGGTGGTGTTCAACGAGGCAATGGCACGATCAGCGGTCTCGCGGTCCCGAAAGTCAACAAAGCAATAGCCCGGGTTCCTTGCGCTGACCGGGTCAATGGAGATGTGGATGTTCTCAAAGTCGCCGAAGCCATTTTGGGCGAGCGCCTCCTCAATGTCATGGGGCTTGATCACGTAGAGGAGGTTACCTGGCGTCCATCATCAGCTTTGTCGGACATTGAACAGAGCATCTTGAACAGCAACGGTCGTACCAAGGTAGACCCGACGGCCTGCGGACAGTGCATCCGATTGGTTGTCCATGACGCAGCTGAGCCGTGTTGTTGCAGCTGAGAGCGTCACGTATTACTTTGCTCGACCCTGCCGATGAATTGCGGATGGGTAGGAAGGAAGCTGCAGTGACAGAAGTAGGTTGAATGAGCATGGACAGGCGAGAGTTGAGAGTCCGAGATCCAAGGCTCCTTACCCCGCCCCCTTATCAATATCGGCCTGGACGTCGCTGATTCACATTGACCGGCAGTGCTGTCATGTCGATGCTAATATCGGCAGTCATTTAAAAGTTTAACATGTTCGTCCTTGACCCACCAAACCGCTGACTACCTTGCCAAGTGACGTGTGATCTGCCCCTCTTGCGGCCTACCGCACTTTCCCCCCGTCCTTCGATGGCTACCCGTATTTTTAGTGGCATGAGAGGGGTCAAAGGGACATATTCCTCGCCATTCCACAGTCGTCTTGGTCCGATGCTGAATTACACGTGTTCGATGCCTCATCTTATTTGTCCTTTTCATTGAGGCATTTGGCCCGGGAGCAATCTCCGCAAATACTGTAGTATTGAGTACTGTGCGGTGCGCACATGCACAACACCAGGTCACTCAGTAGCAGATGAATTGGCGTTATGGGCCACACACGCTACAAGGCAGAAGAACATATTCATCGCTCAGTTACATGTAATAATCCAAGGGTCTTTACATATCAAAGTTTCAACCAAACCGAAGCCCTAGACTCGAGCTTTACCGGACGAAAGAGCGCCAAACACCAACACCAAACTCCAGGCTCTAATTCCTACTTCACTATACAAAGTACCGGTCGTAGCCGCAGTGAGACATATCTTAGCAGCATCGCCAAGCCAGCGATTTGATATTGCCATTCGCGTGATGCAACACATTCAAGTTCGACCTTTGCCGTCGGGACATGAGGCTGCCTTCATCTTGGCGAACGTATATGTCCGGTGATCGAGGTCCACCTGGCCCTCAATTTCCAGTACAAGGTCAACCTGGGCCACACGGTCATTGAATTTCAGACAAGGTGGTAGGTCTTCGCCGTGATTGTTCGGAGGCCGGTAGGACGAGTCGTTGCGCAGGCGCCAGAGCAGCGACTCGTGCAGTACTGCGTCGGTAGGGATATCGCGCGTATCTCCCTTGTTGAGCGGGAAACGCATGTTGACCCAGTTGTTGCCCACGAGCTCCCAACGGGTGATGAGAGGGAAGTATTCTAGAAAGATTAGATTCACTTCGTAATTGTACGCGGTGGTAGTGTGCGTACCTAGGAACTTCCACATAAGCACGGTGAAGACGCCCTTGCCGTAGCCAAACCAGAGCGAGTCATGAATAAACCCGCGCAACGCCCGGTCCTTGTGCTTTTGAAATCGATGCTTGAATCCAATCACATTTCTGGACCATTTGACTGCCGCAGATGCGTCCCGCTCGCCCACAAGCTCGAGCTCGCGAATCATCCATGCCAGAGGAATATCACTTATCTGGAAGGGATCGGAGCTGACATCTTCGCTAGGCCCTCTGGCCTTGCGGGTCTTCAAGATGTTCTTGATGCGCTGCCTGAAGCTCGGGTTGTGGTTGTCGTCGAGATGCTCGCCGGCAGCGGCAGGCCAGCCACCACCGACGTCGCCATGACAGCCGGGGAACCAGACCTCCTTGATGTCCTCGTGGTCCTGATCCGAGGCCCGAATGTCCTGCGCCAGGAGCGCGGCCTTGAATTTGACGCGGCGCTCGTCGACGGCGACGGCATGCCGGACGAAATGAGCCGTGCCCTTGACCGTCACCGGCACCGACGTCTTCTGCTCGAGGACTGCAACCGAATTGACGCAGTCCCACATTCCGAGAAAGTAAACCTTAATGTTGCTCCCCTCATGCTGTTCACTGTCGTTCGATCGCTCCTTGCGGCAAAAAGCGTTGCTGAAGGCTGTGATCTCATCGCGTGCAACCTTGTACATATGCCCGTGGGGGACTTGTTGCGTAGCATCTTGATCATTCAGCCAAGAGTTGGTTCGATCTCCGTCTCCACCCGCTCCGACGTATCCTCCTTTGCTTTGTTTGGGATGCGCGGCCATGAAGTCCTTGGTATTGCCTGCTAGATAGCGTTGATAAAGTCGATAGGCAAATGGGACCATCTCCTCATTTCCCCTGCAAAGCAGGCCGACCGTGTAGATCATGCGTGCTAGAAACTTGGCCGTGAAAGCGCCACGGCTAAACCCAAACATGTAAATCTTGTCGCCCTTTAGAACGGATGATTATAAGCCGAAGTGCCTGGGTTATGCTGCTGGCCAAGTGCTCACTCACAGAGTCATAGTAGCGCATCAAGAATCGGTATCCGGCTATGACGTGTGCGTCAAAGGTCGTACCAAAGGCCTGGTCGATGGTCTGCGACACTGTGCTCCGGATCTCGCCCAGCCACGACTTGTTGATAGAGTGCTCGTTGATGTCGTATGTACCGAGACCAGCTAGCGGTTGTTAGCGACCAAGTTTGAGGTCATTGGGCAGACTGAACGGAGCATTTACGCTGATAGTAATGATGCTGGTTGGGGTCATTTCGGTCCAGCTTGTTCAAGATCTTGACGACATTAGTATCGGCATTTGATCCACTGAACGTGTTCCCGGTGCCGTCAAAGCACAGGATGAGCTTCTTGGGCTCTCGAGTCTGGGTTGAGGCTCTAAAAGTGTCCGAGCTACTGTTCATAGGGCCTTGAGGGTCGTAGAGGTAAGGCATATCGTCATGCAGGAGAAGCTGAACAAAATATGAAATATGAATGGTTTAAACAACGCACTCAAGATATCTTCGCCGACCACATGGACTTAGCAGAAACCCAATTCTTCAAGAGTGCTGAGGCTTCCTTTATTGACCCGCCCCCGCGCTGATGAACCGACGTGTTGGGTCGCGCCTCTCAGGGGCACAACCAACGGCTAGTGTCCCGCCCCCGAAGATATTCAAGCCAACACCTTTGCAGGTATGAGCCAGGATGTCAGCCCCATCCAAATTAGAGCCAAGGGGCCGAAGCAACTCGAATGGGGGTAAGGCTGAGACTGGACTCTTCCACCGCATCGTTGTGCGCCGTTACCTAAACGCCAGCCGCGCTCACCCAACAGATTTCGAGGCGCATTTCGGCAGGCGGCACGAGGCAGTTTGCCTGGCTTACCTCAAGTGACCAAGCATTTCGGCCGACGGGACGGCTGAGCAGCCCCAAGCCTCGAGATGATAAGAGGAGGCTTCCAAAACATGGTGTCAACGTGAAGTGTGAACAAACTTGGCCGCCAGCAGTATCGCTTACCAGGCTTTTGAGGCCTCTCGGGGACTGGCGTGCCGGATTTAACTCTGTACAGCCTTTCTCAAGCCTCCGACCCAGGTCTCCGGGTGCTTCTTGTTCCCAGTGAACATCGGTGCCTGTTGGGTGATGTGTCTAAAAATAAGCAAGGCATGTTTGTTGGCCGCCTCAAATGCGCCAACGCAAGTGTGTTGGCTGCCATCACACCAATCAGTTCTTCTCATTGAGGCGCTGTGTGCCTCCGGGCTTGAATCTGCGTGGCTGAAGCGGCTGAGCTGCCAATGGACCGGCTACTTCGTCATTGATGGGTGTCATCAAGCATGTCCAGCCGCCTTTGTTTAGCCGCCCGTGCCCTTAGCCGCCATGCATATCGGCGCAGAAACTTTGGGTCACTGCACACACATTCTGGCGAATTGGGCAGGTTTGTTGTATGGTTCAGGAGCTCGCAGGCTCCGTTGCATGTTCGTAGCCACTGCCGCGCCCCAAGGTACGGAAGCAGAGCGTGGGAACATGACAAATGCAATCCCAATGACAGGGTTGCACAGGCGGCCTCGGCTCATTTGCTCCGTTGTCATGGGTGGCAATACCGTACCTGCGCAGAGGAAAGAGCTTGATGACGTCTCTACTAGCATCCTGAAGGCGACCTTCCTTCTTTTATACCACTGCCATGGCTTTGAAACTGTCTGCCACTACGTCTGAGAAAGCGGTTGCCTACATCAAGGGCTCGACTTACACAATCAATAAATCCCAGCCATGGCCTGAAGGATCATTATCTCCGTTCGGGACATTTCGCCGCCTTCGGGTCGACAGATGAGATTCTAGAAAGAGCTAAACAAGAGGGCCTTGCTGTATACGATTGCAGTCCCAATTCATTATGCCGGGGATCCACGATGCCCATGTTCAGATATTGAACCCCGGGCTGTCTGGAGGCGTTTGAGCAATCCAAACCTCGGCCTCGAGGACGTCTTGCCGGCCTCAGAAGTCGCGGAAAGCCCAAAAAGCGCTGCGGGTGGATGTCAGTATGCACACGTTTCGATCAGTATGAGAAACTACCATTCATTTGTCCCAATGACGTCTTCTACCGGACTCGAGGTTACACGGCCCTCAAGGGAGGATCTCAAGCTCAAGTGTTGGGGCTGAGCCACACCATTGTACGAGCCTGCTTTCAAATAAGTCCTACTTGGCTCAGCACAGATGCCTTTCTTGTCGCGTGTGAAGCGCACAATCACACATGCGATCCATCTGCTTAACAAAGCAGGCGTAACATCCTGCCAGGGAGCGTCTGCAAACAGGACGATGCGCCATGTTTATCGCCAGCTTGTTATTTGCAGTCAATTGAAGATTGACACGTATCCACATGTGGTGAATGCACCAGATTACCTCGGCGAAGAGCCGGCAAACCAATTGCACGAATGACTCGACTAGGCGGAATCGGTCCGGGCAAATCATGTTGATCCACGGTCCGTCAAGATATCTTGACGGTGTACCGCTGCCCCTTTCCTACACACGAGCGGGGCCCAATAACATGGCCGAAGTATACGAGGACAAACAATGCGTCGATGATGTTGTGGAAGCAATCGCCAAATATGATGATAGAGGAATGACTTGCAAGATTCACGGCACGGGCCAGGGGGCAAACTCGACGAGCGCTGGACGGCACTGAAGCGGCAACTATGACGAGTTCAAAGAGCCCTAAGGAGACCAGGACAACAAAGGACAAAGAGATAGCAGTCATCGCACGGATTCAGTACTTTGTGGGCACCATAAGCGGCCAAGCTATTTGGTCTGGAAGAGTTGTATCGATCACGAGAGACACTGTTTACAATTAGATTGCGGTAGATCTACGGCAAATAAGTGGCCCAACAGCTCATCGAAGGACTGTGGCCTTTCAAACCACGAGGATCGGCGGCACTACTAGTGTATGCGTGCTTTGAGCATGTTGAATCTATCCATCTCAGGCACCAACCGCGCTCTGCCCTGTAGCAACTCCATTTGCAAGCCTTGTTGCATCTCTCGTACCTGCAGTCGTATCGATGACAATTAGCGCTTGCTCGACTTGCGTTTGCGCGCCGAACAAATGGTTCGATGCGATTTTGCTGTGTAATAACAAGGATCGTTGAAGTGATAGCACTGTTGCCTTTTTAGCATGGGGAATGGTGAATCTCAGATTCTGATACTTACCAGATACTCAATTTCGCAAGCCTTGCGTGCCGTCTTCCAGTATTCAGTAAACATTTTTTTACTACGTGGCTTTTTCTCCTTCTTGGCCTTGTATGTAAATGAGCATTTTTGGGTATTCGGATCACAAGTCTAAAAAATTCGGGTTTAGTAGTCTTCTTTCAACACAAAAGGCTAGGTTATGTCTTTACTCACGCCAAAACGGACTGGCTCATTATAGGTAAGAGCAGCCTCTTCGGGCGGTGCCATACCCAGGCGATTCTTCGACAAGCGTGCAACGGGAGCTTTGACAACAACCGCTTTGGGCTGAGAAGCCTTAGGAAGAGCGGTTGGAACCAGAAAGAGGTCAGGGTCGTCCCCAGCCGGCCACTTCAAACCATCGCCATCGCCTGAAGGCGGCACGAAACTGAACGCAGGGTCGTCAGGGTCGGGCAGATCTTCTAGCGGAAGTAGCGGAAGTAGCGGAGAGTCAGTGGATCGCGGAGAGTCGGTCGATTGCGGAGAGAGAGGATGCTCAGTTGCAGAGTCGGTGATAGTTATTGCTCGCGGCTCAGGGGCTCGGGCAGCGGTCAGGAATGTGAGAAAGGGGAAGGCGATTATATATCTCATTTTCGGACCAGGAAGCGTATCACGGTATCAGGCGTCCTAGGATTAAAGAGAATCGAAGTTACGGAATGGGCCTCGTTAGGGGAAGAACATGGGAGCCAGGCCAGCAATATAAATGCTGCAGCTCATAACTAAATACCTCAATATTAGACTGTACAGCAGCCGTACCCCGCGATAAAATCTAAATAACGCAACTCTGAAGACAGCGTGGACCAATACTAGGGCCATGTCGCGTCGTCCTGTATGTAGTGCAATGGTAAAAAGAAAGAGGGTGGATAAAGTTATGACCAGCTGCGGAACCAAGTGCATAAGAAGAGTCTTGGTGCGCCATCTAGTCGTGCACCGTCCCTTGGGCGGTGTGGTTCTAGCACAACCCGCAATCAGGTATTCCGGCCAAAGTGATGGAATGCGTTGGCCCCCAATTGCCGGAGTCAGATTGCTGAGGCCGCGGCCCGGGAGATTCTGTTCGATTGGCACAGACTATGCAACACACTATTCGTCTGAAAACTAAAACCATGCGACAGCGGGACTGGAAACACACGATGGTCGAACTGACGGCGGTCGTGATGAACGGGCGTACGGCATGTCCTCTGGGTCCGCAGTGAGAGAATGTGAATTCGTCTGACTTTGCGATGACTGCCCGAAATGCTAGGCAAGCATCTGTGGCAGCCATGATATATGCTTCGGGCGGATCGCCGATTAAGATAGCGAACTAACGCATCAGGAGGCATCCGTTTGTGCCCACAGTGACGGAAATAGATATCGCGCTGTGGAACGTTCTCTGAATGCACAAGAGAGCTTTCAATTTTGCGGAGTGCATTCAAAACGACGGGGAAAGCCGCGGTAGTATCAAGCGCCCGTAATGCATGCCGTGGATGTTTCTCGCAAAGTAGGGTATCTTACTGCAATAACGGAGACTTTTCGGCCTGTCTTGATTCTCGGTTGCCCTGCAACAACTGAGTTGCGATTGCTAGAGCGGAAGTCTATTAATCCAACAAAGATCATCAACCATCACCTTGGATCAAGTCACGATTTGACCTGCATGTACTACACAAGCTATAACCCTCATGATACAAGGACAAAGGGCAAACTCTGGTCAATGTCGATAGGACTTGGTTTAATGGGAAAATTTGATATAACATATTACGTCTGAGCAGTGACAAGTGAAGCCCAGGACATCATCGCGGACTGAGTGGAAGTTGTCCATCTGCAGGCTTATCAAAAGATTATGCTATCCTGCAAGCCATTGGCTGGAGGTCCGACTTCGGGTGATCTGGAATGTCTTGCCCATCCATGCGACATGATGTCATTCCATTACCTTGCTCTCGAGTTCTTGTGACTTATTGGGGTCAATCGATACATGTCTCACGGCGTGCGCAATCTTCCGACGGCAGCAATAATTATTATCCACAGTTCACGACATACACGGGACACCGAACCTGAATTCTCACGACTCTGAAGCTCATAAAGAATGGCGAACGAAACTGTCTTCTTCGTTACGGGAGGAAATCGCGGCATTGATCTAGGCCTTGTCGAGTCTCTCCTCGGTCATCCCGGGAGTACTGTGATAGCGTCAGTACGCAATGCCGAAGCTACTGAGCACCTACACAGCCAGAATCTTCGCATAGGCCAGGGGAGCACTCTACACATCATACAACTTGACTTCTCTACTACTCCAAGCCCAAACCAAATCTTGGAGACACTCAATACTACTATTACCCCACCTTGATCGTATCGATGTTCTTATTAATGACGCTGCGTTTATCCCACCTTTATCATCAATTTTCGATACATCTCTTATCGACCTTCGTCAAGCATTTGAAACAAATACCTACGCCCCCTTGATGGTCTTTCAAGCATTTTGGCCTCTCTTACAAAAGTCCTCGGCGCCCAAGGTCATTATGCTATCCTCTTCGGTGGGAAGTATTGGAGGTCAGGAGCCCGTACCCGGCGGTGCCTACGGGCCTTCTAAGGCAGCTCTGAACTGGATTACCCGAGCTTTGCATATACAGAGCGAAGGCACGGGATTAATTACGGTGGCTTTACATCCAGGATGGGTGCAGACGGACTCTGGTCGGTTTTCTGCGCGCGAGTGGAACTACGAGCCTGGGCCTCCTCTTAGCCTTGCAGAGAGCGTCGCGGGAATTCAAAAAGTACTTGATGGAGCTACACGAGAGACGGTATCAGGGAAGTTTGTGACGTATTCAGGTGAGATTCTGCCGTGGTGAGGGCGCACCGGGCGGAAGCGCAAACACTTCAATTCTTTGCAACAGCGATAGCGAACAAACGATGGGTTTAGAGCTCAGGCTATAATATTCTTGAGTATGCGGAAGGTCTCATGTCGTTTGGACTTTATACACAAAAAATATAAAGTCGCTTACTCGCTGTGCCACATGTACTGGGAGAGGGCGGAGTAGGGTTCGAGAGCACGCTCTCACAAGATTCTGCCGATGCTCCAGATATTTAAGCCGACCTTGACCCCCTTCGTTACCGGCAGTCCGGCATGCCACGTTTCGTCGTACCCCTTTCCATCTGCCGCAAAGTTCTCCCAGTAAACCGCATTGCCCACCACGGGCTTAAAGACGGTGCCTTTGGGCTCACCGGGAGCGACCGTGTGGTTCTTGCAGTCCACGAGGCGACACCACTGCTCGCCGCCCTCACCCCTCATGTCCATGAGCGGGAACTCGGTGCCTCCGCCCTCCAGCCCGTCGGCGGCATCTACCCAGACCATGAAGCTGCTCACACGACCCCAGCCCCCGACATTGGCGCCCCAGTCGAAGTGGTGAGAGTAGTGGCCCCCTGCGGCATACTTTTGGGTGCGCAGACGTTCAATCAATACGTCTTCTCGCCAGCCCTGCAGGGCGCGAGCTCGAGCCTCGATGCAGCGCACCGCATCAGTGCGCGGGATGAGGGCGACGGATGAATCCCGTACGCTGGTGTCGCGACTGGCGTCGTCTGCCACGTGCGTGATTGTCGAGGGCTCAAAGAGCGGCTCGCTGTATTACATCGTTTAGTTGCGTCATGTGCTTCTTCGGCCGCATATCCAGTCGGCCGCTGCTCATGCAGGGTCTGCGAATCGTACCTTATCTCCAATAGATGTCTTCTCTCGTGCTCACTCAGGAAGCCTTCCAGGTACACAACCAATGGCTCCTTTCTGAGAATTCGGGCCCCGTATGCATCTGGCGGACATTCTAGCGCCGTGTCATCCGGTCCGACCAGGGCCAGCAGTGACTCGTTCAGCTGTGGTCTGGGCGCGAATTGCTGTCTGCCAGTGGAAACGCGGTTTTGCTCTGGGAAGAAGAATTGGCTGATGGGATTGGCGAGAAAGAGACCAATGGCGAGGACACCAATGATGTAGGAGAACATATTGCCTTGTCAAGGGAGCCCAATGGCATCGGATGGTGTGAGGCAGGCTGAGCAAACGAGGTGAGCTGGACCGAGTCCTTCGGTGGAGCCGTGACAAGTCGACCACGACGCGTCACCTGACCTCAGTATTCATCAACATAGCTACGAAACACTTTTTGCTCACATCAATTGAAGGCGAGATGACAATTTCAGTTCATGCTCCATATTGATATGAATGCTATAAAGTGTTCTCGGTGGATGAAATCTTATGTCGACCTTGCCAGGCATTGTACGTCAGACCTTTGCCCACGACATCTGACGCTGGTACGCCATGCGCCTAACATGAACCCCGAGTCTATCCGCGGTGAGGATGTCCAAAAGTGTCGCTATACGAGATTGTCGGACTCTCTGGGGGTGGCTGAAGGCACTTGTAAGAACTGCATATCATCAGCCCTTCAATCAGCATCGTGCTTTCCGTAAGTAGTGCAAGAATCTTTCCCATGCTAGCGAATGCTTCGCCTTATTTCACGACCCAAAGGCTATAGGCAGAGAGAAATGCGGAACAGCGAGGCAAAGATTACATATCCGTCAAACCCAAGACGCTCCGATGCGCCTAGGTCAGCTGCAGTCATCGAAGCAACCTTGCGAATGGCTAATATACGCATCACGATACAAGACCAAGAAGTCTGCCAGACTTTTACATTACATTTGTCTAACCCTAGCCTTCCCCAACAACAGGGTTTTCCCATTGCACCCATTCCTCTAGGTCCATCTCCAAGGAAAGAAGACTAGGAACATTATAGGAGGCGAAAGGCTCGTACTCAAATAGAGAATCTTCGCCGTATTTCTAAGGCTAGCCGTTCAAGGTTCCGCTTAACGCTCCGGTAACGAGCGTAGGGTACGCGCAAGCTTTATAATTAAGAGATATCTCTACTAACGTTACTCGATAGCTTCGGAGCTCGTTAATAAACCCGGGCGTCGGCGGGCACGGGGATCCTTTATTCGTACTAGCTACGTGGTAGTCGTCCTAAGCTTCTAATATCCGTTTGCTAAGCGCTTTATATATAGCTAAGGTATTCTTTTCGAAAATTTAAGGGTATTTTAAAAGCACGATTCTAATAAATTACTATACTCAGTTAACTTCTAGTCCTACCTTACGAATAGCTAATATACGCATTATAATATAAGACTAAGAAGTCTACTAGACTTTTATATTATATTTATCTAACCCTAGCCTTCCCTAATACTAGGGTTTTCCTATTATACCTATTCCTCTAGGTCTATCTCTAAGGAAAGAAGACTAGGAATATTATAGGAGGCGAAAGGCTTATACTTAAATAGAGCATCTTCGCTATATTTCTAAGGCTAGCCGTTTAAGGTTCCGCTTAACGCTCTAGTAACGAGCGTAGGGTACGCGTAAGCTTTATAATTAGGAGATATCTCTACCGACGTTGCTCGATAGCTTCGGAGCTCGTTAATAAACCCGGGCGTCGGCGGGCACGGGGATCCTTTATTCGTACTAGCTACGTGGTAGTCGTCCCAAGCTTCTAATATCCGTTTACTAAGCGCTTTATACACAGCCGAGGTATTCTTTTCGAAAATTTAAGGGTGTTTTGAAAGCACGACTCCAATGAGTTGCCACACTCGGTCAACTTCTGGTCCTACCTTGCGGTATCGAACCTCGACGAGGACGTGAAGAAGTGAGTTCCAGAGCAAGCTCGTGCCGGACTGCCACATGTACTTCTCCAAGCTCGGATTGCCCCGCACCAAGTTGACATATTCCAGCAATTTGGTCGCATTTGTGAAGATGACGTCTCGACCGTTCCGAGAGACTTTGATGCCACGGTTGCCGATTCTTCGTGGGTTATGAGCGAACAACCTGACCCTGCACATTCCTGACCTGACCATGATTGATGCCAACTGATGGAGCGTATTCGTTGGGTCGCAATAACGCAGATACTTTCGCTCAAACAGATTCTCGAGCTGTTTTACAACGGCGTCCTTTTTGGCAATGGTGATGTCAGGGTTGGTCAGTATGTCTTTGCGCAAAAGCTCTGTGAGTTCGCACCTGATGCGACACACCACAATAGAGGTGATGCCATCAGTCTCTGGCGGGAAGTCCACCATATCGGGGCTGAGAGCTTCGTCTTCGACATTCAAGGGCATCTTGGCATCGCCGCAAAAAGGGTCCCTGGATGGCTTTGCACCCATCAGGTCGGATATCCGGAACTCCAAATGCACGGTGTGCCACCAGAGTCGTCTCCGCATTTCTGTTTGAAAGCGAGAGAGCCCCAGAGAAGAGCCGTCTCGGTGAAGGCCCATTTTGAGCGCAAGTCGTACAGCGATTCCCGACAACACAAACAGAGTATCACTCCGCTGATTGCTTCTCACTGCCAGCTTTGTAGGTTAGCAAAGCATCACCGTGAAAGCTGGGTGTTTCAGCTTACAAGGAACATGACATATGCTTGAAGAGTCATCGGGCTCGAAGTGTGCAGAAATCCTGCGCTTCCCAACGCCCGGCGAGCTGCATGCTCGTGTCGCGCGAATATAACCGGCTTCTGTCCACCTAGTAAGTTTTGGCATTCGTCTTCCTCCAATGACGCTATTGTGGCCAGATAGAATGCACATATGAGTGCCTCCAGACTCTTTGAAATCTCTTGCGGATGTTCGAACGCAGTTTCAAGTGAGGACCAGAAAGTCGGAAGGTGTAGTATCTTCAGGAGGGGATCAACTCGATCTTTAAAAACATCCCATAGCTTGAGCAAGATGTGGTAAGGAGGGTGAAGGCTCGCGAGGCTCTCCGGTTTGTTCAGGGCGTTGGGCGCAAGAACGGCCTGTCCTGGAGAGCCTAGTAGGAGATCAGGTTTGACTGCTTTAGACTCATGCGTCGACTCGGCAATGCCATCCTCCTCGGGATAAGGAAACTATCATTCAATCAACAAACATGTCACAAGCTGACGCATGAGCATAGAAAGGGGGTCTCAACTGACCTGTCCTCCCAAGTTTGACAAAAGGTACCTTGGGGGTGTTAGCGACTTTCTCGACATGATGTCGACGTGACTGCAGGCGCACCTATCGAAATATCTCGACGATCCTTCTCTGTCTATGAGTCTTGGCTTTATATCACCAATCGCAAAGGAGCCAGAGATGACTTTGTTCTGAGCGCCGGCGTTTTCAGTTCTGTCCACGCTGGGCGGAGACGCCGTTTCCGAATCCGAGTCGTCATCATACTCGGACGCTTCGGTATTTGCCCCGTATGACTTTAGCAGTTCTTCGTCTCGTCGTAATTTGGCATTCAGTCCCTCCTTTGGAACTTTTGTTCTTTTTCGCTTTCCACGCACTGGGGCGATGAAGCTGCACGGCCGCGCCGCCTTGGCACAGTTGGAGCAAGGGCTGTGGCGGTCGCATTTTACTTTGCGCTGTCGACACGCCAAACAAGAGTGATTTTTGACATCGGCGTCTGAGTCGGGTCGCGCTACCTGGTCCATCTCTGAGATTCATGTGACATCAAATGAAATCGGGGGATGAACGGAAACACCTGGACGGAAGTCCGAACAGTGGGTGATGTAGGAAGCGCGAGTGGTCCGGGCATCTCGGGGGACTAGAATGCTACTTTGAGCACCGAGAAGCGAAATCGGGGCCAACAAGACAGACGCCCAAAAGCAAGCCGAAGGCCGATCAGGTAATCAACATACAGAAGCCCCGTCCAGGTTTGTGAAATCGAGACTTTTAGTTCTCGTTGACCTTTTCTTGACATCAATCTACATTCTTCATCAAGACGACAGCTAATAGTTGCATCCACACATGCCGCCGTTCAGTCATGCCCGACCAAGTATCACGTGACGTCATACCGTCCCGTGCAGGTTCCGACCAGACGGACAAGAATGACAAGATTGAGAAGCAAGAGCAGCAGGCGTTTGCCTCTGCTGCCGTGACTTCTGCTCCTTATCCAAGTAATCAGAAGCAAATCATTATTATGATAGCTCTTTACCTGGCGGTTTTTCTGGTTACACTGGTAGGAACCCTACAGTCAACTTCGGGTTAGGGTTGCAGTCCCCGAATTGTAGGACCAAAACATCATATCGACAGCGATTCCACGGATCACGGACGAGTTCCAATCTCTGGAAGATGTTGGATGGTACGGTACCGCGTATCTGCTCACCATGTGTAGCTTTCAGCTGCTTATGGGCAAAGTCTACAAGTACTACCCAGCCAAGCCAACCTTTCTCTCTGGCATGCTGCTCTTCGAGGTCGGTTCTGCCGTCTGTGGTGCAGCCCCGAGCTCCAAGGCTTTCGTCACTGGTCGCGCCATTGCGGGCCTGGGCTCGTCCGGCATATTCTCGGGCTTGATGGTCATCATGTTTCACACGGTTCCCTTGCAGAAAAGACCAATCTACCAGGGCTTCTTCGGCGCTGTGTTTGCCGTTGCTTCCGTCATTGGGCCTCTGGTCGGAGGCACATTTACCGACAAGGTCACTTGGAGGTGGTGCTTTTATATCAATCTTCCCGTGGGCGCCGTGTCAACATTCGTTACCATCCTCATCTTGCACCTTCCCGACCGGAAGCTTGACGCCGCAGCTGCTGGATGGATGGGCAAGCTCAAGCAGCTAGATCCTATTGGGAACCTTGTCTTCTTTCCCGGAATTAGTTGTCTGGTACTGGCTCTTTAGTGGGGAGGAACGCAGTATCCTTGGAACGACGCACGCATCATTGTCCTGCTCATACTCTGCGGTATCCTGTGTGCTACCTTTGTGGCGATTCAGATCTGGAAGCAGGAAGAAGGCACTGTTCCTCCGCGTATCGTAAAGAAACGCAGCATTGCAGCTTCTGTGTGGTTCGGCTTCTTCATGGGCGCCGGCATGTTTACCATGCTTCACTATCTTCCGATCTGGTTTCAAGCCATCAAAGGCGTCGGTGCCGTCGGTTCGGGAATCAGGCTTCTACCGATGATCCTTTCGGTCGTCATCGCCTCTCTGGCCTCCGGTGTCATCATCTCCAAAGTCGGCTACTACACGCCGTTTTTCCTACTCAGCTCGATTCTCATGCCCGTTGGAGCCGGCCTCATGTCGACCTTTGATCCGGGTACCAGCCCTGCCAAGTGGATTGGTTACCAAATCATATTCGGATCTGGTCTTGGCTTTGGCGCACAGCAGCCGCTGAACGTGGCGCAGACGGTTCTCGATAGATCCGACATTGCGATTGGATCCGCTCTTGTCCTGTTTACTCGCTTCCTTGGCTCAGCTATATTTCTGCCCGTCGCCCTCTTCATCAACAGCCTTGTCTCTAAGCTCTCCAATCTTCCTGGCATCAGCGCTGATGCTGTCACTCGGGGCGGCGCCACTGAGCTGAGGGGCCTGGTTTCTGGGAATGATCTGGGTCCGCTGCTTTCAGATTATAATGTCGCTCTTGTTCATGTGTTTTACATGGTAACTGCAACATGTTCTTTGACTATCTTTGGAAGTGTTTTGGTGGAATGGCGCAGTTTGAAGGCTCGTGCTCAAGAGCAAGCGAAAGAGTTTGGCTACCCTGGCCGAGGTACCGAGATCAAGGAATCTGTTGAGGTTGATTGAACAAGCGCCATCTGAACTCTCACGCCAAAAAGAACTAATCGTCTATGACCTTGGACTAAACTCACCTCTATAGCTTTGATACTACTTCAAATGACATATTCACTCCACACTGCATCTAAAGACCTTATCGCGGCTCTGGCTCCGAGTACCGAAATGGGAAGTGCAGTCTTAGCATACAGTGTACATTTTCTTTTGAACCCGGACAAATCAAGACATCCGAACAATCCTCCCTTATAGTCACCCCCTATGCTTTCCAGATTCCTTATCCGAAGCGAGGGCTGACCAACACTCCAAACAGGGATGAGCCCTCCATAGAAGGGAGATTGGCTCGCCTCTAAAACTTGGAATCCACGCACTTGATGACGTCGCCGACGACGTTGCCGGTCGCACCTTGTTTTTCGAAGATGCACTGGCGGAACTGTCGCTTACATTCGTCCTCAGACACTCCGTACTTGTTTCTGTTACCTCCCGCAGGGCAGCAGAGGTCAGATTCTGCTTGCTGGATGTTCTGCGGAGGGCTTGGCTTGGCGGTAGCAGTGGGAAGCGGCGTGCCGGCAGACGGATTGGCGGTGGTAGAAGGACGAGGCTCGTGGGCATCGAAACAGTCCTTGGCGCTCTGAAATTCGTCGCCTGCCTCAACATTGGTGTCGAAATCGTTGCAATACGTTGCGGTACCACATTGATCTTCCGATCCGCTCCAAGTGCAAATGCCACTTGGCTCCTTCCAGGGCATTTTGCTGGCGGGAGAGGGGCGATCTGTGCCGGCGGACTGAGCCGCGGTAGTAGAAGGACGAGGCTCGTGGTCATCGAAGCAGTCCTTGGCGCTCTTATAATTGCCGTTATTCCAAAATCCGTCGAAGGTCTTGCAGTATATCTCGGTACCACATCCGTCGTCGGTCGTGCTCGTAGTGCAAATACCACCTGGTTCCTGCCAGGGCAGTTTGCTGGAGGCATCGGGTTGGTTTGCGTCGACAGGCATCGAAAGGCCAGAACCTGCGAGCATGGCAAGAGCGAGTACAACGTGCTGCATGGTTGGAGAATAGAGATGGACAATTTTCTTCGACTTGGTTGGTGTCAGGTATCGTGGGATCTGGTAGAGCAATGGAAAGTCTGCTTGGCTTGGTTCAAAGTGATAATTGATGGTAAGAAGGGCGCTCATATTTATAGCAAGAGCCTTGATTCTTGCCGAGACTATCTTGATCTAATTTTTGGCCTCCTGGTTCTGATGCTTTGGTATCATTGTGGGGTGGCCGGGCTGCTCGGGCTGTCCGTGTCATGTTTGAGTTTTGCTGCATAAGTGATGTGGGATATCGCGAGGTTAGGCTTTCCTTTGCCAAGGAAACATATGGCCCATTTTTGTAACCACCGTAGGTCCAGTCAGTCAAGCCGAGCAGCGCCCATAACCCTTCTACCCGCTAATTATCACCTTGTGCTAATTGAATGCAACGAGACGGCATGGCATATGGTGCAGCGGCTTCGCGATCGCACATGTACAGCAGCTGATCGCGACATGCAGATGATGCACCAATCTTGAAACGAAGAGGAAACTTGTTACTGTTCTGTGTACGAGTAGCCTACATCAACAGTCTATACCAATCTGCCCCTCAGCTCTTTACATAGGGATACTCTAAGTTACGGCAATTGACTCCTAAATGCTACATACAGGAACGTACGCACACAAATTTCGTTGAATGAAATGACTCGACTCGGTGCCGCTTAAATGCAATAGAGCGAGCCGAGTTGCCCCTTGACAAAATTAAATTGCCTCCCCAGAGTTTACGCTTTGACAAAGGCTAGGCAGGGATGAAATGCCAACGTTCGGTTGTACAAAGATGAAGACGAATAGTCCTCAAGCCAGGACAAAATCGCACTTATCCATGAGGTATTGACATCTGTCAGGTACAGGTCAAGCGAGTCACGATGCAGCACGAACTACGGAGATGCCGTATGGCGCCGATGCGGTGGCTCCTGGCCGCTTTGTTTCATCATCAGTCGACCTGAACCTTTAACGTTCGAGTCGGACATCTACGCTACAATAGAAACAGCTCTCTGGCTTCGCAAATGAGATCTGGCCCGAACCTCCCTACCAGAGTCACATAGTCAACCCAACTCAATTCCCAACAACCATCGCCCACTTCGTGTTCCCAATCCCAACACTGGTGCGACTATATACATGTATGTCGCGGTGGTATCCACGGAACTTCGGCACCGTCGTCAGTCCGCGATATCGTGCATCGTACCATGCGCAACGACTGGTATTCTGCGATTCCCTCCACGCATCCTCAATAGTACATTACCAGCGCAGAACCGTGATCGTTCAGATACCTGACCTGGCTTGGACGAACCACTTTGGCCATCCTTCCCGTTCTGGCAATTCGACGCTCACCGTTCTTGGCAGAATGTCACCGCCCGGCAAAAAAAAATCCCGGGGACTGGGCTAGAACTCTAAAGACTTTCTGCCCACCCCTCCGTGTCGCTGCCGTTGGAGATTGCGATTTGCACACAGACGAATCCCACATCAGCCGCGCCATGAGAAGTCAGAAGAAGGATGGAGGCTCTGCCTCTGACCGTATCGCCGACGCGCGATTCGCGAGCTTCGAAACCGATCCCCGGTTCCGGCTGCCGTCGAAGAAGCACACCAAGACCAAGATCGACAAGAGGTTCTCGGGCATGCTCAATGACGACGATTTCACTGCCACTGCCAAGGTAGACCGATATGGCCGCAAAATCAAGTCCGACTCCAAGAAGAAGGCCCTGCAACGCCTTTACGAGGCGGAAGGGATTGATGACGATGGCCAGGACGGAGATGAAGATGCGCCAGAGGACGTAGAGGTGGACGCGGATGAGCTTGTCCAGCGGGAGTTGCTGGCAGCCCACGAGAGGTCTGCAAAGAAGAAACAAGATCCCGCCCGAGGTGGCGGCTTCTCGGCCTCCGAGTCCGAATCAGACTCCGACGACTCCGAAGAAGAAGAAGAAGCGGACGAGGAGGTTGAGGCAGCCGGCATCATCTCCGAGGGCGACATGCAGCGGTTCCAGGACGAACAGGCAGAAGTGGAGAGCGGCGAGGTGACGAATCGTATAGCGGTTGTCAACCTGGACTGGGATCATGTCAAATCCACGGACCTCATGGCCCTGTTCTCGAGCTTCATACCAGCCAATTCCGGCAAAGTCCTCAACGTTTCGATATACCCCAGCGAGTTTGGCAAGGAGCGGATGCAGCAGGAAGAGATTGATGGGCCACCAAGGGCCCTGTTCAAAAATGAGGCCAAAGAATCGGATGACTCGGGCAGCAGCGACAGCGACAGCGACAGCGATGCCGACAGCGAGAGCGAGGACGAGAGGATCAAGAAGGAGCTCATGGCGGAAGGCAACGATCAGGATTTCGACAGCGACGCGCTTCGATCGTATCAATTGGATCGCCTACGCTACTACTACGCCGTCATGGTCTGCTCAAGTCCGGCGACGGCTCAGCACATCTACGAGGCCACGGACGGAACAGAATACCAGTCCTCCTCCAATGTCATCGACCTGAGATTTGTTCCTGACGACGTCACGTTCGACGATCAGCCCCGGGACGCGTGCGACAAGGTCCCCGAGTCGTACAAGCCTGTGGACTTTGTCACGAATGCTCTACAGAGCTCCAAGGTGAAACTTACGTGGGACATGCATCCAGAGGAAGCCTCCCGCAAAGAGTCTATCAAGCGGGCATTCAACGGAAGCCGACAAGAGCTTGAAGAGAACGATTTGCGAGCCTATCTGGCGAGCGACAGCGAGGGTGAGGAGGATGTGCAAGGAGTGGATGCTGAAGAAGCCGAGGCCGATGCGCCGAGGCTCTCAAAGAAGGACCTTGCTCGCAAGAAGATGAGAGAAGCGTTGGGCCTGACAGAGGAGGCTGCACCTAAGAGCTCCAAAGATGGGCCCGTCGGTGAGATGGAAATCACATTTGCCCCCGCGCTATCAGAGAGCAAGTCCAAGCAGCCTCAGGGTGAGGAAACTACCATTGAAAAGTACAAGCGCAAGGAGAAGGAGCGCAAGGAACGGAAGCGACAGAGCGCAAAGGCTAAGCGAGAGGGCGTGGACGGTGATGATGACGAGTCCAAGGCTGCCGAGGAGCCTGTTGACGATGATCAGGATGACGATGATCTCGGGTTCAAGGATCCGTTCTTTACTACGGAAGGCCCTGCATCCGTTTCAAAGGCTTCTATCCGCAAGGAGGAGCGGCTCAAGAAGCGTGCGGCTCGCGAAGCTGTCGAGGCAGAGTCGGCCGAACAAAAGGCCCAGCTCTCCAAGGTTATGGCCGAAGGCGGTGAGGGGCAAGCCGATCACTTGGATCACTTCGATATGAACGAGATTCTGCGCGCGGAGAAGAAGAAGGGCAAGAAGAGCAAGAAGCACCAAAATAGCAAGGACACCGAGGATAGGGGCGGCCTGCAACAAGACTTTGAGATGGATGTCGGCGATGATCGGTTCAAGGCCGTTTTCGACAGCCACGAATTCGCCATTGACCCGTCAAACCCGAAGTTCAAGGCTACACAAGGCATGACGAAGCTGTTGGAAGAGGGTCGTAAAAAGAGGAAGGCGGGCGGCGAGGAGGAGGGCACGAAGATCAAGAAGGCAAAGAAGGGTAGGCGGTAATCACGATGGCAGAAGCTGTAGATACGGGTGGACTTTATCGGCTGCAGTTATATGATACCTTCCATGATATGAGGGGGTGTAGTTGCCGTTTGTGAAGTCAAGAGTTGATGTCAAAACCGAGAAACCCAGGAGAGTTGCGATAAGTGAGCTCAGCATCGGCAGTCGATACCTTTACGCTCTACTCCAGCCGAAATTTACTTTCCGCGTTGGGACGCATCTGCGTCTGCGCGTGCATATACCTCCCGGGCTGCCTCAAGGGGTCGAGACACCTCTTTAAGAAGGCCCAACCCTGTTGACGTGCGGATGCGGGCATGCATGTGTTGAACGACCCTCCACACCCGTTCATGCTCACGGGATCGGTTTCCGGTCCAGCACGGGTTAGGTTGCGTTGCACACTCTAGGCACTTTCCCCACGTCTAGGCTTCGTCATCTCGGCATGCCAGGCATACGTGTATATTAATTAAACCACCAAGCTGCCTTATCGTCTGGGGGCGGCTGTGCAGTACGACGCACATCCACGCTACCGTGCCACGCTGGCTCGTGCTATTTCCGTCTTGCATAGACGAGGCGACTTTGGCGATAGTCGCTGGCTACTTTGGGATGCAAGTTGGAAAGAACACGAAGTGACATTCTGAAACTAACAATCACATGTGGAATGGCTTGTGATGGGGGGTTGTTCCCAGATATGAGACTTGCCGACGACCTTATCTCGGAGTTTCCTTGCGAGGGTCGCAAATAGCCCGCATTCGGAGGGTCGCATTACGATGTGGCCGAGTGGGGGATTGGGTATGCGGGGGATTGCAACTCACAAACTTTCATGGGACGCAGGACGGGCTTGGTTTCATGCACCTGGCGGACTGGTAAGATGTATTGGGTGTCAGAAGTTGAAGAGGCTTACAGAGAGGTTGTAGGACTGTTGCTGTCTGAGTCGGCCGTTCAACTCGGCCCTGCAGCTGGGTACAGTGACTCAGCACTAATTCCGAAGCACTTTGGGTGCAGTCGGCAGGGAAAGTGCTTCGGAATTAATGGTGACCCACTGTACATGTAGTTGGTGCGCTCATGAAAAGAATCGCGCCTGAGTGTTGCGGCCGCCACTGGCGAGGGAACATGAGAGAAGATTATTTCGAGTTGAATCAGGGGAAAACTGAGCAGCTCCGAGCGCCTGGAGACTCACTGGACTCTGCTCGTCGCCCCCATGTAGGGTCTGCGAACTCGTTGAAGTTCAGGGTGATAACACACCATGCTGTCCAATCTACGTCCCTGCGATGATGTCTGATAGTGGTCTGACTATGATCTGGCTCGTGCACGTTGCTGGGAAGGGGTATCACGACGACAACATGGTAATCCTCGCTCGTCTTGCTGATGTGTAGCCAGCGTATGGCCCAGAGTTGTGCTGTAAGCCCTCGCACTTCGAGTCCTGGCAGGTGAGATTTTAGCCGAGAGGAAACCCAGGGAATTTGGCCCGCTCATCGTAGCAACCTGTTATTCCACGACTAACTAGGTACGACTTCCTTTGCAATCGTTGCAAAGTAATGCCTCAGTCGTCTTTCGGGGAGATAGAACTGGCACTTCTACCACTACGACGCTGCTGCCCCGTCCGGCCCGGGCGCGGTGGGGCCGGCCTCCGGAGCGGGTCCCATATGTGCCGAACGCGGCCGGGAGTGCCACAAGCTATGCATCGCATCTCATTTCATATGCATATCTTGCGCGGCCCCGCGTCAATGGCCGTACAGCTTCGGGGCATTGACATACCACAGAACCGTCGCCACGTACCACTTGCTGGGCGGGTAAACGGCACTGCCTGAGGGCGGCTGTGGGGCGCGTTTGACCACCCGCACCCTAGCATCTAATTTGCGGAGCTACGCCGAGGGCAAATTCATCGTCGAGTTCAGAACAGCTTGCTGCGCGTGGCGCCGGTCGAGCACAGGCCCGCATGAAGGAGGCAAATGAGGACGAGGAGCTGCGGCTGGACTTGAAGCTTGCGAACATCACGATTTCCGAAAATATAGGCCCTGGTTACCTTCTAGCCCGAAGAGGCACTGTGGCAAATTTCGAGCGTCCCAGCAAATAGGTTTAATGAACATTAGCGTCAACGGCGTGTTTGCCGATAGTGCGGGCGTCTGGAAAACGCATCCTGGCTATACTACCTAGGGACGATCAATTTCGCTCTCCGCACGCCACGATGCAGCTGGGAAACTCCAGCACCCAAACGATCATTCTTCCGCATGCTTTCCGCCTCACGTGTCCATGTCTGGGCTTTCCAATTACCCCCCAGCCCGGACCATCAGAAGTCGATGCGTTTGGCTTGCGCCTTGCCAGCTGCGGCACCTACGCTGCGGTCCTGAGAATCAGTGCTTGGTGATTACCCAGTCTCTCTCAAGTTTTGTGCTTCACCGGCCTCTTCCGTGGTCTTGCCACTCGATGGAGGGTCCGGTGGTTGTTCTCTCGCTGCCGGCCGGCAATGTCTAGGTGGTTTTCAGACAGGCTGTCTTAGTTCTCATCGCGAGACGTTTCCTCTTCTCGCGCCCTTCATCCCCCCCTGCCGATCATGCAAAAAAGCAAAGCCACAGAGCTCTCGGGTCGGACAGATGCTGCCGCGAAACCGTGGCACTGCAGGACTCTCATGGGCACGGAAAACTTTCGACTCTTTACCCCACGGCCTAGGCTGCCGGAACGCTGGGAGATAGATCTCATCTCGACCCTCACCCGACGTGACATGTCATGGCTCCGTCAGGATGAATGAGAATTGGCCTGCACGAGTGTCATTACAGCTTCGGGTGGTTTCACTTGTTAGCATCGTCCGCGGCTATTGATCCAGATGGCAAGTGCATCTGGGGAAGGCCGCCAATACTGGCGTACTGTTGCAGTATCTCTCGAATCGTTACTTGCAGTCACCCCTTGCGCTTGGACGCGGACGTGCTATTGGCGAAAGTCTCAGCGACGAGGCACATTCTGCGCAAGGTCCTTACTGAGACGCATCGCACGATACTCACCTTTTTCCCGGTCGAGGTGACAAGAAGTTGCTGAAGCGATCAAGAGGCCATAGGAGGGCAATTGAAGCAGACTGGGCGGTAGTCGGTCACGGCTGAGTGGCTGAGAACTGGACCTCATCTGCTAGTGTCATCCTCTGTTCAGAATAGGCCATGGTGTCACAGAAAACAAATCAATACGTTCTGGTATGTACCCAGCACGGAGTCATCCGTCTCTACGGAGTACGGACTAATTGTTTCCAGCTTGGAAGGGGTATAAACGATTAGTATGACGACAGTGACCGACAGGGCATATAGTAAGACGGATGGACGGCTTTCCTGGGTTCCGATGCTGCGGAGAGTGACACCCGGGAGAAGATCCTAATTGCGACTCCCGATCTGCAGCTGCATCACATCGCATGAGCATCATTTAGCCAGCGACATCTCAGCCAGCACCAGGTCCAAGTCAGCTGATGTGGCACGCGGATGAGCTGCAGGCACAGTCTGCGAGAGGCACAATACATGTTGCGCACTCACTACCAAGCATACAGCGAGTGCAACAGTCGAACCTCATCAGCGGCACAGATTCGCAGCGTCATGACTTGACAACAACCTGCCCCAACCACCAGTCAAAATTAGACGAGTTACTCCTTCCAACACACCTCCCACGAAGACTCGATTGGGAACCAGCCTGGCTTGCTTACTCGTAGTTTGTGCCTGTGACCCGAATGTGAGCGTCGCTGTTCATCTCATCTCCAAAGAGCATTCTCGGCGCCCAGCGCACTTTTCTTCCAACTAATGGACTTGCTTCAAAGGTCAGTTCGGCGAAAATCAGCAATTTGGCGGCGAGTGGCGGGGCGCACGAACGATCAGCGGATGAGGAAGCAAGCTTAATTACTGCTTTGGGAACGCCAACTCCTAGGACTCGGCAATGGCTGAACGGGAGGCGTTCCGTCGCGTCTGGCTGCCCCAGCCGAACTGGGGCCTTTCGATTACCCCGGTCCCGCAAGCAAGGGGTACCGAGTTGCCAGCACGCAACTCATTGCGGAACAACGAGATGGGGTGACGTCGTTTTGAGTGTCAGTGCAGGGCAGCAGATTGTACAAGTAGATTGCAACTCCCCAGATGCTGAAGCTGCCCAGTAGGATGGCATTGTCTAAGATCCGATGCCGCCGGCAGGGGCCAAGTAACTCGCATTTTCATGTAGTATCGCCAACCCTCCTCAGCCGTCCGTGCGCCGGCTGAGGTGGCAGGCAAGGTCTGCACCTTTAACAAATTGCTACGGCCACTTCCGGCGGTGAATAATTCGGCGGTGAACATCGTGACGATTGACCGTCTCGGACCTCCCGGCCAAGGTTGTTCGTGTGACAGCACGCAGCGATACATCGCAGTGGTCGTCACACTTCGAGCCAAGTCCCTCCGTACGAGTACGGAGTACGGCGCGGTTCTCTGAGCTGGCTGAGCCCTCGGACGGTGCGCAAGACAACCTTGCGCGGGGGACCTAGGCTGAAGCAGCGCTGCTACGGATACAGCAAGCCCACTGCCGATCAATGACTGACATCATGTTGATCGAGAGCACGAGTCTCCCTCGCTTCTGCCTGACAAAGCAGTGCGACGGTAATGGTTAAAGGACACAGAGACGTCTCTCCCTGCAGCCGACGTGCCGCATTGCCTGCGAGTCGCACGATCAGACGGCCCATTATTGGGCACTTCAATCTTCGCGTTACATGTATCCGTACGGAGTACGTACTGTCATATGTTGATGCAGTCATTGACAGAGAAGCAGTGCCCAAGGTCATGTTGCTATGGAATGATTGTCGGCAACATATGGAAGATCACACATCACTGCGGCGGTGATGAGGCGGAGCACTTCTCGCCTGTACTGCTTCATCTTGGATTATTCACTCCAAATCAAATAATGCGCATCTGCTCGCAGCTGGGGCCAAGCTTCGACGGAGCCTCTCCCAAGCTTCAATGTTCCCCCTGTGCATGTCCCGAACGAAGAGCCGGGAGTAGGCAACTCGGGCCTCGCCATCATTCCCTCACCCGCTCTTCCTAAACAAAGTTCCTGTTTCTAGAAACCAATGAAGATGTGACGAGAGCTTTGGAGGCGAGTCTGTCCATGTTTCTTTGCAGCACAGACGCCTACCGCCGGCCGCCGCAGGGCTGACTCGAATGAAGATATGTTCAGGAACGAGTGCTTAGAGGCGCCCTGAGCGTGTCGTGCGTTGGCTTGAAGAGATGCGGCGCATAATGGGGATGCACGCGCGTCAAGTTATTTTCTTCTTTGCCAGCGCCATCGTACCATGCAAGTGGGGAATACCGCGCCGGCCGAGATGGATACTCGTAGGACGACACGAAGGCAGAAGGAAACAAGGTGACCTCCAAGTATTCCCGACCCGCCGCATACACGTACATCACTTTCGGCCGACTTGCTTCGTAATGTTGCGCAAGTTGGTAATGGTGTGCAACCGTGCATCGCAATACGTCGTCTGGCCGGCCATCGAGATGAAGTGATTGTATCTGTTACGAGACCTTTGTCGGTCTCTTCGATCAAAGACATGCTCGTTCCATAACCGATCTGCTCTCCGACTTGAATCTCCAAAGCGAACCCGGGGGAAATATGAGTGGCGGTTCCAGCGTCGCCGCGGCCTCGTGTTAGCTGGGCACATTACGCTTGAGGAGCGAGCCTCCCACCGCGACGTTTTCATCCATGAAATTTCCAACAGTGGATTACATTGCCTTCGGGGAAAACCGATCCGCATCCCGATGCTCACAGAAAAAGGAAACAATATGCGCAAGCTGACAGCTAATGCGCCGCGATGGTAGTGATGCGTCTCCAGACAGCGGGCATATGCACGCGCACCCGCGCCAAAAGCACAGCAATCGCCAGGCACCAAACAGCCTATCGCCATTGAGTCGTCCCTGTCCGGGAATGTGGGAGGTCGTCGAAGCAGGCCGCTAGGGCAGGCTTAGCACCGCGGCTACTGCAGCAAGATTGAGCCATCACAACAGACTAAGACTCGGGAGATCGAGATGGCGCCAGGCGGTGGGCGGTCCGCAAGGCACGAGCCGCTCAGCTACCCGGTTCTTGGGGACTAGCTGGAGGACTACTGACAAGCCATGCTGTCACTAGACGGGCATCTCTTCGGAGAAGCTCGAGTTGTACTGGGGAAGCTCGTCGCGTTGGCAGACTGTCGTTGATACTTCAAGACGAAGCCTCTGAATTGATTGACTCTTGTTGGTCGAAGCTGTGCTCCATCGCTGCTGTTGTCTCAGCAAACTCACACAAGCCGGCGGCGATCGGCAGTTGCGGCCAGTCACAGGCCAACATTTCATCCTGACCCCTGCCTGCTACCACCCCAAGGTTCGCAAAGGAAAAAGCAAATAGAATGACCGTGTCCCAGGCCGGGCGGGGGAAGGGTCAAGTTGTGCTCACCTCGACCGCAAGGGTGAGGCGAGTGAGGGAGCACGCATTTTGCTGGTTCTTAAGATTACCGATGCAGCCAGCATCGCGACACTGCACATTTACCAACGGCTTTACTTGCTTTTGACTGGCGTCAATCCAAGGCGATGGGGATCGACAGCGGCAAGTTGAGGAGGTGAGAGCGACAAGTGCCAACCCAGGCCGGATGCACCACCGCCTTTCCCCCGCGTGAAAAGGGTCTGTTCGCAGGTCGCCCCCAGCCTTTACAGTACGCCTCTCTTCGTGGGTGTCGGTGGCTGTTCTCCCTCGTCGGTTGCGCTTCTTTCGGCCTTTTGAGTCTGGTTTCTTATTTATGAGACTCGTAGCCCCCTCCCCAGCCGCGAGCCCCATCTCCACGCCCCGGGAGTCTGTAGCCGTCCGTGTCAATAACAACTTCGCTCCTTTACGCGTACCGTCCTGTTATTGACTCCTGTCTACTCTCCCATACTCATTGTCGACATCGGTCTTGAAAACGCTCACAGCCCTGATTCCGGGGCACGACGCAATCATGGGTTCCGAATTCGGCGTCACGCCGGACACCAAGCCCGAGCTGCGGCTCGACTCGGTTGGCGTTTTCTGGATCGTCTTTGCCGTGGCATGGACCGCCATTCTGCTGGGGGGGATGTTCTTCCTCTACACTCGTCGCGACATGCAGATCCTGAGGATTAGGGGCCTGGGTCTATCGTTTGCAGCCGTCACCCTGCTGCACTTGTACTGGTTCGCCGTCCAGATCGGATATGTCTACGGACCGCTCATGCCTGAGTCGGCCGAGTACTGGATCATGGGCCTCTGGTTCCCCTTCGGCATCGCACTATTCCATGCGTCCAATAGCAGGTTCCTGTACGTCGCCAACGCGCAGAAAAAGTACGTCAGGAAGACGACCGATCTGGGATGGGACCGGCAGCGACCCCGGATCCGCAAGACGCTCGTGGCCCGGTGGAAGATGCTCGACTACAGCTACAAGATGGTGCTCCTGGTCGGACTCGGCATGGCATTTCAGGTGAGACTAATCCTTGGCTGAAGTCGAGATGATTGTTAATCGGGAGACATCGCAGTTCTTCTTGGCCTTCTTCATGTTCATCGTCTCGCGTAAATTTCACTCTTCATTCGGCATCGTCGGCACCGAAGTCACCGGAACCGAAATGGAGCAAAAGACGGAGCAGGGCCGCGGATGGGAGTGGTGGCCCTCTGTCTTCTGGCAGATATTCTGGGCGTGGATCGTGGCTCCCATCATCCTCTGGCGTGCGCGTGGCCTACGCGACACCCAGGGGTGGAGGCTGCAGACCATCGCTTGCTGCATTTCAGGGTATGTTGAGCTACGGTGTTGCTCCTCCCACGGCGGTGCGCCAGCTGACTTACACTAAAATAGTCTTCATGCTGCTCCCATGTGGCTCGTCGCCTTGTACGCTCCAGGCATGGCACCTGTCAACGAATATTTCATTCCTCCTCAATGGTAGGTGCCCCCTTGCAGCCGCCGGGCTTGACATGAACCTTGCTGACCAAATCAGGATTGCATTGTCCATCATGATGATCGAGATCTTCACCGTCTTCGTCCCCTGTTGGGAGGTCCGCAAGCAGCAGAGCCTGTGCCAGGAGACACTCGACTCCATCGCCCGCTGGGAGTCTCGTCAGAGATCAACCACGTTTGGCGCCAAAACCATAAACTCCGGATCGTCTGGCTCGTCTGGATCGTCATCGTGGATGGGGCGCACAAAGGCCAGCTCCTTCGTCAGCGCTAGCAACGGAAGTATCCTGACTATGGACGCCCTCGAGCACACGCTCGCCAAGAATCCAGAGCCGCTGCAGAGCTTCTCCGCCCTGCGCGACTTCTCCGGTGAGAACATTGCCTTTTTGACACGGGTCAGGGAGTGGAGGGCGACGTACTTGGTGCCTAGCAAAGACTCGGTCAGGAGCGAAAAGGACTCGAGCCACGCGCTCTCCCGGGCCTGCTATGAGAGCGCTCTGCGCATCTACATGGACTTCATCAGCAGCAACAGCGCCGAGTTTCAGGTCAATCTGTCGTCGCAAGACTTCAAGAACCTGCAGGCCGTCTTCGAGCCCGCGGCGCGTGTCGTCTACGGTGAGAGCAGGACGCCTGATTCAGCTACACCTTTCGACGACGCTCCTCGCCAGATGGAGACCGCCGAGGTGGTGCGCTACGGGGGTGAGATCCCGGAAATATTCACCGACAGCGTTTTTGACGACTCCGAGATGAGCATCAAGTATTTGGTCTTGACCAATACGTGGCCAAAGTTCATCAAGGAGAGGCGTTCATTCGACGCGGCGAGCAGTGTGGAATCTGGGAAATGATGAGCAAAAGACTTTTCTTCGCCGTTGTATGTATAAGCAATATCAGTAGGGCGTCTCTTAGTTCTAATACCGCATCGGTCCCGGCAGCGTGGCATATGCACGTACACACGATCTTTCTTTGCTTCTTTTCGCTTTGTCTCCCGCCGTCGGGACAGCACTTGTGCTTGATGCCAGGAACTTACGACGTACATCTAGCTGAGTAGAAATCAACGTCGACACGTCGTATGGCGTGTTCTACTGGGGCGTGCAAAGGGGTGTCTCCACGTGAGATGAGTGCGCACTCCCCCAGTCGTGCTGTCAACGGCTGAAAGCCGCCGCCTCGGGTCTTACTAGTCCGGCGCTCGCTCTAGTCAACCGGCGCTCACATCCGTGTGCTTTTTGTTTACCTTTTCTTTTTTAGCCGGACAGGGACAGAGAGACGACAGAATTTTCCGATGAGACACTCGTGGCATTGTCCCTGCTCATGCAGCGTGGCGAACACGAGCTGTGCAGCTCAGGTGTCGTCCCGGCTGCCCTGCATCGAGTGTTTCCTCGCAGGCGTTGAAGCGGCTGGGTTGCCCGAACGACGACGAATGGACATTCTCATCCGAGCATGCTTCCAAGATGCGTCAGGCAAGATGAAGCGGGTGGAATCCGTCCCTTACAGGAATCTTGATCCAAGGTCTAGGATCCATGTCCAAGCGTGGCCTTTGCGTTATAGCGGAGCTTTTCGAGACTCCGTTGGCCCATTACCCCAGCCGACATGGAGCTTGGCTGACGGGGTGCCCATGTAACCACTGTTAATCCTCAACAGCACCCACAGGGGCCAGCACGAATCAAGCTGGTTAAACGGCGACCTCGGCTACCCAGGGATTGAGACCCTCAAATCTCAGGAACCAGCCGTTACGTATCGGATCGCGCATCTCCCCGACGCCTTGGTACGGCCGGACGATAGCGCCGCCGGGGAGAAGATTTAGTTTCCCCCAGAGGAATGCCAGCTTCGTGGCAGCTCGATCTGTAACAGCCCAGTGGCCAAATCGACTTGTCTCAGGTCAGCCACTGAAGGGATGGAATCGCCGGCTTCTGGGCCTCCACTTTTCTTGACTTAGGGTTTGGCTCTAATAGAGCTGTTGGAGTGTGCGCAGCTCTTTTGGGCGTCGGGCTCACACGGGCCCATCCGACTGCCTGCTCCGGCCCGTTGTGGCGGGGGCCCGGATCATGGCGCAGCTGAGGATGGGCTTGACTCTCGGCGCCCGGTTGACAACCCTAGCGGTATGCCAACTTGCTAGTCTATTGGCTTACAGAGCCATCATTGAACGCCTGTTATCTCCAAGCTGTGGCAGCAACTGCTTGCAGTCGTGCACAAGTGACACATGCAGGACGCCTGCGATATCAAGACACGCATATAGAGCCAAGCCACGTGGTCGTGCGATTCCGCATTGACACGCCGGATGTGCCGTGAAACGCGTGGTTACAA
Source organism: Tolypocladium ovalisporum (assembly GCA_024340015.1). Taxonomy (NCBI): domain Eukaryota; kingdom Fungi; phylum Ascomycota; class Sordariomycetes; order Hypocreales; family Ophiocordycipitaceae; genus Tolypocladium; species Tolypocladium ovalisporum. Next base: position 1,897 of record JALHBZ010000172.1, on the reverse strand, counting down.
TGGAACACGAGGCCGGCGAGATGGTTGACGGAGGGGACAATAATGTATCGTGCATGTATGATGTGGGTAGGTAGTATCAACCCACGCTCCGGAAACAGGGTAACATGGCCGGCGGCTGCGCAGCAGGGACAGGCTCCGGCAGGTGGTAGGTGGAATGGGGGCCTGCGCGGAAAACGTCGCGTGCGTAGGAGGCTTCTGAACTGGACACTCGCCGCAACTCTGCGGGCTTGGCAATATATTCGAGATAAGGCTTCGTGTCTATTTCAGGCATGATGCGAAGATCCGGGCCCCTTCCAGAAGGTCACGGCTCCGCGAGGGATTCAGTCTCAAACCATGGCGCGTCAACGCCGACTATGTATGCGCCCAGTTCTCCAACGGCAAGTTGGCGCGGCCGGACCGTCAATTGGCCACAGTTGGCTGGGTTCGGTCGCTTGCCGACTTGCCCTTGCTGGCAAGGAAGTCGTCGACCCCTCGACGCTTCTCCTCGGTGCCGAAGGTCGCGTAGTAGAGATGCCTCTCAAAGACATCATCGCGGCAGAGGGCATCGGCTGCGACCACATGTCAGCACTGGGGTTGCCCTCGGCAGTGTGGACAGATGACGGAAAGGGAGGAGTGGTAACAGTGGCGTGAGATGTGACGGGGGTTTCGGCAACGCACCTCTGCAGATGGCTTCTTTGGCGAACTGCAACGCCTCCGGACCGTGCTGGACGAGGCCAGCGGCGACATCGACGGCCTGCGGCAAGAGGTCACCGTCCTCGACCAAGTCGCACACCAGACCCCATGACATTGCTTCCTCGCTGGTAATTTGCCTGCCAAGAAGGATAGTTCGCATGGCCTAGAACAAACGACGAGGAGGAGGACACAGTTAGTCTCAGTTGCGGCATGGGGGGCTTGCGCTTGTCCCGCACATGCAGACGAGCACGCACACGGGACTTGAGAAACGGACGACGCACGGGGGAACGAGCGTGAACGGGGGGAACGAGCGTGAATGGGACACAAGAGGGAACCTCAAAGTACAATCAGAGTACAACGACAGCTCAACTTACTCGAAACTTGCCCACTGCAGCCGTGAGACGCTGGGTGCCGCCAGCTCCCGGGATGAGGCCTCGCTTGGTCTCCGGCAAGGCAAAATAGGCTGACTTGGCAGCGATAATCAGGTCACACTGTAAGCAGCGTGCATGAATCGTTAGTCAAGAAACTCAGTAGTTGCCAATGCGAACCGGCGAACTGGGCGACTGCACGCGAAGGATCTTGACCACTAACCATCAGAGCGACCTCGAATCCGCCTCCGAGCTGCCGTATTCCCTGTCAGTCTAGGCCAACACAAGTGAGTCGCCTTGGAGGCATATGCAGCACCCCAAAGAGGGAATGTCTCACCGCTGGGCCATTGACGGCTGCAAGAAGGGGCTTGCGGACAGCTGCCATGCCCGAGCAGAGATCCTCGAGGTAACGGCTTGATCGTGCACCTGCCGCATCAAGGGCTGCGATATCTTTGAGATCTGCGCCGGCTGCATGCAAATCGGTGTCAGCCGAGCGAGCCCGCAGCTGCAATCAAAGACAGCATGATGTATCATGTGGCTCAGAGGATGCGGAGCCGAGCCAAGGTCTCATCTAACCTGAGAAGAAGGACCCTTTGCCGGTGACGACAATGGCCTTGATGGCGGCGTCGGCGGACGCCCGGGACAGCTCCCCGAGAAACTCGGTGATGAGTCTCTGGGATAGCGCGTTGCGTTTCTCAGGACGAGTGAGCGTGATGAGCCTGACGCCATCAGCCGGTGACGTGGCTTGGACAAGGCCAGAAGCAGATCCAGTCATGTTGGTGATCAGGGTCGTTTACGGAGGTACCGAGTGCGCGGGTCGCCGGCGATGGCTGTTTGGCGCGGGGGGGGGGGGGGGG
>JALHBZ010000170.1:142205-276310 GCA_024340015.1 Tolypocladium ovalisporum | reverse complement strand
GTATAATACGCTATAAAAGTAGATGACTAATACTGGGGGGTCTACGTAGGCAAAAAAACAAGGCCAAAATGCGTTTTGGCACAAACTCACTCGCAGTCGCCCGTAATTGTCATGGTCCGAGCGACGAACCAGCTTCCATCCGCGACCCATGATCCTGGCTGGAAGGCCTCTGCCATCCCAGGCGAGAGACATATGCCAGCCTGTGACTGGCCGGCGACACAGTTAAGGTATATTTAGCCCCGCGTGGCGGCGCCCGCCCGCTGCCCTCCCGCAGCCCTGGACCTGGCGCCGCCGCCGAAGCCACAACGGACGCAAGGCCCAAAGCTGCAACCTCCAGCTCGCAAACGACGTTCCATCGCGGCCACGCTCCAGGCTCCGCGACGTCGACGTCGACTACTCCCTGGGCGATGGCCGCATCGAACCGCCATCGCCGACGCCGAGCAAGCCTGGCGTAGCGGTGCTTTCGCATATCGCCGGCGCCACGAGGCTCTTGGAGCTGGTCACGCTTGGCGCCCTACTTGTAGGCCTAGGTGCCGGGAACAGCCTCATCTATCGGTCTCGACGGACCCTTTTTTCGGTGCCCCCCCTCGCCTTCTGCTCGGCCTTCATTCTATCGGCACGCCTGTCTGCTGCGGGAGCTCCGCTGGGCCGGATCCGCCAGCGACCGAGCGAGGCGAGGCCAAGCACGGCACGCACCGCACTGCGCAGCTGCAGCGGCAGTGCTCATGCACTTGGGTTGCATGGGAACCCGCCGCGCAAGAGCCGCTGGTCCAGACCCGCTGCCAGCTGAAAGACTTTTGCCGTCGTGCAACGCCCGCCCTTGCTCCGCCGTGCGCGATTGGAACACGAACGTGACGCTCGGGGCCAGAGCGCTAGACGATGGACGGCACCCATTGTGATGCGGCAGAGGCTGATGGAGGCGAAATTCCCAGCTTGCCCGGTGCTTCCAGGAGATGTGACAGACTCTGTCAGGTGGGAAACCCACCCGTAGGTGACGGTGAGGGTCTTATCCGTCTGCAGGACTGTACCATTGACCCGAAAAGCTGGTGGAGGGAGAGCTATCTGCCCGACAAGCGAATCCATCTTGTGATCGTCGAAGCTTGCTATCAAGAGACGTATGGTATCAGTAATCGATCAAGCCGGGATTTGCGTGGCCTCACGAGGGTGTCCCGACTTAGCGGTGCTTCCTGGCCAGGCTCTCCAATGGCCTCGCTCGTCTCTATCACGATGAGGCACAATACGACCTCTCCATCGATATGCTTGCCTCACAGCATCTGCAATCAAGCGAGATGTCCCCGGCCCATTCCAAATTGCACACAGACGCTCCAAGGACAGGGTTCTCTGGCCGAATGTGACGATGCCGTCCGGCCCGGTCCAAGAACCCTGGCACGCTCCCGATGCAACTCAGCCGCCAGGCGTCGACGTGCGTCGACGTCGAAGCACGACGCGGTGGGCCCGCTGTCTATTCAGCGTGACAACCCATCATGCAAAGTCCCAGCTGCGGCTTCCACGCGGCTAGCAACCGTCTATGCATGGGAAGCGTCGCAAAAGGCCAAGACTTCAACCACCTTTCCAGGCTCAGCTCGCCGCCGTAGCTCTTTTCTCTCGCCCCCATCGCCTACCGGCGGTCATGGACGTAGCGTTGAAGGTGCGAGCTGGCCCACTCTCGCTCCCTTACGGGTCCAGGCCTTTCCACGGGGAGGCGTGATAGCTTCCCGAAGTCCTGACGTCCTGCCTACTCCGGGCACCGACTGTCAGCTTCAGCTGGTGTCCTACCCTTGGACGTGTTAAACCCTCCTCGCGGCGCTCATGCTCCATGCCTATCTGGTCGCTGTCAATCAGATAAGCCAACGCTCATCCACTGCCTAAATTGGGAATTGTTCGAGATTGTTGCATTAGGCAGCCTGACAGTACCGCTTGCTGCTACTGGCTTCTTCAAAGACTTTCGCTAATCTGATTTCCATGGGCATCTCCTCGACCTGCTCGCTGTACGGACTACCATGATATCTGGCTGTGGCGGCAACTCTTCTTAACTGGGGGCTCCTTGCGACTCCAAAGGCAAGGCTTGAAAGCCTGTGCTTTGGGCTCGACAGGTATAGAAAAGAAAACGGCAGGATGCCATCTACCGTGAGCGAATCTCCTTCGTCGTCGGTCCTTGGACTTACGCCGCTGCCGAGGAATAGGTCCTTTGCGGCCATGTCCATAACCTCGTCCGATTCCAATGGCAGTCATGGACGGCTCACACCGCAAAACGGTAGCTACGAGGATGACTTTCGATACCGAACCGTGAGTAAGCCCCCGAATCCCTCATAACGCGATTTCTCACCTTGTTCATTAGATGGTCAATTACCTCTACAACAGAGTCGTCGCCAGTGGCTGGATTGTCCCCCATTCAGCCCGCACTAATGACGATTATCTGGGCGTTCTCTTACGACATTCGCGTGGCAATTATGTCACTTCCCCCAATCCGGTCCATCATGCCCTCCTCGGAGCAGTCATACGGCTCAACCTGACCGTGGCAGTCACCATGCGTCCTCAGATGCTCGACGGCATTTTGAAATCTCTAAGCCCGGGCCAGACGGAGCTCAAGTTCAAGGATGGCTCGCAGGTCCAAGTCGTCGATTCGCTACTGTTTGCGCATTCGGCGAGCGTCAAAAAGTTTCAGTACGCCTGTGTCTGTCGCCAGGAGAGACTGGTACTGGTCTGGCACGACGACCTGCAACACATTGTGCCCACTGCCACGGCCATGGAGGAAAAGCTGCTGTCACTGGTCAGTCTTGACCTTGATACTTTTCGTCAGATCAAGCCTAATTTCAAATTCAGGTCTGGGGAGAAGCAAAGTTGCCGTTCAATATTCTCAACATGCCGAGCCGCACCACGTCCATCCTGTCCTCCGGCATATCCAGCCCCGATGGCACCTCGACACCGGCGCTGGAAAAGGCGGCACCCCTCTCGCATGTCAACGAGGTGGTCGAAGAGCTCGAAAAGGACCCCAGCTTGGAACGCCCCGAGTCCGTCGCCAGGCCCGTCACGCGCGCCTCGGCCGTCTTCATCGGCCTGTCCATGGCCCTGTCCATCTGCCTCCTCTTCGGCGTCTTTACCGGAAAGCTCATCGCAGAGTGCCTTCTCGGTGACTCGTGGACTCGCCTCGCGCTCATCGTGCCAATCCCGGTGCTGATGTGCGTAAGTCTCTTCTTCTTCCAGGTCATCTTCACCAACCTGTTCCAAATGATTGGACCTATCGGCGGCGTCAACACCAACTCACGTTACTACTCGTGCTATCGGCCCAGTCTTCGTCGCGCCTATGCCGACGGCTTTGTGCCCCCCAAAATCACCATTCAGATGCCCGTCTACAAAGAGGGCATGGAGTCGGTCATCATACCGACTATCCGCAGTCTGCAGGCCGCAATCTCGTACTACGAGTCGCGGGGTGGCACTGCCAATATCTTTGTCAACGACGACGGCCTTCGTGCGGGTATGTCCGACGAAGATGCCCAGCAGCGGCGCGACTTTTACCACGACAACAACATCGGATGGGTAGCGCGGCCAAAGCACAATGGTGAGGAGGATTTCGTACGCAAGGGCAAGTTCAAGAAGGCGTCCAACATGAACTTTGCGCTCAACGTCTCGCAACAGGTGGAGACGCGCTTGCAGGATATGGTAGATGCCAGGGTCGCGACCGAAGGGTCCGACATGGTGGACGAGTCTGAAGAGGCAGAAATGTACGAGGCTGCGCTAATACGTGTGCTGGAGGAGACCCCGCTGGCTGAAGCCGACGGCGATATTCGTGTCGGTGAGCTCATCTTGATTGTTGATTCGGACACGAGAGTGGTGAGTACCTCATCCCTACATTGCGCTTGGAACCGGCTGACTCGCCCCCAGCCTGTGGATTCCCTCTTATATGGCGCTGTTGAAATGTACCTCTCGCCAGAAGCCGGCATTGTCCAGCACTCAACGGGGGTGATGCAGGTCACGGGCGACTACTTTGAAAACGGCATCACGTACTTTACCAACCTCGTCTACACGTCCATCCGTTTCTCCATTGGATCGGGCGAGGCCGCGCCCTTCGTCGGCCACAACGCCTTCCTCCGTTGGCAGGGTGAGTCCTCTTCATGCACCGTCTCCCGAGTGAAAGGGGCGACTAACGCCTCTTAGCCATGCAAGACGTCGGCGTCAAGGACGACACCGACTACGTCTCCTACTGGTCCGAGAGCCACGTCTCTGAGGACTTTGACATGTCCCTGCGCCTGCAGATGCGCGGCAACACCATCCGCATCGCCAGCTACCACAACAACGAGTTCAAGGAGGGTGTTTCGCTGACCATATACGACGAGATTGCGCGCTGGCAGAAATACGCATACGGTGTTAGCGAGATGATATTCCACCCCCTTCACCGCTGGATCTACCGCGGCCCCTTTACGCCTCTCTTCTACACCTACCTCGGCTCCAACATCATGCTGTCCTCCAAGATCTCCATCATGGCCTACATGTGCTCCTACTTTGCGCTCGGGTCCGCCCTGCTGCTCACCACCCTCAACTACTTCATCGTCGGCTGGTTCCGCGACGACATTGCCAGCTGCTACCTCTCGTCGTGGAACGTCTTCCTCTCGCTCGTCGTCGTCTTCAACGCCTCCGGCCCCGTCGCCCTAGCCATTGTCCGCTACCGCACCGGCGAGCGCTCCCTGCTCGGCTCCCTCGTCGAGAACTTCAAGTGGATGCCCATGATGACCGTCTTCTTCGGCGGCATCTCGTACCACATCACCACCTCGCTGCTCGCCCATCTCTTCCACGTCGACGTCCAGTGGGGCGCCACCTCCAAGGAAAAGGAGGACAGCAACTTCTTCCAGGAGATGCCCCGAATCTTCAGCACCTTCAAGTACATGTACCTCCTCCTGCTCCTCCTGGTCGGCGCCATGGTCTACTTTGGCGCCTTTGCGGATCCCGACTGGGCCATTACCGACTTTACATGCATCGTGCCTCTCGCCCTCAACGTCGGCATGCACGCGCTGACACCCCTGGTGCTGAACCCGAGCTTGATGGTCTTTAATTACTGAGCACATGTCGTGTACCGGGGCTTGATTACTTTGCCTTTACTATTACAAGGAGTTCTTGGGGCGATGCATCGTTGAATCATGAGCCATACGGGAGTACAATGGTTATCATAATAGACGAGATCTGAATTTACTTTTGCAGGAATATTCAAGATCACAAGCGGAAAGCTGGTAGCGAGTTTGCTGCCATGGGAGGTTGCTCCAACCTGGAGCCACAAGGGCAACTCCGTCCTTACATAGAGGCATACTGCTCACCATAGAATCCCATGACACCCACAGTTACTCACATCACTTGCATGCAGCTGAGGCCAGAATCCAGACAGAGTCGTAATTTCATGTATCCGCCCGCCATGCATGGTGCCAAACTAGCCATCGTGCCGTTCAGTCGTCATCCACAGCCACGCCACGGTACTTTTTCTTCTCGCTCTTCGCTCTACCCTTGAAGTGCTTCTTGGTCGACCCCGTCTGCACGTCCTTTGGATCCAGCCCGTTCTCCAGCGCAATCACGGTCCTCGCCTTCCGGCCGCTGAGGTGCTTTCCATCGGCGCTGCCGGCCCCACTGCCTTGCTCAGTGTACTTGTAGCTAAAGGGCATGCTGAGATGCGCCTGGGTGCTCTTGGCGTTGAAGAAGCCCTTGTCGAGCTTCTCCGTCTTTGGCCCTGCCGGGAAACTGACTACATCCGACTCGACGACCGACGGCTCATCGTCCTCTAGGGACAGGGACTGCGCAGCCGCGGCGAGGGCCGCTTGTCGCTTCTCGGGGAGGTGGAGCTTGTCGTAGAGCTCGTTGTTGAACGCGATTGCGTCGTCGATGCCAGGGGGAGGGTGGACGAAGAGGAGCTTGCCATTGACGTAATCCTTCAAGACATATCGCGCAGCTCTCGACTCATCGGGTTGACCCAGACCTTGCGTGCGGAAGCCTCTGGCTCTGGCGTAGGCACGAAGAAGCTCCGCGGACGAGGGAACACCAGTGCCGCCTTCTTCCAAAGGCCGCGTCTTGATCCGAATACCGTAAATGGCTTCCAAGAAGCCCTTGGGGATTCGCTGCGTCACCAGCCCGACAGGCCCCGTGTACTCTCTCATCTGGTCGATTGGCAGAATGCCGTTGCAGACTAGGTCGGCCTTGGTGAAGGCAAAGTTGGGGAAGACGAGACCCGGGCAGTCGCAGAGGATGACGTTTTCGCTCAAATGGATCGTCTGGAAGTGCTTCGTCTTGCCGGGCGTAGACGAGACGGACACCTTCTTGGAGCCTATCAGGGCATTGATTGTTGATGACTTTCCGACGTTGGGATAGCCCACTAAACCAACTTGCAACTTATGGTCGGCGTCTGTGAGTGTGTCAGTGGGTTTTCAACACTTGAGCATCGTCGTTGCCTTCGTACCTGCATTCTCGGGAGCATATTGGAGGAAGATGTCTTCCAACTCCTCGACTGTGAGAATTTGCGTATCCTCGTCGTCGTCACCAGTGTCCTCGCCTCCATCATCCTCGCTGTCCTCGTCGGACGATGAGTCTTGCAACGTCGCTGGCTGCTTGCCGGCTTTCCTGGCGGACGGCGGCTGAGGCCCCTCGTCAGATTCGTCGTCCCTGTCTCTCGCCTCATTCATCTCTTTAGCAAGCTGCGCCGAGAAGAACTTGTAGGCGATGCCAGCCTGCCTCAGATGCTTTGCCCAGGCTTTTCGCTGTCTGAGGGTCATCATGTCCGCCTTGTTGATGAGCAAGAGATTTTCCTTCTTCGAGTCGACCGCTTTGACATAAGTTCCCAAGTCATCGGAACGGAAGAGCAGAGGATTTCTCGCATCAACAATTTGCACCACCAGGTCTGACCGCTCGATGACTCGCCAAAGTTGCCGCCAGACCTCAATGTTTCGCTCAAAGGGCGTCATCAGTAGGTCGTTGTTCTCCTGCAGCTCGGCGAGCCCCCTCCTCCAGGCCAAGAAGCTTTCTCGCTCCAAGACGTCCAGCTCCTGCGGGGTGGTGGAGGCATCCCATTTCGGCCTCCTCGGCACGGTCAAACGCGCCTTGTGCATGCGATGCTTCCCCAGCACATCCCGTTCCTCGTGTGCCGACAATAGGTATGGGTTCTTCTGGTCGATATGGATGATTTTGACGTTGTTCATCTTCTCCGCCGTGAAGTCCGTGCCTGCCAGCTCGGCGGTGGCCAGGAACTCATCGAGAGCGCCCTGCTCCGTGACGGAGACCATCTTGACCCAAGCGGCATCCTCCTTCTCATTCACCAGATATTGCTCGCCGGTGGCGTGGTTGGTTCTCGTGATCGCTGACGTCCTTTTCCTGTCCCCTCCCTTGTGCTTGCCAAAGCGATCATTCATCAAGGCATTGCCGAGCCCCACGCTCTTCTTGGATTTCGCAAGCACCATCTTGATGGTTCTCGCTCAGGCGTGAGCGTGCGAAAAGGTGGCAAAAGATCAAATTCGGTACTTTCGGGGACAGACACGCTCCGTACGGTCTCGGGAGCAGATGACTGTGGCCGCCGTTGTCGATGTGGAAGGATAAGAATGAGCGAGGTGCAAATGCTTGCCGCTGAATAATGCGTCGCGATGGAGGGGCAAATTTTCTGCGATAGTCCCCGGTGCTCAACCCGCACTGTCAGTCAGGCGGTACCCTGCACGGCTCAGACAGTGCTATCTGTATGTGGACTGTGTCTAACAGGGTCCCAAATTTTGCGATCGCAGCCCAACTTCAATTCCCACTTCACCAGTTCCACCACAGCATCATCAGCATCATCGTGCCGCCGCCAAAATGCCTCGAGGCAAGTGGATGTGAGTTGACCTGCGTACTGCCAAGCGCTTGTTGCAAATGCTAACTGTGGCAATCTGCAGCAACAAGAAGACGGCCCAGCACTTCACGCTGGTGCACCGCCCGCAAAATGACCCTCTTATCCACGACGAGAATGCGCCGTCCATGGTGCTGAACCCGACTCAACAGAAACCCGGCTCCTCCAAGGTGAAGCATCTCGATGATCTAGCGTCCGAGTTCGGCTCAGATGCCGCGGGCATCCGAGCAAATGAAGGCGAGGCGGCATCCTTCGGCGTGTACTACGACGACTCTGAATATGATTATATGCAACATCTGCGCGACCTCAACTCTGGAGGCGGCAATGTTGTTTTCGTCGAGGCCACATCCACTACAAACAAAGGAAAGGGGAAGCAGAAGCAATCTTTGGAGGAGGCGCTCGAGCAGATGGACCTCGAACGCAGGTCGGGCGACATTCTCGACGAGGAAATGCTCCCCTCCAAGAACTTGACGAGGACCACGTATGAGGCTCAACAAGAAGTCCCAGACTCGATCAAGGGATTCCAGCCCGACATGGACCCGCGATTGCGGGAAGTCCTCGAGGCTTTAGACGACGATGCGTACGTGGAGGAAAACGACGATGTTTTCCAACAGCTGGCAAAGGATGGACGAGAACTTGACGATTTCGAAGGTGATGACGCGCAATACGACGACGATGACGAAGGCTGGGAGTCGGATGACACGGCCAAGCCGACTAAAGAATACAATGAACAAGTACCGGAACTGGTAAAGGCACCAATGGAACAGCCCGAAGAAGGCCCGTCACAGGATTGGATGGAAGACTTCAAGCAGTTCAAGAAGGAGCAAAAGACGGGCCGGGTAGCCGCTGCGCCTGCGCAGTCTGAGCTGCAGTCAGCCTGGACAACCACTACGAATGGAGGCAGACGGAAGAAGCGCAAGGGTGCCATGACAGATGCCTCCAGCTACTCGATGAACTCTTCTTCCCTTGTACGGACGGAGGGGTTGACGTTGTTGGATGAGAGATTTGACAGGATCGACGAGAAGTACAATGAGGATCTGGAAGATGACATGGGCTCCGTTTCTGCGGTGTCTACTGCGTCGAGCGTTGTGGGGCCAGTCAGGGGCGACTTTGACGGCATTCTGGATGATTTCCTCGGCAACTACACCAAGCCTGGAAAGCGCACATCCAAGAAGACCAGACCGCAGACCGGATTGGAGCAGCTAGAGGAGATTAGAAGGGAATTGGGCCCGGCTCGCATTCGCGGGCGTTGACGGCGTCTTGCCATGACGAATAACCAAGCGTTGATTATTTTACACGACATGAAGTTACAGCCTTTTCTTTGTGGATGCCACTAGCCACCGCTGGCATATTCACCGACGTATATTTGAATACCATAGGGTGCTGTTGGTGCAGGGGAGCCCGGCCGTCATCCATACTTCGGCATCGGGTCTCAAGTGCCATGCAAAGACGGGCTGCCCAAAATTCGAGGCCCTAGCTCAAACTCGGACATGGACGATTGACTCGCACAACATGTGAATGGACCACGAACTCGTGAAGAAAGGCGCCAATGCTGGCAAAATATAGGGTTTGTAAGCTCTCAAACATTGCTGCTGCTGCTGTAGGGGTCGCGTGCGGAACAAGAAGATCGTGCATGGCTAGTCACGTGAGCCCCGAGGCAAGCTCGCAGCTGTTGAGCAATCGCGAATAGCTCTCCAAAGACCCCAATCATGCGCGCAGCAGCATCACGACGCACACGCAAGCTCCCTCGTCCGCCCGCACAACAATCGGACTTCCGAATCCCATCCTCCATGCTCTAGCGAACACACTGGATGAATGCAACGCCTGTTGCATCATCAAGCTAGATGTTTTCGACGCTCGGCGAAGCAACGCGCCAGTCGGCGGCCGCGCCCAACCCCTTCGCCAGCCGCGTTGCCGGCGGGAGTAGTGCATTCGGCCTCGATGGTGCCGGCGGCGGGACGAAGAGCAATCGAAAGAGCCGAGACCGACGAGGCAGCGCATCCAACAGCGCCAACGCTGGCGATGGAGCGAAGCCCAAGTCGAAACGGAGCAGGGGGGAGAAGCGCGAGCCCAACGGCGGCAAGCACTCGAGACGCCATGGCAACCGCAGGGGGTCTCTTCCGGACGATTCGAACGACTCGACTGCGCTGCAAAAGTCCTACAGCTCTGACGACTCTTCTGCAGCCCGCGACGCCAAGCCCGGCGTCCCCCAAGTCCATGCCGCTCCAGCCTTTCTCCCTCCCGGATTCAAGCCGGGGAAAGCGGCGCCGTCCGACGATGCCTTTGCCAAGAGGGTGCAAAAAGCGTTGGATGACGCCGGCATAAGTCCGCCTCATTGGCCATCGAATCCCGGAGAGCAAAGCAGCCTGCCTCAGATGTCGGCCTTCAAGATCAAATTCAGGGCATATCGAGACAAGGCCCGGGCGGCTTTGATCAAGGCCAAGCTGATTGACGATCCAGACAAACGCAAGCGACTCAGCGAGGCGATAGAGTTCAAAGGCATCTGCGAAGACATGTGTCCAGAATGGGAGAAGATTTGCCGTATCACAGAGAATGAAGTCAAGGCTGTTGAACGGGACCCAAAGACCGGAGCAACTCGCCTCAACAGCATGGTCAAGCAACTGGCGCGCTCCGCCGCCGGACAAGAGGCCCCTTTGCCCACAGACGTACGGTCCGTTGCGGCTCTTCAGCGTTCGCTCGACTACTTGATCGATGGGCTATTATACAGAGATGACAACATGCGCGGTCTACACGCTTACGTTTGGGACCGCACGCGATCGATCCGGCGCGACTTTGCCTTCCACTCCTCCATGACGAAGCAGGAGCTGAAGACTCAGGTCCTCATTTTTGAAGATATCGCCCGGTTCCATGCCGTATCTCTCCACGTCATGTCCATTCTCGCGGAAGAGGGTGACGGGTTTTCGCCGTCTTTTGAGCGTGAACAACTCGGGAAAACGCTTCTGTCACTGCGAGACCTGTACGACGACTGCAACCTGCAAGACATCAAGTGCGAGAACGAGGCTGAGTTTCGCTCGTACTTCCTCCTCTTCCACGGGCGCGATCCTGCCATCGTGGACACCTTGCAACGCAACTGGAAGCCACGCCTCTGGCGCGATTCGGACGAGATCAAGACGGCAGTGTCTTTGATCGAGGCCATGCACAATACCCAGGACATTCACGGGTCCCTCAAAACGATCGAAGACAAAAAGTGGGCTGGCCCTCTCATGGCCGCCGAAACTACGCCCGTGTCGTATCTCGACATGGTCGAGGATTCCAGGGTATCATATACCATGGCTTGCATTGCAGAGAGCCATTTCGGCCACGTCCGACAAATGATCTTAGAGGCAGTGCAACGATCTCTGTCCAGGCCCAAGGGTGAAGTCCAGGACATGACAGCCAATGCGCTCAATGAGCTTCTTCGGTTTGACAATGTCGAAGAGACCATTCTTTTCGCGGAGGCTCACGGCTTCGAGTTTGCTCCATCCCCTAATGCCGATATTGGGCTTCAGACCCTGAAGCTGATGGCCAGATCGCGGCTTCGATATCCCAAGCTTGGGCATCAGTACTCCAAAACCTTGGTTGAGGAGAAACGAGGAAATCATTCCCTTGCGAGTACCATTCGTCGCACAGTCTTCGAAGGCGTGGATGGCACACAGAGTTCGGCCGGACCGGTCGACGACGAAGGGAGTCTGTTCATGCAAGACGACGAAACCGCAGCTCGACCATCGCCAGCCAAATTACAAAGGCCCGAAGCGGAAGCGCCCTCTGCTCTTCCACCCGGGGCACGCAAGCTATCTTCTTCTAACAGGGGCTTCATCATCGAAGGTATAGTCGTATCACGGGTCGTCTCCGGTAGAGATTGCGAGTGCTGATTTTGGATGCAGAGTCCTCTGAGGATGAACAAGCAGGGTCCAACGCCAAGCCCCGGGCTAGACTGCAAACGTTTGAAGAGATTAAGGCCATGGACAAGAGTTCATATGCCCAAGGCAGCCGACTCTTCACCCCTGGCGGATCGTCGTCCGCGAGCTCACAGCCAGCCAAGCCGAATATCTTTGCTTCCCCTCAAGGGCTTCCCGACTCAGTGCCTGCACACAATGCAGCTGGCGGGATCTCAGCAAAGTCAAATCCCTTCGCGTCGACGTCTTTGTCTAGTGGAAGTGTAACTCAATCAAGCGACGACAGGACACAGAACCTCACGGCAACGAAGACAAATCCATTTGCCGGTCCCGGAAAGCTCGGCGGTAGTGGAATGGCGTTTGGCACCAGCCAGCTGGGCACTTCTGTACTGGCCAAGCCAGTCGCATCCGACTCTATCATGCAGCCTGGCGGTAGCCTGGCAGCCGCAAAGCATCAAGCATCTCTGGGCTTTGCCCAGCCTGCTGGGAGCTCAGCAATGACAAACGAAAAGCCGTCGTTTGGCTCCGCCCAGCCAAAGCCAAGCCCGTTCGCAACGTTCCCTCAATCTGCGACCAATGCGATTCCAGCCACTACACCTTCAATGTTGGCCACTCCTGCGGCACAAATGCCTTCGGCACTTTTCGGAACCGTCAGCGGTGATAAGCCGGCTGGTCGTGATGCACAGTCTACCATTGCGGCACCGCTTGCTGCCTCTGGGGCTTTGAATGAGCAGAAGCAGCCGCTGCTCAACGAGGCCACTTCACCACAGCCAGTTATCGATGTTGGCGGCAAGTATCAGACTCCAACCAACACCAACGCAGCGCCGTCAGTCCCTGCCTTTGGCCCGTCTTCATTGAGCATCCCGGGCGGTGTAAAGCAATTTGCACCAGATGTTCCACAAAGTACAACAAGTGCTACTACTAAAGGAGCAATGGAGGCTGCGTCTCACTCTCTCGCCGCTCCAGGGACGACTTCAGATGGCTTCGTCAGTGGTGCCACCGCCAGGCCAGTCGCCACTTCCACATTGGGGGCAGTACAAGATCGTGCTGGCCCAAGACGAGACCTTTTAGGTGACTTCAACGAGTGGTACGTCAAGGGCGACAATGGTCTTATATCAGACTTTCTAGTGGAATCGATCAAATGGATTACCGACGAGGCATTTCGAAATTTTGAGAAGGAAACAGAAGAGAGGATACGCCGGGAAGAGGAAGAGCGCGCTGACGCGGAGGTTGAGAATTTCCGCGAGTACAACTTGTCTCTGAAGTTTTTCTATCGTTGGAAGCGGAACGCTAGGGCGAAGCGTCTACGCGAGGTGCGACGAAAGGGCCGCGATGAAATGCGAGCCTTTTACGCAGCACGACAAGCTGCTGAGCGCCAGGTCAAAGAGAATGAAACACGCTCGACCAAGTTTCCAAACGGCCAATCCACCAGGGCTGCCCCGAACCCCTCAGATGAGTTCCTAAGCTTGATGAAGAGCCGGCGAGCATCGAAGCGCGAGGCAAGGCAATCGCTGCTCGCAAGTGGTGTTTTGTCCGGCCTGGACGGGGAACGAGAGGCAGTCGAGCTGATTGTTGGAGCTGGGCTCCATTCGTCAGACAGCTCGCCATCCACACGGAGGAATTCACACGTGTCGTCACCGGCACATCCGGGACCTCCGCGACCAGCGAAAAGAGAGGGGACCAAGACGCGAGCTCTACGTGACCACTTCCTTGGCCAGCCTTCCAACGAAACAATTCCGGCATATCTGAAGAAGGAAGGTCCAAAGACACGGGCCTTGCGACAAATGTATTTTGGTCAACCCGAGAGTTTCCGACGCTCGCTACCCTCTATGACATCGGCAAGCAGATATGGTTCCGAGAGCAACAAGCGTTCCAGCAACGCTTCTTCTCGCTGGACACTCAAGGCCATGGGCATTGTGCAGCTGCCCGACGGTACGGCTGTGCCTGAGAATTTGGCTCACGAATTGGCTTCCGGCACGCTGCGCCACCCGCGATCAGTGTCGCCTTGGGGAAGTGGACGACTCTCACCCACTCGCGCAATCGAGTCGGAGGTGCAACGTCACACGCCACCAGCCCAGGTAGGGTTCGGCCCAAATACTGCTACAAAGACAATTACGGTCAACAAGAGGACCATCGGCGACGACGAAGATGGCATCGACACTTCCAGCACGCAAAATGATTCCAGCAAGCGAGTCTTGAGCGAGACTGAGCGGCAAAGGATGGCAGCCGCTGTGGAGACGTCGCCAAGCAACAAGAGGAAGAGGCGCGTTGATGACGACGATGAAGTGGCGATGGACAGCTCTGATGAGGGCAGCTCGCATAAGCGAATGCTGAGCAACGCTGCAAAGCTCAGGATGGAGCTTCAGGCCATCAGGGCAGAGCTAGAAGAAGGAAAGGAGTGGTTCAAGGCGCAAAATGACCGACTTCGAAGCGAGTCTGAGGCCCGAGTACCCTGGTAGGGCGAGAGCATATAACGGCGTTAGGGGAGCGAGCATAGGGCATGCAATTGCCCAGCCAATGGTCTGCTCTTTTGCCGCTTTGGCAACAGAGAATTACTTTTTTTCGATACATTACGGACTCGTCAGATACCCATAGAGTTGGATGGCGTGATATCTCCATTTGTCACGACTGCAGGGAGTTGGGTGGCTCTTGTTGTTTGGGCTCATGATTTTTGGCCATATCACTGTCTTTTGATGCTTTGTATAGGCTCGGCAATATTGCATGGCGTGGCGCAGCATGTAATCTAGGGTGTCATGGCAGAATGAAACGAGGAACGGGATCCGGAGCGGGAATTTTGAAATGATTCGTCACAGACGTGGCGCTTCGCGACAGTCACGCCCCTGACCTTGCGAATCTGAATTCGATGTGATGGCCGTCTGTTGCGTTGCACTTGTGACCATGTCTGACGTCTTGTGAGATTGGCTTCCGTATTATTGCCAGCACCGCACGATCCCGTACGCTCGTTGATGCTTGTTCCAGAGCACCATCGCGCCCAACATGCCAGGCAGTGCGGAAAGGAGCTATTCGAGAGTATGCTCTCAACGAGCACGATATGCTTAATGCACACCCATATGAAAGTTACCAGACGATATCGCGCTTCACCTTTTAGGAGGCGGCGCAAAGGATGTCTGGATATTGGTCTTGTGCACGGGCGCGCCAGCGTAGTTCCGCCCCTTTTGCCTAACGAGCTCCCTTACTGGTCCGATTTCCCGGCCGTTGGATGGGAACCGAGCCTGATGTGTGGCGGACGAGCCTGTGAACACGGGACTCGATGTCATGCCAGGTGAGCTCGAGGGCATGTACGGCGAACGGCTCAGCAGCGCTGCAGTGGAGTGACTGGACGTGCTGGACGTGGGCGTCGTATAGTCGTCGCCCGGTACCCGTCGCGGGGACGTATGGGCCGGAGCTGGCGCAGGTAAGGTGGTGACAATACTCACCGGCTTATGCTGCCTTATGCCTAGGCCACTCAGATTGCTCTGCGCAGGCCAGAGCTCCGTCTTTGCTCGGCCCCTGGGACTGGCAGCTGAGTGGTCCCCGTGCGGCGACTTCTCATCAAAGAACCGGCCCTCGTCATCCTCCCGCCTGTCCTCGCCCCCGTGCGTGAAAGAGGTGCCTGTACGCGGCGTCTTGCAGCGAAACGACAGCGCCGAGGACCGTGCCGCGCGGTTGCGGCGCTTGCGCAGCTGGAGGAAGACGCAGCCAACCGCGAGGGCGAGCACGACGAGTCCCGCAATGGCGATGCCTGTGACTGCGGGCATGGACAGCGGCGTCTGAAGCGGGGTGGAAGCGGCTGAGACGGATGTGGAAGGGGACGAAGGCTGAGTGGCTTGGATCATGGTGTTGGAGAAGACAGTGTCGTTGAGGCCGAGGATGAGGCCTGGCGCGGGTTTCTGCTTGCAGCCAGCTTCGAGGGCGACGAGGACTGCGCAAGCGTATAAGTAAGGAACTCACTTCGTGTGGCACGATGGAAGAGTGAAACGTACAGTTGAATAGATGGGCATGGGAGCCTCCAGCCTGGACGCACTGCAGACAGCCATCGTAGTATTTCCCTGTGACCACGCCGCCATCAACATCACAATAGCCAAATCGATCCCTCGCCCCCAACGGATCCTTGATGCCGTCTTTCAGCGCGTCGCCCAGCCCTCCGCACGCCTCGGACGTCATGCACGGATTCGAGGCCACGCTCGTCGAGTTGGGATACCCGAGTATGCAGTAGTCAAAGGCATACCGCAGGTTATCTGCACCACCGTATCAGCAAAAACCATAAACAAATGACTTCAAAACGAAAGGTCAACATCGCAAAGACACAAGCAGAGAGGAGCTTACACAGAAACCACGCCTGGTCGCTCTCGCCGCCCTGCGCAAAGGCGCTGCCCTGCAGACAGCCCACACAGCGTTGAAACCTCTGCCCGCGCGGCGTGCTTCGTAGCGGACCGTCCTCGCAGGCAATGTCCGCGCCGCGCGTGTTGGATGAGTTTGGGTCCGAAGGATCCAGGTCGGGCGAGTCGATGCAGAGGGCCGCGCAGGGCGAGTTGGGCGTGACCTGCAGCGCCGATATCGACACGCAGAGCGCGGCGAGGGCGAGCAGCAGAGAGGACTGGACAGCCATGTTGTCCAAGATTCTCCTGCGACAAAGACCACGTTTGTATCACAGTTTTACCCCTTGAAAGTTGCAAAGGCGTACAGCCCAGCTGTAAGTCAAACGCAGCAGATTATAAAGTGCAACATGAGGTTGTAGACCCGGAGAAGCGAAAGACGGCGCGTGCCAGCCACGTCGATGATAGCAAACGACACAAAAGACGATATAACGAGCGACTTTTCGAAATAGAGCAAGAACACACACACAACAAGATAGTATGCGGGAAGGAACGACGAGGCCATCATGGCGAGTATATGCACGTAGGAACCAACAACTGCCCCATCCCACGACCACCACATCGTAATCTCTGCTACCGCCCGTTCATCACACCATCCAAAGTTCCATCACCAAGTGGCAGTTGAACCGAGGGATAGGTCTCAAAACGGGCGGCAAATGGTCCCGGCCGCCGAATCGGATGTGCTTGCTGCGTGCACCAGGGGAATCCCAGTGTTAGCGTGGCTGGGGGATGGTTCGGCGCTTAACGAGATCGCATTGGTGGATGTTGTGCTCAAGGAGTCAATACTGCGCCCGACATCACCGATATCGAGCACCGCGAATCATCCCAGACAGGATCAAAGAACCAATTGGAGTCCCAGGATGCAGCTTTCCGGCATGTTGAAGGAGAAACGCGCATTGCTGGCGTGACATCAGATGACAGCCAACACATGCAAGCTTCTATGCAGTACACGGCGACAATCGACCAGACGTCACAAGAGCTGAGGTTTGTCCGTGGCTCTTGGTACCGACATCTGTGTAGCCGGTCGCGCCAGTGGCCAAAGGGTCGCCCGCTTCTGATGCGTAGCAAGTCACAGGCAGGACGTCCGGCTGTCTTTACGATGTCAAAGTTCTGAGCCTCCTCTACTCCCAAGATTTTCGTACCAAAAACGCCAATTGCCACGGCCAGAAAAATATGGTACAGGCACGACCGTCTCCATATCGACAAACAAATAGCAAGAATCACCCGATGCACCCTCTACAGCTCCACCCGCATCCCCTTAGTCGCTGTCATCCGAGTCGGCCTCGCCCTTGGCAGACTTCTTTGCCGCCTTGGCCGCCTTCTTCTCAGCCTTCCGTCGTTTCCGCTCGGCCTTCTCGTCCGGCGTCTCGCCGTCGTGCTTCTTTCTCTTCTTCTTGTCGCCGTCCTCTGCGGGCGTCTCGGGCTCAACAATATCCATCTTGGTAGTCTCCTCAACAGCCTTCTTGGGCGTGGTGACAGCGGCACCGGCACCGGCACCGGCACCGGCACCGGCAGGCGCGTCCGGCATGCTAAAGTCCTGGTAACCCGAGGTCCACTTGGCAGGGGTGGCATCGTTGGCTCGGCCGTACTTGTCCAGCTTGCCATCAGCCTTGAGCTTCTTCTTCTCCAGGGCCACAGGGCCGAGGCCCCATCGTCGCGGGTACAGGTCGCGCTCCATGATGCAACGCTTGACCTTGGCAACGACTCCGTGATCGCACGTCGACATCTCGACCGTAGACATCTGAGCAATACCCAATGCAATAGCCTCTCCCTTGGTGGTCATCAGAACAACCTCCTCGTGGTGCTCAATGGCAGATTCTGGGGCAATGCCGTTAGTCATGGACGATTTCACATTCAGCAAAAAGCGAGGCACATACCATATCGCAAGAGACCGGGAAGCATGAGCTTGGCACCGTAGCACACGGCGTTGACGGCACTGTCCTTGACGACCAGGCGCTTGTAAGAGGTCAAGAGGGTCTCGAGCGGCGAGATGACCTTGCGCAGGTAAGACTCGTCGCGGGTGTTGTCCATCGTCCATTGCGCGTCCAGGACGTCGTGCAGCGTAACCAGCTGCTTGGTCTCGTCCATGGCACCACTTCGCACACGACGCAGCTCCTGCATGTGGGCGCCAACACCAAGCAGCAGACCCAAGTGCACGCACAGGGTTCGGATGTAGGTACCAGCCTCGCAGCTGACCCAGAAGACGCCCAGGTGGCGATCGTTGTCGAACTCGATGAGCTTGCTCTCGTGGATGGTTCGGATACGGAGCTGTCGCTTGACGGCAGAGATCAGAGGGGGACGCTGGAAGAGAGCGCCGGTGAGGGTCTCGAGGGCGCGGGCAAACTGAGCCTGACCGCCGGGCACCTTGTCGTGAAGACGGATGACGCAGACGTATTCCTTTCCGGCACCCTGCTGGGACTTGACGAGGCGGGTCGCGCGGTCGATGCAGACAATCAGGCAACCCGTGACCTTGGGATCGAGAGTACCGCTGTGGCCAGTCTTTTCAACGCTATTTCACCTTCTGTTAGCGTGCGAACTCTTCTGGACTCGGACGCGAAGGCGACGAACCGAAGCATGCGCTTCACCCAAGCGACGACCTCGTGACTGGACGGGTTCGAGGGCTTGTCCAGGTTGATGACACCAGAGCTAATGTACGACTTGATGTCGCGCTTCAGCGGGGAGCATCCGTTGGGGATCGGGGTGAAGTGCCCCGTGCGGACGAGCACTGCAATGGCACGACGCGTTAGCACAATTGCCCTCCAGGAAGACGCCATTGGACACCCAGATAGCATCGATCCGGCGGTGCAGAGGCAAGCCAGCACTCACGCTTGTCATAGTTCTTGAGGAGCAGCGGCCACGAGCTCGTGTCCAGGGCTGGGGTCACGGCCTGAGGCTTGATGATGTGCTCATCCTCCTTCTTCGCGACGTCCATGGTCATCTTGCTGAAAAAAGGGAGGTACGGATCTGATGATGTAACCGAGCCCCTGCTGGAAGTAGGGTAGCACTCGTGTGGGAAGACTCGACGAGGGCGGTGCTTGCAGGCTCGGTGTGAGGATATTCTTCCTGCCCGGTGTTTGTGGTTTGGAAAGCTTCCAATTTTTTTTTCAAGTCGCTGCGTGTGGGGGCACCTGAGCCTCGTGGTGCTGTGGCGCTGGCGAGGGGCTAGTCCGCCTTCGGCGACCGCTGCATGCAAGCCACTCTCACTAGCCACAGATTCACTCGAGAATCTTCCGTCGCAGGTCGTCTGTGATATTCGACTTGAAGTCTTGCCATTGTCTTCCGTATAACTAATGGCAGGTTCAGGATTGTTTCAAGATGGAAAGTCTGGCTGCCGTCTAGGCCGCCCAATAAATGAGAGAAATATGGCAGAGTATTTGCAGCTTCGACCCGGTGCCCTGTGGCTTATCTTTAGACTCCCAACACCACGCAGAATTCATCGGTCTGCTCGAGACCGCCAGCACACGCAACAGACCCAGTTAGACTAAAACGCGTCTCCCCTCCTTGCGTCGTGCTCATTCAGTACGTACTGTCTCGATGGGCTGTTGATTCCCCGCCCATAGCCCGGGTGGCTCAGCACCGGTGTCTCCGTTACATGTCCCTTGGAGCTGCCGCTCTCGGCGCTGTCAACTTCTTGCATTTCATACTCCTCCTGCCTGACTTTGCCCCAACCAGGTGCCGGAGGGGACCAGTCGCTACCGTCCACATCACTTTCGAG
Source organism: Tolypocladium ovalisporum (assembly GCA_024340015.1). NCBI lineage: Eukaryota > Fungi > Ascomycota > Sordariomycetes > Hypocreales > Ophiocordycipitaceae > Tolypocladium > Tolypocladium ovalisporum. The sequence goes on along the minus strand of JALHBZ010000170.1, from coordinate 256,480 downwards.
GGCGCTTTCGAGAGCAAGGCTGGTGTTTTGGGTTCGTCCAACTGCTCCTTCGGGCCATGGCCTGTGCTGCGCAAACTGGGCGTTGACGGGGCTGTTGTACTGGCTCGAGTACGGCGAGAAGTACGTGGGGAACGGCTTCTCAGGGCTTGCCGATTTGGGAGAGTCATCCCATCCGTGAAGCGGTTGTTGGCTAAGAGGAGTGTCATCCCATCCTCGAAGGGGTTGTTGGCTGACGGGAGTTTCGGTCATGTCACCCCGAGCCCGGGCTTTAGGTGATGGCCAACCCGGCCGCGCGCACGTTGCCTCCAGTCTGTGGAGATAGGCCCTTCTCCTGCGCTTGCCATTCATGACGACGCCGCAACCAAGCACCATCAGGAGAAAGACGAGGCTGCCGATGGCGATGCCCACCTTGGCACCCAAGTTGAGTGGTCCTTGATCGACCCAATCTGGGTTGAGCGAGGCCGACGGCGATGGAGCCGTGATGTTGACGTGGTCAGCGGAAAAGATGTTGCCCTCGAGGCCAACAGTGATGCCTGGTGCTGGCCTCTGTACACATCCAGCTTGAAGGGTCGTGAAGACTGGCGGCGGCTGTCAGCAACGAAGTCAATACAATGGCGGACCAATCCACCTACAATTCGCCAAGTAATTATTATCTGCCGCCTGCAGGCATTCCGTGCATCCTTTGAAGTCGAGGCTGTCGTCGATCGGCCACTCGTCACAGTACTCGTAGCTTTTGTACTGGGACGACAAGTTCTTGTACTCGATCGCATCTAGGAAGGGACCACAAGCCTTGCTGCGGTATGGGTCAGCTCCAAGGTCAAATCGTCATGGCCGCACTACCAGTCGACCCTACCTTGTGATGCACGGTGTGTTGATGACGTCTTTGTTATTAGGGGCTCCAAAGAGGCAATATGAAACTGTGTATCGTAGATTGTCTGTGAGGGTCGGACACGGTCAGCGCATGCGGTCACGACTATGGGCCGCGCAGGACAGGAAACCACGTACACAACATGGACTGCACGTCGCTGTCATTGTTTTTGTGGTAGGCGCTCTTCATCTCGCATTGGACGCAGTCCTGGAACAGCTGCCCTGTTGCGCCCGAGAAGCTACTTTGCGGGCAGACAACGTCGGCCGGCGACGTTGAGTCGAGGACATTGCCGCAGCTTGTCGAGCAAGGGGACCCAGGCGCAACAAGAATGGCCTGCGTCGCTTGGAGCGAGAGTCCCCAGAGGAGCAGACTCGTCGAGAGTCGCCGCATGTTCCCCAGATGTCTGTTTGATGTAGATGCTCGCAAGAGACGATTGTGAGCCTTGACGTGGCGGAGCTTCGATCAGGATAGCTGATGTTGGCCGTAAAACTTCTCTCGGTCAACTGTGACGTCTGCTCTTCATGGGCTCTCGGATGCAAGCCCGGCGCATCGATGATGAATGCAGTCCAATTTCTACCCCCAACAATCCTGGATTTATCGCTGAGGAGGGCGCTCGATGTGATGGATTGTGTAGCGTAGCATCGTGTTGGTTGTTCACGAAAGGCAACGAGCGGCTTCAGTTTGCCAGCCTGCACTCGGCGGCTGGCTGGATTCAGCACTCCAACTCCGCAAGACCGCCACTTACGGGCCTCATGTGCCGTCCCGTGCTCGTACCTCGTCAGGTAACTAGTGGCGACAGCACACCAACGGTCCGGAAGACGGCCTTTCCCCTCATACCAAGTCTTGGAGCCCTGCAAGCGAACCTCAACCAGCCTCAGTCCCGCTAGCCGTGCCACGCTTCCCATCACGGCCCGCCATCGCGGAACGTAGTTGCAGCCGGCTGGGAGAAGAGGTCGAACGATACTGTACGGATACTCGTGCAGGAGCTGGGGGCGAGGTCTGCCGTGCGGTAGGCCAGCCATCGCGCGGTACTTCGTAGTCACTCCGTTGATCCATTTGGAGTCTGCAAGGACCCCTGCTCTATCTCACCTCCATCACAACCATCGTTGCCGTTTTCGAGCTGCCATTGGCGATGTTCAACGTACACGGCGCTTAATTCAAGCCACAGGCCAGGGTCCACGCCGCCCCACTGGCCCTAGGGTCTACCGTCTCCACTACGGCACGGTCCTCGTCCTCGACTCCTGGCCCCTGGGTGTGATTGGGACCGCCCCCGCTCTCATCGACGTGCAGATGGGATGGAGCCAACGCGGCCCGCGGCGAGTAGCCGGCTCCTAGGCGCCGAGATTTCGTGCCAGCACACGGTTCAGCAGCCGACCCATATGCCTTTGTTGGGCTACAGGGTACATGGCCAGGTAGACGACCCTTCTTGACTGAGCTTCACGTCACGATGCATTCGAACTTGTTGGTTGGAGAGCGGCTAGAAGACTCTAAGCCAAGGTCCCCTCAATCCTGATGGCAAGGCCGTCGGAGGCCGGGGAGTTGTCTGGGATCACTACTGGTGCGAGACTTGGGCGTGAGCCGACTGGGAGAGCACAGTGCTCGCCCTGAGGTCGATAGAGTTGGCCTCGTCCATCACAAATCGCCATAGTGGATACTATAGCCTAGCCCAGGTACCGTATGACGGTGTGCGAAAACAGCAAGCGTAACTGTAGGCCTCAGTGTATGCATGTACTCATCGAAGCTCGAGCCACACACAGGTATGATGATACTATCTCAAGAGATGCGAAATATAAATGACATGTTTGAGCTAAAGCTATTTTCATCGCCATCGTCATATTCAGCGCCTTCCCACGACTTCACTCGCCAATGCGCTGGCTACATGTACTTCATGTACATAAGTATAAATATATATCATCAATATAGTGAGGCGCCACCGTGCAAGTGTGTCCAATCCAAAGGTATCATGACGAATAGCTGCTCGTGAGAGCAGCGAAAGTAAACAAAGGGGGAACATCATCATAAACCTAATGTCAGCTCGTGCTCGCCCTTTGCCGTCCAAGCGGCTGACTCCCATGGTGCTGTGCAGCAGACTCTGCGCCAGGTCACTGGTTCCGCTGACCTCAGGCGCATCAGTGTCGTGTGAAGAGTATGCAAGGTAAGATAGACTGGCCTGTGTTGCGTCAACTGCAAATTGGCGAAGCCACAGTGCTTCGACGCAAGTCCACGCTCTGGTTCCTTTCATCCTTGGCGTATCGAATCGACGATTCATCCTCATCGAGGCCGCCATTAGGTAGTAACTCTATGCTACTGTCGTCCAGGACGAAAGCCATGGCCCTCGGTGTGGCAGCGGTGAAGAATGGCGGCGTAGCCGGTGATCGGCCTGGCGTAGAAGAAGTCTGAATGGAGCTGCTGTCACTTGCTGCAGCTCCCTCGGTGGTATCGCATCCTCTGGAAAGTTTGTCGTTCGGCTCCTGAGCAGAGTCTGGAGTCCTGGAATCTGTTTGGATCGAACCTCGCAGTCTTTCGTCCCCTGACGGGGGCAATAGGTTTGCGACATCAATGATGCGAGTATCGTCGATGCTGTCCATCTGCAGTGGCGCTGGAAATGCACTCGATGATTCGCCATTTGCGCAAGGGACAGACTGCTGTCTCCCATGTACAGGACAATTTGGACAGACGATCGCCTCGAAACTCGCAAAATCAGCCATTCCCCGTGGTTGGGAATGTTGGCGAGCAGGCTGAGGTACGTGTTCGCTGGACGAGCGTTGTCCGTTTCGAGGCTCTTCTCCGACATCGACCGGCGCATGAAACCGGGCATAGAATGCCTTCGCACTCACAGAATCCACAGATGGTGCCCGATGATGGCGCGAATCGACCGAGCTTGGCTTGGTGAGGAAAGCCTTCCGTCTCGGCTGCCGACCACGGCTGGCAGCACGTGAAGCGGGTCGAGCGTCCGGCATCACGGGTTCGCCCGAAAGACCAGTATTAGAGGGCCGATGACTGTCATTGGGATGCGTCGAAGAAACGCTGTGTTGACGGCAATTGAGACGATGCAAGGGTTGCTGCTGAGTGTCTGACACTGCGTTTCCAAAGACAGATGGCAGCTGGTTGCCATTATCCAGGATACTAGGGCTCATGCCAATACGGATTGTTTGATGATTGCTTTGCGGTACCTCAGCGCTAGTCGCACCGCCTCGGAAGCTGTTTCGCGACGCGGATGAGCGAGCCTGGTCCCGTTCGTAAGAGACAGTCATCGACTCATCGCGCATCCTGTTCATAGACTCAGCTCGCCGAGAGATGGACTCCAGATGTTCCAATATAGCTGTCGTAACGTCACCTTGGCTCAAGGCGGAGTCAAGTTCCTCGTGCTCGCGAGATCGGCTGGCGTTGCGAGATTTCGGCGACGGTGGTCGAAAGCCTTGTTCGCTTCCCTGAGAGGCCAACTTCGCTGTCCCTGCGGACGATCTCGACCGCTTTGTACTATCTGACGTCTTGGTTCGAGGAAACTGTGAGTCGTGTTGCCGATTTTCTTGCGTCGTCGTATCACTTCTCACTCGATCGTTCTCAAATGATCTGCCTGTCTCTTGCGAACCCTGTTTTATAGCTTGCCATGGAAATGGCTCAGGCTTCCTGCCAATGGGCGTTCCAGGCTGCCATGCTCCTCTCGAGTTTGGAGTAAGGATACCCACTCAGGGGTGCTCCGCTGTGCGGATATGGAGTGCTGTCCTCTGGAGGACGAAAATTCGACTTCACAGTTTGGGTCGATGCGAAAGACTCGTTTGACCTGACGGACTGCATTGACCTCACCGACCTTGCGGATGCAGCGCTAGTCGGGTGATCTGGGGCATACTGATACGATATCGAAGATGAGGATTCCGGAATGACCAGCTTCGGTCGAATTGCCATGGGCGTCGGGCTAGGGGCAGATGGTGTGGGAATATCGAAGCTTTCCGAGGCAGGAGATTGCGCAGAGCCGTACGCGATCGGGTCTGGTATGGTAATAGGCAAGGCCTTGCGTCGTCTTGTGGGCTCCGATTTCAAGCGGTCCGGAACTGGGCGAAATGGTGGGAGCGGCGAAGATCCATTGAGAGTAGCTGGTGATAACTTGCGTCTTAAAGATCCACCAGTGCCTATGGCGGTGGGCTCTTCGAATTTCGAGCGGCATAGCGTGTGCTCCTTAGTAGCCGAGGTGCCGCCACCGGTTGGAGTCTTGCCCCCGAACGTGTTCTTGACCTCGTATCTTGACTCGCCTGTCTCCTTTGCGCCATGAACACCCACGTCATCGCACTTGTCAGTCGGAAAACTAGAAGACTTCTCCAAGGTACCAGTGAGTTTGATGCCGCTGCTCCCATCGCCAGGGCGATAGACCACCTTTGCGAATGGAGGATTGTTGGTGTCCACAACCAGTAGCTCCTTCTCTCCACGGCCTAATAGGCCATAGACTCTGACCTCACCGTCCTGGACACCGATGACTGCGCTCGTTCCGGCGTACGTTGCTTCGTCCTCGGTGCCAGTGCGATTGCAGAAGACAACAATGATCTCATCCCGGCTGTTCGACCGGATGAGGGGTTCAAGGCGCGTCACCCAGTACGCGAAAGTTTCCATGTCGGGCTCGTTCGGCATACGACTGAATTGACGGGGATCCTCTCTCGTCATCCATGCCATGGAGACGATGACCAGATTAGACTCAACCTCCAGAATGTGGAATGCGAACTCAAAAGCATGCCACGGAGCCTCAAACTTGTATGGACTGTGCCCAGTTAGCGGCCATCAGATTGGTCAAGGGCACGATTGATGTACTTGAGATCCATGCCTGTGAAGGTCAAGTCAATAAAAAGATATTGGCGAATAGTCCGAGTGCCACTTACAAATGCCGATGGAAGTATTGCCAAGTCCCGGAATGTACCCTTCGAAAAATCCGCCATTGCCTTCCAAAGCCCATGACTCGTCAGTGTAGTAGAGGAATGACTTGCGATAGTTTGCGATGGTTTCGCCATCTCCATTGACCACGATTGCAGAGTTGTAGTATTCTGGGCCAGTTGGCCATTGCGCAGACACATCGACCTTTTCTGGGTAGCCGACAATGACGTTGCAATTGTACCGAAGAGCGATTGTGATGCCTGAGCCCGAGGGTTCGAGGAAAGGCGTAATATCCTGGAGCGACTTGAAGTTGTAACCTAATATTTGTTAGCCTTGCGGGAAATGATTGTGGCGATCCGTACTATCGCCGCAAGAGAGCACCGAGATGTCGTTGCAAGTCACTGGACGTGACTTACCAGAGAAAGCCAGCTCGGGCAATACGAGAAGATCCAAATCCTCAGCGGTCGCCTTCGACAACACGGAATCGGCGCGATTCAGGTTGTTGTCAACGTCTCCCACCTGGGGAGCAAACTGCAGGCACGCAATCCGCATGATGGCGATTGATCAGCGGGCGGCGCGACGTATCCCGCAATCCGTCAAGCACGGGTCGCCTTCATCCTCGGAACCCTTTAGCCTTGGGCAACTGTGGCCGCGCTCCGGACCCTCCAAAAAAAAAAGGACGAACGATCGTAGACGCAGCAAAGGATCAGGAATGTTTCAGTCATACCGTGGTGAAGATGAGGCAAGAGAGCAGAGGCACGGAGCAACAGAGTAATGAAGGCTGAGACTCAAGTGGGATATGGGGTCTGGACTCTGGGGTCTGGACTCTGGGGTCTGGACTCTGGAGTAGCCTAAAGGGAGCTAGCTACCTTAGGCCACGCGAGACGCCAAGTGTACAAGTAAGGGTACAAGGGACGTTCTTTCTGTCTGATGCGCAGGACGCCATGGGATCCAGGTGAATTGAACTGTGTTGGTTGTCCCAGGCCAGCGACTCGAGGCGGGGTGATGCGCTCAGCCAACCGTAGGCTTCGATTACGCGCCGGGAAATGGCCATGGGGAGGCTGTTGGTGTAAGAAGCACGCCGTACCTTGATTGGCTTAGAAAGTGCTCCGTACGGATTCGTACAACCGACTAGACTACCTTGAGCTCAGGCTGCCCCGAGCAGCAGGGCTTGTGACTGGCTCATCGATGGCGGCAGGTGGCAACGTTGACGTCGGCGTTGGCGGACTCACATCATGAGTCGTTGGATTGTCTGCCACTCGGTTCGTACGACGTACCTGACTTGATAGGCGGGAGGCCGAGCCCAGCCTGACCAGCGCCATGCCGTGAGCCTGGATGCCTCGTTCCGGTACGGCCGCAAATGGCGAACAGAGTGACGCATCTTCCTTATTGACAGCCTCAACAACACCAGATACGGGCACGGGACTCCCGGGACCCAGCCCTGCGTTTCAGGCGGGCAGTCCTCGTCGCGATTCGTCCGCTTCCAGGCCCTCCACCTGGTGTGGCCAACAAGTGCGTCCTCTTACCCGATAGTCATTGCCTGCATGAGCCACCAGACACACGCGCAACTGATCATGGCAGACCCAGAGCGACATCCTTATGAATCAGTCCGAGACCATTCCCCAAGAGCTTCGCACAAGTCGTCAGAACTCGGCGGCAGCTCGAGCGTGTCACTGTATTGAGCTCAAGAGCGAAATTGGTGGGAAAATATGAGCGATCTTTGAGCAAACCTAGTCATTCAGTACAGTATCGGCGCTCCATTGTCGGCGACTAGATGGACTGTCAACCTAATCGCTAATGCGCGACTGGTGGCTTTGCCGATTGCTGACGTCTTGTCCATGTCTCGTTAGGGGCAGCTCGTCTGGAATCCGTATCTAATAAGCCCTACTCGTATACGATGAAACAATCCTTGTCATTCGCATCCAGCCGGTCTTCTTATACTCGGTCTGTCTCGTCTGATTCGGCTGGAAGCGCGGAAACCATTGCTAAACCTCATCCTTTGAAGCCATGCCGCAACAAAATGGGACTGCATACCCATACCCAAATTGTGAGGAGTAGAAAGGACTGCCTCCAGGAGAAGATGGTGCAACGAGAAGCATGCAGCAGGATACGTACAGGCCTCCTTCGTGGTACAGAATGCTATTTTGGCCGAGTCCAATTGCCAGCCACCCTGCATCGGCTGGGGACGAATTGAGCGTGAATTGTTGTAGTATCGTAGGACATCTTACACCCTTGCAAAGATGCATAGTCCATGGTACCGTTGGTATGCGAAGTCATTGCTGCAGCTAGTCTAGAAAGTCAAGGCGGCCTGCCTCATCATTATCCGCCGTCAAGGACCAGTTTCGCCAGTTGCAGACGCCTTTCTGTTCTGTCGTAGCCTGCAACATGCGGTTTGTTGATGGCGAAGGAACGCACCAAAGGCCGGGTGCAATGGGCGTCGTGCAGGCGACCAAGGCCCTGCCTGCCCAAGCTGAACTTCACACCCGTGTTAGTGAGAAAGTTCTTGGGAGGTTTGCATCGGTATCTCGTCATGTAGTCGCATCTGACCTGCGTGGAAGGGTGAAAGTCTAGGCCAACGTACCATGTTGCCTCACTGCCAACTTCAAGTCTTACTCCGACTACATGTACAAAGCGCGATACGAATAGACGGGCAGAGCTTGCGTGTGAGACAATTGTCATTGCTCTATCCAAAAGCAGTATCCTCAGCGCAAAGAATCTCGAGCTCGAAGCGTAGTACGCAAAGATACAAGATTTCAATTGTGCCGCGCTGCTCACTGCATGACGTACCAAACGCCATTATAAAGCGCAACCCACGTGCTATGCTGTTCAGACCACTGGCCTGGCTGCCATATCTCACCATCCCAATAAAACGCTGTCTGGCTTGTCTCATCAAAATTCCATGTCAGTCCAGTGGCAAGCTGGGACTGGGAGCTCTGCCCTGCCTCAGCATCGTCTTTCGGACTAAAGTAGGCTGTACCGTACTTCTTCTTCGAAAACACAATTGCGCCGTCGGGATAAGCATGGAAGGAGCTGACATGAGTGCCCTTCTCAGTAAGGATAGCCCCTGAAACATGAAGCGGGTCTACGACCTGTCCGTGCGAGTTCGTAGTCTCATGGGCATCGCCGCTATAGCAACATAAGGTTAGAGAAAGCGAAAGAAACGGGACATGGCAGAACAAACTGAACAACCGCGGACCCAGCCTTTTTCTTTAGGCTGCCAAGCTTGGGAAGCACCTCATCAAACCCTTGAACGAGCCAAGGGTATTTCGAGCCCTTCCAAAACCATCTGATGGCGAGTCTCAGGCTAGGTCGCATACCGTGTCACTGTGGATTCGTTTGGGTTTGAGAGCTGGCCGTAGTAGCTAAAACGAATTTGGACGCAAGGTCAGTGCCAAGGGCGAGTGGCAAACCCAGAAAGTCGATGACCACGGAGCGGCTTAATATGCGTCAACATGCGTCTGGGCGGCAAGGAGCAAGAGACCGCGCCGGCACCAGACCTCTTCATGGCGGCTCAAGAGTCGGCAGACAAGGCAGCAACGCGGATCGAGGGATTTTGGAAGATGGCCTCAGCATCGGACACCCAACCACCAGTCAATATAGTGCAACATTTGTTAAGGCAAGCTGACACGGCGTGGTGACTTGTGCAGAGGTGGCTGTGTGATGCCTGGCAGCTTGGTCAAGACATGGTTTGGCGTGGGAACGGGAGCTCTCGGCACGGGTTGCTACCGCTTCCATTGTTGCGTTCTCGCAAGTCCTTCTGTATTTGGAGCAAGTGCCTGCGTGTTGGGCGCGCGAACCGACCAACGGCCGGCTGAAGCAGCCCGCGTTGTATGCTCAACGCAGTACGCTGTGGCGAGCCCCTTGAACTAATGACGAAGCAGCGTGTGCTTCCCGCATACAAGAGCACCTCGCTCGCATTGTCAGCGGCCTTCGCCCACGACCTGCGTCCTCCTTCCTCCTTCATCCTTGGCACGCGCGTCTGCCTTGTCGGGAGGTGTTGTGGCTTGCATGGTTGCGCTCGGCCTACATGACCCGTCGACTGGAAAGTATGCAGAGCGGGGGAGGGTTTGCTTTTGGAGGACAAAAGCCCTCCAGTTCAATGTCACATGGCGAGAATCCAAGGAAGAAGAGCCTCTGGACGCTTCCGCAGCTATCCATGGCTCATGCTGCAGCCTGAAGGTTGCGGGCGACGACGGGACTCTGGCTTCGATCAAGCGAATCCCGTCGGGAACCCGCAAACAACCGAATTGACCACAGATTCGGTGCGTTTCCCTCTTTCAACTGTGCCAAAGCAGCGACATCTCGCCAGACGCTCGAGATCAGTTTGAACAAGGTAAGAAACGCCAGCGTTGACGAAACATCGCTCTCTCAACGTCCTTGTCATGCATCTGCAGAAATGCAGACGTCGCCGCCCTCTCCCACGTCTTCGAGGTACTCACGCCCACGACCTCGTGAAACACACTCCCTGGACTCATTCCCTTAGGAGGCAAGCCATGGGTCCTCTAGCAACTCTCTCGCAGTCGCTCTCTCCTCTGGGAGCCAGCACAGCATCCGTCTCATGAATGCCAAGAAACGCCCCTTGTCCTCTGCTGCAATACCATCCGGCATCTCACTTCCTAGCCGGCGGTCAAAGGGGATTAAGCCACCGTGCATGAATTTTCCTAGAACCTATCAGCTACCACTGGGTTTGTCAGCTCTCGGAGCTTACCATCAGCAGAAAAGAAAGGGCCACCGAAGTAGTCAGCAGAATTATTACACGGCACTCCTTCGGGGTTCGGAATATCTGGTTTCCAGCACCAATGGCGCCAGTCTCTTTCTCGCTGGAGCAAAGCCAACGGGACCGGGCCGATCAGTGCGATCATCTCGGCGAGGTGATGCGCAGCACTATATAGCTGCCCCTCGCTATGTTGGCCGAGGAACAGCTGCCGCCCTGCCAGGAGATCCCATAACTGGAGCCGATAAGTTTACGAAATCTCTCTTGGTTAAGGAATACTCACCACAACCCCAAAATTCCAAATGTCGGCACTATATGACCAACCCGTGCCAAGCAAGACCTCCGGCGCATGACAGTGGCAGGGCTGGATAGGGTGGATGAGTGGTTGCGCGCCGTCTCCCCGTTGTGCCAGCCCAAAATCTGCAATCTTCGGCACCATGTTTCGAAGATGCTCTTCCTGTATGTCCCCAAAATCATTATGGCAGAGGTATATCGCATGATCCCCGATGAGCTTTCGAGGCATCGGACTTCGTGACTGAGCCTGTACGAATCGTTCGATGACTGATGTATGCTCAAAGGTCATGAGAATGTTATCCAATTTGAGGTCTGCATGAAGGACATCAGTACCGATGTCCAAGGCAGTACATGTATCCGTAGAGAAGTTCATTACCAGTATGAATGACGTGACATTCCGAGTGCAGGTAGTCGAGGCCATGTAGCATACCTCGTATGTAGAGCTTGAATAGTGGGAGCCCAGAAGAAGTTACCTTGTTTCCCCCAAGTCGTCGCCTAAACAAGTAAAGCGGTTCCCTCATCGATTCGAACACTAGACAAATATGCGGCCCTTTCGGCGACTCAATGTTGAAATGGTCCACCGCTGTCACCACCATGTTATGACCCCAGTGGTTTTTGTTGGCGGATGCAATGTGCAAAGACATATTCAGTTCATGCGCTGCCTCGCTTTCGCTGTAGTTGTTCGCAATGATCTTCAAGGCAAAATATTTCCTCGATCTCAGCCAGCTCCTGTGAAAAGTCAAGTCAGTCATTGATGAAGCTCGAGCCTGTGAGTATGTGCTAACCTATTCTCTTGCGCAAGCCATACTGTTGATGAGGACCCCCATCCAACCTTTGCTATCAGAGCATAGTGGCCACCCAACACATCGCCTGGATGGGGATGATGGAAGGTCTGCCGGTCATATCCAGGAGCTCTCTCTTCATCAATGAGGGTATCCAAGGGAAGAGCCTTCGGCCACGTTGGCTTCCCACCTGAGGTCTGCGGCCGGAGAAGTCTTGGAATCCGCAGAGGAAAAGGCGGCATCATAGAGAGTTGCAGCTACAAGACAGACTGCGACTGCTGTGGAAAGGGTGGCATACTGATTGTATTGTGATGGGTTGCTATAGAATGCGATGACCGTGACCCGCGCAAGCAATTGCGGGATCACGTGACTTGACATTGGCTTCTGTTATAAACAAGGCCTACCCAGGTCCCTTAGTGATAGTGGCAGGATCTACATGTACCAACGTGGACCTCTTCAATCTGCGCCCGTTGAAGGGCGGGACGCATCAGAACAGCCACCGGAACAAAGGAGTACAAAAATGGACCTTTGAGATTGCTCGAGCCCGTTGCATTTCCGCGTCATTCGGCCATGCGGCCGGCACGTCCCATCCACCGTCCGTGCTTTGGCGGGGAAGCGGGCCAGGTGAGATCCATAGCCGCGCTGGCGGTTATCGACAGCTCAGTGGAGGACAGACACTAATTACGGGGCACGGGCAGGGCTTCCAGGTCCCCGTGCGGCCCGGCGATCTGAACGATTGGCCGTTGGGTGCGTTTCCCCCGAGGAGACTGGAGAGGAGGAGAGCCTGAACGAGGAAACCTGCCTGGGCGCCCTCCAAAGATTCGTTCGCTTCGGCTATTTCCACAATCGGCCACGAGGAAAACAAAAAGTCCTCCCCGCCGGAGACCACCGGCTGCGTACGAGGTACTCAAACACCCGCCGGCCAGGCTTCTCATGTCGCATGTTTACCGAAATGGCACTGGTCAGTGCAGGCCAGGGCAGAGGCGGAGGGGAGGCCTGTTGCCGTCTGGCTGTGTGGTAGTGCGATGAGCATCTGATCAAGCGAATCCAGAAGGTGCGCGAGGCTCATGACAAGATGTCACGGACTCGGTACGTCGGTTGTACCCGCGGCTGCGCCTCAAAGCGCGTGGCTACATCCGCTTCCTCTGAAATCAGGGCTGTCCTCCAGGTCCCACGGGATGCGAATGCTGCATCTCCAACAGACCGACCTGAGGGAGGGTCGCATTGTTGGTTGGCCTCAGACCAGCATACGCCTGCCTGGGGCCACTCAACAGCCTCCATACCTCCATCTTCCATCTTTCCAGCCCCCGCAGCTCTGCAGACGCAGCGTCCAACGAGCCACTCACACTCCCGGCATTCGACGCCCACGGTAAGATGCCGCTGCTGGGCACGGCAAGCCGGATGTTTCACACTGCATGATTGGTCCGGCTGACAGGGGACGTCTGGAGTGGGCGTCTAAATCGTTCCCGCTCTGCATCCCTCGTCTCCACGACCGGCTAGGGTACTGTTGTTTCGCCCGCGGATGCTACGCTCCTCTCTGCTATCATGACTGTTCATCCAAAGGTAGAGTCCACCAGTGCTGATCAGTGTTGCTTGCCGCGTTGGATCCAGGATTGTAGGCAGCATGGAGGCTTGCGGGTTCGGCAGCTCGCCCAGGTACATGCAGCACAAGGCACCCGGGTACTTTGGGAGATATGAGCGCGTCCTGAGTCGCTTCTGCCGTCCATGCCGCACCCCACCAGCGCATGTCGCACAGAAAGTGACTTGGTGGCTGGCATATAATCATCTCGGGCTGCTCAGCCTGCGGCAGGTTTCTATCCCTTTCTCTCGTCCTTGAGGCGTACCTTGAACAGACGACTCATCGCTTTCGCTTGATGAAGAACTGAGTGGATTCACCGACCTGCCATGTAATACAACCATCGGCGATGCGGTGCACGATTACCTCCCCTCGATCCGTGTGCCTAGAGTTTCAACCACGGCCAACATGAAGCATTTGGCAAACTCCGTGATTTCTCTTCTCTTTTCTTTGAGTCGTGCCGTTTCGGCTCTCGAAGCTGCGCCTGGCTCACATTGCGCCGAATCCTGCTTGGATTTGGCAACCGGAAACCCATACAAAGCCTCGGACTCGACGACATTATCAACGGACGTCAGTTGCAAGGATCTCGACTACTCAACCACTGACGTGGGCATCAAGTTCAGGAATTGCTTGGAATGTCTACAAACGAGCAAAAGGGTCGACAACGACGAGTCTGATCTCAAGTGGTATATATGTAGGTGGCCAGGGCCTTTGCCCTGCGATTTTCTTCCCTTTGCTCGAGACTAACCACAGTTTCAGACAATTTGCGATACACCATCGCAACATGTCTCTTCTCCGAGCCTTCAGCACCCCCGAATGGCACTGTTCACTCGCTGTGCGACGTCGACCAGGCGTGCAAGCCTTTGAGAGCGCCCATGACAAACGATGGTGTCAAGCCCATCCCAACAAGACCTGGAGTTACTGCACCGCCAATGATGGGCTTTTCATGGGGTCGAACCTCTCGCCTTGCATCAGCTGCCTTCAAGCCACAGAGGGCGAGGCGTACCTCTCTAACTGTATGGCCCTTCGCTCGCGCGTGTGAATCTATACCTGGCTAATTTGTGACACAAGTCATGACGGCTCTAGAAGCTGGTTGCAAACAGGATCCAGGAGACGGCCAATTGTTGGGCATCAGCGGCAGCGTCTTTTCCACGACTGCCATCAACATCACGGCCCCCCTCACCCAGAGCAAAGACACCCAAGGAGGTGGCCTGCCCCCAAGTGCCATCGCCGGCATTGTCATCGGCGTCGTACTGGTCTTCATGGCTGCCGCTGCTCTGTTCACGGTTTATTGGCGTCGCCAAAAGACCCTTCACAACTGGGATCATGCTCAATACTATGGCAGCCAGTCAGCCCCTCCTGGGGCCTACCTGCCGCAAGACGATTCGAAAAAGGCACAAGCATACCGAAGATACCACACAGGAAATGCCTTCAAGGACAAAGATGCGGCCACATGCAGCTCATCGGGCGACTACTACGACTACGTTGAAGCCGAGATCCAAGCCACGGGGAAAAGCCATGCCCGAGATCTTCGGTCCCACGACTACAGGCCAGGCGGCGACATGCCTACGCACGTAGCGTACAGGCCTCAACCAGTCTCTCGGGCAGCAAGTCAAGTTGGCTCAGTGCCACCAGTGTCGCCTCCTGCTGCTGTTCACAAGCCGGAGAGGACTAATACGCCAGACTCGTTTGCGATTCAATCTTATCTTACTGCAGCCGAGGACTCCGCTCGGCTAGCTACGCAAGCACCTCTTCCAGCTCCAGAATCGAAGCCGCGCGTAAGCCGGATGCCCAAGATACCATCCCTCGTCCTCCCATCTCTGCCGAGGCTGCGAATCCCGAAGAAGCACAAGCGTGGAAAGGCCTCACACGGAACGATGACCCCTGGTGGTACGCATCGAGGGCACGAATTGATCATCTCAAACCCCGTCATGGGTCAGGATGCCAAATTTCATGACAGGCCCATCGGCGGGGCTCCGCCTGCGGCACCCAGAGAGCGGCCGCCGAGCACAAGGCAACAGGACGTTATCATGTACAGCGACGAATACATTGAAGTACCACTGAGGAGTGGCAAGAGTACGCTCTATGGGTACTGAAGGCCAGAAGAGAGTATTCAAAATTGTGCTGAAATGTGCCTCTCGTTTGCGCCGATGGCTCCGGACGGAGCGGGCGCGAGAGGTAGCTAGTTTGGAACGTGAGATGAGATGGCCGGTCGTCTGCTATCAGGGCTTCTGGCGTTAAGGGTCACGGGAGTCTTGATTACACTGCAACATCACAGTATCCGTGCCTGTGACGGGTCTCGGGGACGGCGTCAAAGAGAACACGATTCTTTTATACAATTCATATTTCTTCGACACCAGCTGCTACTTCTACGTCGTGATGCATAAAGTTAAACCTCAACCAAGCCGCTGCCCGCGGCCTCTGGTACGCCACGAGTCCGGCAAGGGTCCCCTCGAAGCGCCAGTGCTCTGACCAGATGCCTGGTCGGGCGAGCGAAAGCTACCCGTTGACGCCATGTTTCTCTGCGCTGAGCCGATGGTTCGAAAAGCTGTCGTCAAGAACGCGGGAGTCGGAATGAGGTTTCTTCCGCCACCATACTCAGGCCAGATCCTTGTCAAAAAGTTGAATAAATGGGCTGCGAGCAGACCTTGGAGTTGCAGCAGCATGGTCTGAACGCCGCCGGGAAAGAGGAGGTTGATGAGCAGCATGGCGTAGGGGACCAGCTGGGAGGGAATGGTGATGAACATGTAGCTAGTCTTCATCCCTGGCTGCTCCTGAGTCACGGTGTAGCACATTGCCAGGATCAAGGCTGGGAGGAAGCTGAGGTAGCCAAAGCCACCCAGGTAGTTGATGGCCTGAAGCTGGAGTCAGCCTCGAACTCTTCTACGCGCTGAGAAAAGATGCCAGTGGGAAAGAAATGTAGGAGCTCATTTATAACCACTTGAGTGAATAGAGGATCACACAAGCCATCCATAAGTCATCCACCATGCCTACACCGCAGAACAGTCCTGATTTTGCGAATGATGGACGTCCGAAGTGCAGGGGTAATCTTCCTCATTTTCAGGAACCGTGATAGCTGTGGAAGCAGTCTACTATCCGGGCAGATAGATGAGGTGTGGTTGGTGCAGCTGGATTGGGAGATGCACTTGGACAACGCATACGCGAGGTGCGGACGGGCAGAGCACAGGCAGAGGCTTACCATGATGGTTCCTCCGACAAACATCAAATACCAGACAAGATCCTCCATTCGGGAAAATCGGGGATTGCCTTTCTCCAGCTGACTCAGGTACGAGTAGAGGAAGTAAGTGTCAAACAGCAGACTCAAGCCGGAGCCGGTGAGCAGAAAAGACGTTACGAAGCGCCAGAGCTGGGGCGGAATCTTCCATATGAAGAGCGGGTGATAGATGAACCACTGGCCCGGCAGGAGGCCTACATGGACGCCGACGGACATGACAGACGCAGCGGTCGCAAGAGTCCTGCAGGGAGAATGGTCAGCCGGATGTCTCCGCAGAACGGCAACAAGACATGCCTACCTGGACACTGGCGGCAACTGCCAGTAGCTCTCAAGAGATAGCTCCGCCATGACCGGCAACTTTGCTCAAGAAGAAGCGCAACGCACAACTATGTGATGCTGCAAATCCAGGGCGTGGCGGGGGAAAATATCAACTCAGAGGAGCTTCAGCGACAGTTTGGGGACAGAGCACCATATATGACGGCACCAGGCAACGAGGCTGGCGTGGTCATTGTTGGTGGTGTCGTGTCATCTTCGGGGAGAGATGGACGAGCAGGAAAAAAAGGTTTCGCTGGCCTCGGGCCCTGCGCGCGATATTTGTGGCGGCGCGGAGCCTCCACTATTCAGTAAGTGAGGTGAGTGCTCTTAGCGG
This sequence comes from Tolypocladium ovalisporum, assembly GCA_024340015.1. Lineage (NCBI taxonomy): Eukaryota > Fungi > Ascomycota > Sordariomycetes > Hypocreales > Ophiocordycipitaceae > Tolypocladium > Tolypocladium ovalisporum. The sequence goes on along the minus strand of JALHBZ010000170.1, from coordinate 239,502 downwards.
GGTGCTGTGGGGACCTACGAGTAGAGGTGCCCACCTCTCAGCTACCCTGCACCGAGCTGGGAGCTCTGCCAATGTCCTGATCACGGAAGCTCGGCCGGCACGGAGCTGATGAATTGCTCGCATGACCTGCTGCTCTCTTAATTCTGGAGCGGCATGAATTTTCACCGGAGAACCCAATTGGATCAAGATTGCACTGCTGCCGAGACCCCGGTGATCCGAAGGACCATATTGCATTAGTATTTCCCACCAATCCTCGTTGTATGTTGACGGGATCCTCGGCAACATGGTCATCAAATCGCACGACGCGATGAAGAGCGAGGAGGCCGACGATGCCGCCTGGGAAGCTGGCAAGGGAGCCCTCATCGGAGCCGCCAAATGGGGAGCCGCCGCCGCCGTGCTAGGAGCGGCTGGCTTCGTATGGTCGCCGATATACAAAGCAACCACTATTCAATTCAAAGTGTAAGGCTGCGATACTCTCACCTCACCGCATGTGGCACAACAGCTTACCCGCCTTGATGCAGATACCTGCAAATGTCCGGCATGGTATTCGGAGGCATGATTGAGGCGGATTGGCGCCTGAGGCAGCACGAGAACCAGATGAGGATGCAGAGGCGGTGGCTCAAGGAAAAGGCCAAGTGGGAACGGTACGAGCAGGAGATTGCGGCAAAGAACGACAAATGACGGGACACATTACTTGTAAAATCAATTCTCACACACGGCCATTGAGCCGATCATGGGAGCGACTTGTCCGGCGATTCTACGCCTGTACATAGCTCACAAACTGCAATACAATCGTTTCAACTCCAACGCCAACCATGCAACCGCTGTCCGTCGCCCTGTTTCCACCTCATTTGGCAGCAAACTTCTTCGGGTCCATGTTGATCTTGCAGAGCCGGGCGACGCACCCGCTCAGCTGGAGCAGCGTCTGCACACCCTCCAGAATCTTCATGTGCGTGAAGCCAATCTCCTTGATGAACTCGAGCTTCGAATGCTCGCTCAGCGTCGGGATGGTCTTGGTCACCTTGAACATGGTACTAATGATGTCGTGACTGGAATATCCCAAGTCCCATAGCCCCCGCAAGGCGTCCAATGCAGAGTCCACATTGCCCTCGTAGCATGCCTTGAGCATGGCCTGAATCTTGATTGGGTGCGGCGAGTCGACGACCTTGAAGACGTTGTCGCCCGAGACGAAGCCGAAGCCGGCGAATGTGGATTGCAGATTGTTGATGGCCTGTCGCATGTCGCCCTCGGCGCTGAATACAAGCGCCGCCAGGCCATCGTCGCTATATTCGACCTTTTCCGCCTCGATGATTTGGAGCAGTCGCTTGACCACTTGTGCGTCGGTGAGTTTGGCGTATCGAAGGATGGCGCATCGCGACTGCAGCGGCTCGATGATCTTGTTGGACTGGTTGCAGGCGAAGGCAAATCTCGTCGTATTCGAGTAGATTTCCATTGTCCTTCGCAGGGCTTGTTGCGCTCCAGACGTCATGCTGTCTGCTTCGTCGAGGATCACCAGCTTGTGTCTGCCAGCGGGCAGCGTGACCTTTTTTTGTGCAAAGCCCTTGATCCTGTTTCGGACGACGTCGATACCTGCATGAAACAGTTAGACTGCGCCAGTTGCCACTTCTTCGGTGTGGTCGTACCTCGCTCGTCACTGGCATTGAGCTCCAGGACCGCCTCTTTGTACGAGCCTCCCAGCATCTGCCGAGCCAGGCACAACACGCTCGTCGTCTTTCCGATGCCCGGCATGCCAGAGATGATGACATGAGGCATGTTGCCCTCCTTGGCGATGATCTTCAGCCGCTCAATCGTTTCTGTGTTGCCGACCACATCGTCCAGAAATACCGGACGGTACTTTTCGACCCTGAGTGAGAGATGTCAACGGGTGTCGTTCACGCCGACGTGGGGCCGCCTACCATGGGAGCTCGTAGGTGGCTGAGCCATTGGAAGATGCAGTGAGGGCTGCCTTTGACGCTGCGGTCGACGACTCGCCCTTTTCTTCGGCTTTCGCGGCGGGCATTTTGGCAGAGGCTCGGTGATGATGGGTCGAACTCACTTAACGCGCCCTGGGAGACGCGTCTTCCTTCAATGGCGTTCCTGCTGGCTTGACGGTTCGGGTGGTCCGTGCACACCAGAGTGCCACCGCCTTTGGCTTATCGGCGGCAAAACCATCGCTACCCGCAACTTTTTTTACTGACTTGCCAGAGAGAATCATCATCAAAACAGCACCAACCCCGCCAACACCTCGACGAAGCACAGCGAGCGCATCGCTATTCTATTGCCCGTGTCGACTGGAACATCACCTCTGCTCTCGAAGCAAGCACAAGTACCCTGAGCCGGCGCCATGGGTGTCGCCAAAAAGACGAGAAAATTCGGCGCGGTGAGTACCTGCTTATCGATAAGCCATGCGCCTAGGCGTTGATCGTTGGAGACGAACTGACGGGTTGGAATCGCAGGTCAAGCGCATGATAGGGCAGCGCGATGCCCGGCTAAAGGTGAACAAGGAAAAGGCAGAGCTGGAAGCCCAGGCCAAGGCCAAGGCCAAGACGGTCAACGGCGAGCTCGTCCGCGAGGCGCCGCAGATGCCCAGCAACATGTTCTTCGCGCACAACACGGCCCTCGTGCCGCCGTACAACGTCCTCGTCGACACCAACTTCCTCTCGCACACGGTGCAGCGCAAGCTCTCGATGCTCGAGTCCATGATGGACTGCCTGTACGCAAAGTGCAACCCCATCATCACATCGTGCGTCATGGCCGAGTTGGAGAAGCTGGGGCCCAAGTACCGGCTCGCGCTGCGGGTGGCCCGTGACGAGCGCTGGCAGCGCCTCGAGTGCGACCACAAGGGTGTCTACGCCGATGACTGCCTCGTGGACCGGGTTTCGAAGAACAGGATATACATTGTCGGGACCAACGACAAGGCGCTGAAGCAGCGGTTACGAAAGATTCCCGGTGTGCCGCTGATGAGCGTCGCGCGGGGCAAGTACGTGATTGAGCGGTTACCGAATGCGCCGGACTCCTAGAGAATGCATTAATTGAAGTCTAAGCGGATTGGAATTCACGCTGAGCGGCTGGCTGCCTTGGTCTCTGATCGTGCTGTGTTGAAGTCGTGATGGAATGGAGTTTAGCGCACTAGCTCCGAAGATATGGGCGCCTCCGCCACTGAATGCGACGTCAAATGCATCCGACATCCGATAGATACTGAACCCATCACTTAGTCGACATTAGCCTCTGTATTACAATTACATCACGTAGCGCCCACTTTGCGACTATCAAAGTGGACCTTGATTGCCGACACGTCTCTCTCAACGCGATCTCGTCGTAAGAACCGCTCAACAAGCAGTATCCATGGTCGACTCTAGCACAAGCGACACGTCGCCCCCCTCGGAACATCCAGCCGAGCCTCACTCTCACACCCACAGGCGCGTTCGCGTCCTCCTGTCTTGCGCACCCTGTCGCGTCTCCAAGCTCAAATGTGATCGCGCACAGCCATGCGGCCAGTGCGCGAAAAAGGGCCGCGAGGACCTCTGTGCCTACGCGCCTCGGCCAGCGGCGCGAAGGAAGCCGGTGGCAAAGGGCATGTCCGCGCGGCTCAAGCGCCTAGAGGGCATGGTGCGCGACATGATGGACGGCGATGAGGCGGCAGAGAAGCCGCGCGAGCAGCAGGAAGCGCCTCTCGTCAGGGGCCATGTGGTGAAGGGGGAAAAGGGAACGACGTACGTCGGCGCGACGCATTGCATGGCGATGCTCGAGGATGTGAGTTTTGTGAGAGTGATGAGAGAATCATGAAGATTGCTGATGGCGTGTAGATTGAGGACTTGAAGACCTACTTTGACGACGAAGAGGACGAGGACGAGGGCGCTTCACCCTCAGATGAGCTGAATGGACCCGAGATCCTGCTCTGGTCCAAGGGAGGGCCGGGAAACAGGGATGAGCTTCTTGCTCAGCTGCCGGAGCGACATGTTGCTGATCGAATCATTACGAGATATTTCTCATCCATGAGTCCATCTCAACGTGAGCTGTTTCTGCACTCCGTGTCATTGCAATAGACTAACAGCCATCAGATATATTGCACCGGCCAACCTTTACAAGAACAGTAAGTCAAAGTCTTTTGCTCTGCAACGGCATCACCGCGACCTGACATTTTCCAGTACGCCCGCTTCTGGCAAGACCCCAGCTCCGTCTCGCTCCACTGGATGGCCCAGCTCTTCATGATTCTCGCCCTCGGCATCTTCTTCAACAACTTACCGCCCCGCACGAGGTCGAGGCCGACTCACCGCTCTCTGTCAACGATCGCATCAAGCAGTACCGCTCCTGCGCTGGCTGGGCCCTGATCTGGGGCAAGTACACGCAGCCCTCGGCCGATACCCTCCCTGCCTTTATGCTCTACGTCGAAGCGCACTTCCTCTTCAGCCGCGCTGCGCAGATGAATTGCTACGTTCTGAGCGCCGTCTGCCTCCGGTTGATGCTCAAGATGGGGCTGCATCGGGACCCGAGCAAGTTGGCCAACATTGCGCCCTTTGAGGGCGAGATGCGCAGGAGGATGTGGAACATGGCGGTGCAGATCGAGTCGCTGGTTGCCTTCCACATGGGGCTGCCGAGCATGCTCCAGGGCATTGAGACCGACACTGCTATTCCGCGGAACCTGCAAGACGAAGACTTTGACGAGGACTCGACCTTCTTGCCGCCAAGTCGGCCGGAGACGGATTACACGCACATGACGTACCCGATTTTCAAGACAAGGATGCTCAAGGTCTTTGGACAGATTGCTCAGCAGGCACACGCCCTCACCTCGCCGAGCTATGCTGATGTACTGAAGCTGGACAATGTGCTGCAGGAGACGTGGAACACCTTACCGGGCTTCATGGCCGTCCGCCCTTTGGATGCGTGCGTTGGTGACGCACCTCCGCTAATCATTCAGCGCTTTGGCCTCGCAGCCCTTTACAACAAGTGTCGTTGCGTCCTTCACCGACGGTACCTGGCTGAAGCCGTACCAAGTCGAGAACATGACTATTCTCGAAAGCAGTGCCTCGATGGCGCCCTGACCTTGTTGATATACCAACACATCATCTGGAAGGCTTGCAAGCCTGGCAATGTGCTGGGCCAGAACGGGTGGTTCGTTTCGTCTCTGGCCGTCCACGACTTTCTGCTTGCTGCCATTGTAGTCTACCTCATCATCCAAGACGAGCGCTACTCGGACGCGAAAGGGGAGTCCAGCTGGATGAACCCGCAAGGGGCGATGCCGACCAAGGATGAGCTCAAGGACATTCTCAAACGCTCCCATTCGATCTGGTCTGACATAGCTATCGAGAGAGAGGAGTTGAGAAAGACGGCGGACACCTTGGCCACTATACTGGCCAGGCTTGGAGCCCCTGTTGACCCCGGCGCACCCCTACCTGAGATTGCGGCAAATCCGTCAACAGGCAGCTCCGGATACGAGGCGTCACTGAGCTGGCCATCAACGGCACCCAAGTCGTCGACTGGGGCCTCCAGCGAAGAGCTGGAGTCTCTTTCGAAGCTCGGGCTAAACGATAGGAGCGAGCCCTCGCTTCAACAAGCATTGCAACTTGCTGACGGCATTGCAGGACCTGGCTCAGGACCAACTTTCTTCTCCCCGGACCAGCAAGCCAACTTGCCGTTGGACGTGGCTTTTTCAGGACTCGAGGCCACCGGAGAGGCCCTGCCTAGCACATTGGACTTTGATGCGTCGTGGATGTCGGGGGATAACATGGACTGGGTGAGCAATACCGCGCAGAAAGGCGATGAGCTCCCTCGACGAAGGTCCCAACTACTGACTGTTACTGCAGCGATATGTCGACGTCTCTCTGGCACAGAGCCACACAGGCGGTCCCGAGGCCGAATCTACTCGAAACTGGATGGAGAGAATGCCGCTGGACAACCTGGATATAATGGAATCCGCAGGATGGAATCAGCCGTCCGAACATGACGGCACTTATCACCTAGGTTGATTACATTATGTATACCAAGAGAGCCCTCGCGCCTCTTGCCCCTGACGATCGGCCGTTGCACCTAGAATGAAACGCGGAGCGAGGACCAAGGCCTGTCCTGATCAGCAGATGAAGCCCTCCTCAGTGCCACTTGTAAATGAGAGACAAGGCGCTGCTGGAGGTCCACTCCCTCTACGCTCAAGGTCGGGCGAGACAGGGTCAAAGATTAACGTGACCTCCGTGTTGCGCGGGTTGATAAGCCAAAAGAGCACAGGGTTGCGGCCGAGCATGCATTTGCGATTAGCTGGGATGCAGCTTTCCGTGATCCGAGCGGGCGCTCCGTCCATCCGACGCCGACTAAGGCAGGTACAGAACTTTGTCAGAGCGACATGGTGGCTGAATGTGTCGAAGTTGACGTGTTTGTTGACGACCCGAATCCACGCCGTCCGCGACGTCTTCCCCGCAAATCTAAAATTGGCAGCACTCATGGGGGATGCACAACTTTGCGGCTCTACAAATGTGAACGAGTATACTTGTACGAACATGCGCAAGCGTGTAAAGCATCTTTATACTCCGTACAGCATGAGGTATTTCACACTTAAATAGTTCATATTCCCAGTGCTTGGGCTCGTAGCTGCTTTCCCTTCCAAGCCATCGAGGGAGAATCTGGAGATGTACGCGCTCCGGGCAGGTTCGAGTCTCGTCAACATCGAGATAAGGTGCAGTCGTATTCTTACAAACCAGAATTACTGTTGGCTCGGCCTGGGCCTCTAGGTCTTGGCGGATGCAGGACCTGGCGGATGCAGTAGACCACGAAGAGGCCGCAGGCTTGATCTGGCGATGGCAGGACGATTGCATCGAACCCATTGAAAAGCAGCTCATCTGGAGCGGGGCTGATGGTCCCTTACGATTGCGGGGGGAGACGACAGCAACCCCACGATGTTGTCCCGAGGAGGCCAAGTGATAACGAGTGCGGCAAAGATAGGCAGGTCGCTCAACGAGACCGGGCTACCAAAGGGTCCAGCTCTCCAGTTGGCACTTTCGATGAAGTCCACCGTCAGCTCCCGACGGGCGTGGAGTCTATGATGCGAGTAAATTATCTCTCATGGCGCGTGACACGACTAGCTTCGGCCCATTGCAGGCGTGAGATTGAAAAGATGGAGAAGTTAATAAACTGGAACCTCGAGCGTTTCCGCACGATCTTGTCCCCGGCGCAGCGTTTTGGTGTTGTCGCTGCGGCGGGTCGGGCGTGGTGCGAGAGGCGTCACTGGCGATGGCGGCAAACTCGTAAATAAGCGGGCCCCATGCGGGCCGCCATGCAGGCTCTCGACGCGGCAGAAAAAGGGACCACGGGCGACCGGCCGTCTGCGCGTCTGGTGACCCTCGGACGCCACCAGCTGGGCCGGTCGAGGGTGGGACGTGGTTGATTGCAGGCCAGTGGGCAAATCAGCCGGGCAAGCTCTTGGTCAGGAGAATGAGAAATGGAATCGCCTCGGGATTTTCTGACTGGCGAGCCCGGCCAAACTTTTACCTAATGCCCGTCGCTGCTATAATCCACGCCTTGTGGCCCGGTGTCTCGTACCACACGTTGCAGCACAGGGATATTACTCGCAAAAAGTGAAACCAACAAACTCGCGGTGTGAGTCCTCTGCCACCTCGACGGGAGCTTATCAAGAGGCGAGCATGGGACGAAGGCCGTTTCTCGTCTCCTTTAGCGGTACGAGGGGCTAAATACAGGGGCGGCCGTTGTAATGTAGGCAGACATGTCGGTCATGCAAGGGTTCGGTTGGAGGAGTACCTCGCACAGATAGGTATTCTTTAGGCACGGCCAATGTTCACCGACGGGGCTGCTCGCCAAAAGCTGATTGTTGGCAACGTAACCTGCATGAAGAGAGCTTGTTTCGAGGCTCTGATGCTGCCATTGGCGAGAATGCAACTGAACCAGCGTCACCGCCATGGGTCCTCGTGCGAGATGCCAGCCCTCTGTGCAACCTTGGCCGTCTGCAGGGTACGGCAGGGGATGCGGCGACACGCCGAGAGCCCGGCCTTGCAAATTTGCTTGGAGATGGCATTGATAAGGGCCGCCCAGTCTCCTGGGAAGTTCCTGATTCGGCAGCTGGCGCATCGCTGACGCCACGGACGCATTTGGTCCGTGGCTTTCTTCCTCCCCATCAGTCTGTTTGCGACAGTCCGCCAGGCGAGAGCGGCGCCCGCGGAGTCGCGACGAGAAGTCGCAAAGCTGATATCAGCAGGGCAATGATTGCGTTGCATGTTCATGGCCGACCCCAGACTCTTGAGCGAAGCAGGGCTGCCGGGGGACCACCGAAGCCAGCCTCCCTTTTGGCCCGATTGGTCGCCAGCTCACGACGCTCGCTCCTCCCTTGTAATACCTGTAATTATGGGATGTCTCTTCACTGGACCAGCAAGGCCGCAGAGGGTGTACGATACAGACGACCCTTCCGAGCCCTGCAGGTGGTCGTCGTGGGATGCAACGCGTCCTTTCCTTCATCGACCTCGTGCCCGCCCTACGTAATTGCCCGTCCGTGGCACAGCTGCTTGCCAGCGCACTTTCTCCAGGGCGGGATTGGTCGACGAGGGCCAAGGCCGGGTGGCTTTCTCCTCGTGCAGCCTGAGTCGTTAGTGTCTGGCACCCGCCCTCGATCAGACTTTTTCGAAGGTCACTGATAAGAGCTGCCGCCTTTATCTCTGTCCCGACGGTGACCGCGAGTACTCCCTACACGCGGTGCAGACCACGGCAGCGCGGGTTCCTGCCGATACGGTACCTTACTTTTGTAGCCAGTACCTCTACGGGCAGGGTAAGGTACTTTCGAGGGCGTGCCTGCCTCGCTTGCGGTCCCGCCAACGGGCTGCTATCAACACGGCCAGGCGCAATCTGCGATGCCTGCCTGCCTTGTCGCCTCCCTCGTCGTAGACAACATCCACGCCAGACTCGTAGCCTCACCTCGCCCTCCTACATCACACTGCGGGCACCCGAGCATCGTGACCTCGACCTCGACCTCCTCCTTTGTCGAACATCGCTGGCGGTTGTGTCACCTCCCCCCCATCTCCCCATCTCGCTCGTGCCCGCCGACATCCGCGCCGTGTCTTGCCTGACCCCACCATCCGATCTCGTTCCTCGCACACCCTCCACAAGACGCCGCTTCTCGCTTTCTTTTGCGGCCGCCAAATCTTCAACTGCCAGACCGTTGAACTTGCATTGTCGCGTGCAGGAACACAACCGAACCAATACCCCCCGCGGGTCACACTCACTCACTCCCTTGCGCCTCGCGCTGACTTTGTTGACGGCGACGGCGACAACCTGTGAACCCCTGCACCTCTCTCACTTCGAACAAGCCGGCATCGGGCGGGCTCCTCAAGTTGCCCGACATCACCGCATCATACCGCGCGCCGTTCGCACAACCCTCCTGAATCTGCACCGCCTCATATAGGCATCGTCGCCCATATCACGCGACGACGACAACTACGCCATCCTTCGGTCCCAATTACCTGTTGTGCGCCCGCGCCGTGCTGTGCGAATTGGCTGGCAGCCTCTCGCCTCTGCCCCCGTCGCTGGCCCACAGCCGTACGCCGTTTTACGTACAGAGTACAGACACTCCGCTCCTGTTCATGGGCTGAGATACCGACCCTGCTACCCTCCAAAATCCCCACCAGTGCACTTCGACCTCCTCCATCGCAGGCGGGCTGTCGTGCAGCGACCACGGCGGCTTCGCCTGTCCATCGAGATTCCATCTTGGCGTTTTTGCCATCTTACCTCCTCGTCGGTCCATTGCAGCACCACTTCCGACACCTGACCAGTGATTCTCAGCCATGCCGGCTCAAGTCTCCGGCGCCATGGCGGGAAGCATCCCTATTCGCATCGCCGACGACCAGATCAACGGCTATCGCAAGCAGCACAAGCACTCGCGATCCTCCTACTCGGAAGCATCTCCCCTCGCCGGTTCAAGAAACAACTCTCTGACGTTCAGACCACCCAAAAGGCTCTTGTCTTCTCCCAACAAGACAATTGCCATCATTAATGCGAGTGGCCGACAGGCTGCCTCCTTTATTCGTGTCGCGACCGCCGTCGGATACCGCGTACGAGCGCAGCTGCGGAACCTCGAAGGCGTAGTCGCGACGGAGGTGTCGACGAACCCGAACGTGACCGTCCTCGTCGGCGAGCTCTACACAAGACACGAGCCTACAGAGGCCAATAAGGATGTGACCCAAAATGGGCCCATCTCCGGCGTCGGCGTCAATCACGACCTCATCTCTAGCCTCTTCCGCGGCACCCAGCTTGCTTTTATCAACACCACATTCTACGGCGACGAAGTGCAGATCGGCGTGGCCCTTGCGGATGCCGCCAAGAAAGCTGGCGTTCAGCACTACGTTTACTCGTCCATGCCCGACCATGCGGCCTACAACAAGGACTGGCCATCATTGCCACTATGGGCTGCAAAGCACAAAGTCGAGGACCATATCAGAGAAATCAAGCTTCCTGCCACTTTTGTTTACACGGGCATATACAACAACAACTTCACCTCGCTTCTGTACCCCCTGTTCTGCATGGAGGTTCAACAGGACGGCTCCTTCGTTTGGCGAGCTCCTTTCCACGAGGACGCCAAGCTTCCCTGGTTAGATGTTGAACACGATGTTGGCCCTGCCATTCTCCAGGTCTTCAAGGACGGTGTGTCGAAGTGGAACGGGGAGCGGATTGCCCTGGCGTACGAATGCCTCTCGCCTAAAGAGGTTTGCCAGCTCTTCTCTCGCGGCGTCGGTCGGCCTGTCCATTATGTGAGAGGTCCAGTCGAGATCAAAGTTCGCATCCCGACGGGTTATCGGGAGCAGCTCGAGGCTTTAGAGAAGCTGTTCAAACCGGACGAGGCGGACCCGACAAAGCAGCCCCCATACTTTGGTGACGCAAGGCTGGAAGCAAGTTACCCCACCGAGTCGCTCGAGCTGTGGGAAGGCCCCCGAGGCCTTGAAGAGTATGCGAGAGAAATGTTCCCGCTCGAAGAGGAGGCCAATGGTCTGACCTGGATGTTTGACGAGGACGACCAAGACGACAAGATTCTGGCCACTGCCACCTCAGTTGAGCAGCTCACGATTCACGACGACGAGGATGATGAGTCCGACGATGATGACGAGGGGCTTGTGATGCGGGGCATGAAACGAGACGAGGAACAGTGGCTCGCGTAACGGCGGCAAAGCCTATCTCGGAATGTATCTCGGGACATGCGAGTGAACGAAACACTATCGGGGGAAATACCCTTGCATGGCAGCCCTACGAGCTGGAATTACCGGTCATTATCTTGTGACTTCGGTAAGGAGTACCTCGTGCAAGCATTTACGGGGTGTTGATTTTAGCGTAAAATTGGGAGTCGGAGTCTTTGGAAGGGGAAACACAAAAAGGGGTTGGGGTTCTGTACTTTTTCAAAGGGGATCGCAGGAGCCCATGCTTTTTTGTCATTCATGGCCACTCCCTCTTGCATTCCAGCAGCCTTAGGTTGACCTTGAAGCATCATCGTAAATAGATGACAAGAATCTGAATCAACTGAGGATAAGTCACCGCATAGACCCGTGACGGATGCGACTAACGCACTGAACATTTGGGAAGCCCTGTAGTCGTGCTGCGGATCGGCTGCAGCTTGATATCCAGGCGCAGTCTCATATGTCACATTGTCATATAATCAATGGCCTAATGTGTCCTCATGGCCTGCAACACCATACTAGAAATAATCCGCTCCTCCCTCCTCTTCCCTCTAGTATTCGCCGTCATCACGCGTTACATCATTGCCGCTCATCGACTTTCATCGCATAAGGCGACTCCGCGTCTACCTTGTTGCCCATGCTACCCTCGGGCAATTCGTTAAGGTCATCCTCGTGAATATCCAGGTCACGGAACTGGAAGTAGAAGCATGTGCCCGCGATGGCTGCAAGAATGGCAACGATGGAGTAGTTCCAGACGAGGAGCGGGTCCGCGGCGAGACCGACGAGTGCCTGGCCAAGAACAGCGGCAAAGGAGCTCATGAACAGGGCGACAGCCTGGACCATGGAGCGCATGTTCCTTGGGGCTTTGGAGTAGGCGTACTCTAACGAGGTGACGGACGCAAAGACCTCGGACAGGGCAATGAGGACATAGGAGCCGGTTTGTGCCCAGACACTAATATCGACGGGCGGACATCTGATCAATTCGCCTGTGACGTCGTCTAGCATCTTGCCGGAGGCGTCGTGTCCGCATACAGACTTTTGGTAGATGTAGTGCTGAAGTACAGCGGCCCAGATCATGGCGGCGCAGCCGACAAAGAAGCCTGCCGTGATTTTCTTAATCGGGGTAAGGCGAAAGCCAGCCTTGCGGATGGCTGGGTAGATGAAGAAGTCGTTGAGGGGGATGAAGATGAGCAGCGCGATGGGGTTGAGATTAGAGAGAATATCGTTGGGGACGCCGTTGCGCTGCATGACGGCGGCCTGGGAGATGAGATTGTTGTTGACTGTAAGATGTTAGCTACGGTCATTCGCCCTGAGAAGAAGACTGCTCAACCTACTCTGGTTGTAGCAGAGCCAGAACATGGGATACCAGCAGAAGACGGCACAAGCAGCGAATCCACGTCGCAACTCGTCGGCCCAGGCGTCGTCAAACGTCATCCACTTAGGCCGCGTCTCGTGCGTGAAGTTTGACGGCTTGACATTGTCCCAGAACGTGCCATCGTGCATATTCTTCCACGTCCGGAATGGGTTGATGGACCAACGGCCCTTTTGGGCCAAGAACCAGGTCCGGAAGGCGGGCACGAGGACGGAGCCAGCCGCTTCGCGCCGGACGTATCGTCTGCGGCCCCAGAGCATGACGAAAGGGCACAAGCTGAGCACGACAGTGGGGAGCGTAAAGGAAAGATAGAAGCCGACGTACATCTCGGCGTACACCATGCTGATCTGGCCGACGAGCGCGCCGATGTTGATGAAGAAGTAGAACCAAAGGTAAATGCGCTCGATGGTGACGGCAGGGTCGACAATGACACGCTCGCCGGACTTGAGCGTCTTGACAGTCATGTACTGGTCACCGAGCTGTTCGACAATCAAGCAGCTAATGTTGGGCTTGAAACCGCCCGTGCCGACACCGATGATGATGACGCCCATGATCAAGAAGGCCAAGGAAGCAGCCTGATTGACAATGACGGCTGGGATAGCAGACATGATGAGAACAACGTGGCCGGAGAGGTTGATGCCGAGGGCGGTATTGATGGTCTTGTACCGACCCCATTTTGCGTCGGCGATCCAGGCACCAAAGAGAGGCGTGAGGTACTGCCAGAACTGGTTGAAGGTGGTGATGCCAGTCGAGGCGCGCTGGCCCATTCCCAGGGCACCTGGCTGCTCAACGCTGGCACCCGTGACAGAGTTCGGAGGTAGCGGCTGCTGGATGAAGTTGGTGACTGGTCAAGACGGTTCAGCGTGAAGTTCAGCGTTCATTGAGACGGTGGTGACGACTCACACACCACCATGCATCCATAATAGGAGAAGCGCTCGCACAGCTCGACGAAAGCAATGGTGAACAGCTTGAGAGGGATGCTGTTGGGGACACGACGCAGAGTCGCAAGCTCCTCTGGAGTCGGAAACCCTCCTGGGCCGCTGGCTCCATCTTGGACACGGTCCTGCCCTGCAGTCATCTCATGTTCACTTTGAGCAGCAACAATGGCTTGTTTATTCTCGCCAGTGCCCTCAGCGCGCGGCTCGGCGGGCTCACGGGGCTCCAAAGTCACCTCGTCAGGCATGGTGGAGGATGTAGTGGTGGAACTCTCTAGCGAGTTAGGTGCTGTCCGAAGAAGATGAGCGGCCACCTCCGTACATGCAATGATGGGACCGGCTTGTACCGAGAGGGTACGGGCAAGACCGCATATCCTGTCTGCAGGGCCTAGGCTTTTATGCCAAAACCTAGTCTGCAAGTGTAAAGCCCACTAGGCGGACGATCCGGGGTAATTGAGGGCGGATGAGCGATTTTGCCGGGTCTCGGCCACGAGATGGGGCATATCTGCTTGGCTGATGTTCATAACCTCGAATGGAGGCGACAGTTTCAGACCAGGTATTGCTTCCTGACACTACCGGAAGCAACTTGAATCCAACTGGCACAGTCCACCGTTGAGAGCAGAACCTTGGCAGCTATTCGTGGAGACGTTGCCAAGCCGAGGGCGTCTTGGAGGGAGCCTATGAGGTCGGTTGTGGGCTTCGGTGTTGACCAACATGGGCTGCAAGGCGAGGAAGAGGCCTCCTTCGCCGTACATGATGGTTCGTACTGCCCATATACGCACTATATGCCACAATACCAGATGAGAGGGCTGAATCCGGTGCTGGTCTTCCAAGTACGTCAAGCAATTGGCGGCCGTCCATGAACGATCCATCGCGAAGCCGTCGCTGGGCTTCCAAATGCATTGCTTCTGGCTTCTTGAAATTGGCTATTATTGCACTGATCGAGGCGATTCGAAAGGAGTTCCACACTGCAGCTATGGCGATCGGGCAGCCCTGGGGGACTTCCCTTGGTGTTCACCAACTTTGTAGCCGTATCCAACCGAGCACGGAACCGAATGGCTTGCACCTTGGCTTGCCGGACCGCAAATCGAGGCTTGCTGTCAGTCGGTGCGACGGTGGCGGCCTGGCGTACAGTTGACGCCTTGGCAAACCAAGATCCAAGATAGACTTGGACACTCAATCCGGCCAGCAGCCAAGCAGCTAGGGCTAGGACTGAGAGCATAGTCCGGCGAGCGAGCCATCGCACGCCCACATTGGGAAAAGTCTGTCGTCGCTGGGACATACAATAGCCTCTCGTCCATCGATACCATGGAGGTGGAGAACAGCGACCAGCCGACGAGGGTGCCACAGACAGCGCGGAGGATTATGTTGTCGTGGCTTAGATTGGACTGTCATATCATGTCAGCTCGCCAGGTGGCAGGCTATATCGCCTGCGGGCGGAGTCTCCCTCCCTTCGGAGTTGCATCCCCATGTGAACCGATGGCCCGAGAGATACGGGTCGAGAAGCGAGCCTCATCGTTTGGCGGCTCGAAAGCGTGGCGTGCCTTGGCAGAATCGAAGTTGGGTTGGAGGATCGTCGTAAGTCAATGTTGGTGCACATATGAGTATTTGGATGTGGCGTCGGCACTTGGCAATCCACTCCCCTCGATCCTTCCCCTGGGTGCGGCGCCCAGGGCCTGAGGTAGCTTGAACGCCCAGCTCAGTGGCCTCGGCCGACTCCTTGCATCGCCAGAGGCCTCACCACCATCGCTTGCAAGTGCGGAGGGACTCGTAGATGTTGGACCTTTCCGATGCTGGCTAATCTGCCATCTGCCGAGCCCCTAGACTCTGGAGTGGATCGCAGGCGGCTCCTCTTTTTAAGCTACGACAGGGGGGCCTGACGTGTGGCGTCGACATGGCCGCGGCTACCCTGCAGCTAAGCCAAACGTCCCGACAACCGCGCCGTCGTGAACCGTGCCTTGGTATCGACGGAGGCTTATGTGGCGCGGGCAGTCTCTGAACCCAGCTCTTATGACGCTACACAAGGTCCCCATCTTGGCGAGGAGGACGGAAAGCCTCGGTGCGAGACGCCAAAGTGGCTTCAGCCTCATCTTGGCTTGCGTGACTGAGTCTCTTGTCTACCCCGTCCTATCATGAACATTGCAATACAAACACTGTGCGCACCACTTGCCGACGCATCGTCTGAATCAAGAATTCGGGCCCTCGCACATGCGGCTCTCTCCGCATTGGCACGTGTTTAATACGTTGCGCTGCTCGGCAGTGAACAGGCTGACGCGTATCGGAGGTGCTGTCGTCACCCCTCGCGGTCCTGACAGCGAGTAATATCTGCAGACAGACACTCTTGTACAATTTTTACATGGCTAATATACAGGCGCCAATACATACAACCAGATTTGTGACATCCCTGATAGTCTACCCCGGACATTGCGTGGCAAGCTCATGCACGAGCCCCCAAGCTCCCCGCGTCTGCGTCTCTGCTGCCGTCGCATATTAGATCCCCATTCGCCAAGCCGTTGTCTGTTGTCGTCGTCTCTTCAAAACTTGCCCCTCAGCAGGTTAGCAATCATCAAGCGGCCCGTGATGCGCGTCGTCTTCCACATCGTCGGCAGGTCCAGCGTGCTCGAGAAGCCGTCGGCGAAGCCAAAGAAGAGCATGGGCGGGATCCATCCCCGGGCGTACTCGAGCGCGAAGCATGACTCGGGCATCTTGTACTGCTTGACCACGCCGCGCCGCAGGTGGTGCACGGTGCCCTGCGGGTACACCTCGGGCTCGTACTCGCCGGGGACAAACGCCAGCTCCGTGCCCGACAGGATGTGGAAGTAGTCGTCGGCCGTGTGCCGTCCCGAGTGGCCCTCGGTGCCGACAGCACTTCCTGTGAGGGCGTGTTAGTTGTCTGTACCGGGTGTGGAGAGCAACGAGCATGATGGGGCGGAGCTTGCTGACCAAATATGATGAGGTACTCGGTGACACCTGGATCCAAGTCAGTATCCCACACGACACGTTACACATGTTGACATGTTCCGCAGCACTCACTCGCATGGATAATGTACATTGCACCCATTGCGCCGCCCGCGTTGTTGAACATCCAGTCCTCTTCGAGGTTGACGTGTGGGCCATGCTTGTCGCTCAACTCGGTGACAATGTACTGCACCACGGCCCGCGTGTCATTGCCATGCTGCGCGATTCCTCGCTTGGCCACATCCGCCAGGTGGTCCAGCTCAAAGATGTAGAATCGGTCCAGGTTCTGCTCCATCAAGTATACCATTGACGAGAGCAGCGCCGTGAGGAGCGCCAGCACGCCGAGGAGGCGGCCCATGCCCTGCGCAGGCTGTTGCTGAGGCATGGCTGCGAGTCAAGAGGAGCCGACAAGGGCGCGAGACTGACACAAGTTCGATTGATGGAGACTCTAGTCGTCGTCGCGCGGCAGTCGTCGCATATAAACCATCACCGGGGAATCCTGCCGCTTCTCACCGCGCGGAGCCGTCAGCATCCGCATGGGCCCATGGATGACAGGCCCCATAGCTCCGAACCCACCTCCACTCCCACCTCCGCTCCGTCCGCTCGTGCATCGGGCCCGCGGACAGCGACGGTGTCCGAGCCCGGCTCGAGGCTGAGCACGTGAAATCTCTTGGCCCCGAGAGGGCTCCGTGGGCCCGACGAGTATGTACAGGTCGTGTAGTTCCAAATCCATTCATCTTCGACTGCCAGGCGTCTGCAAACGCCAGTCCCTCCAGTAGTCCATTCGTCCAGCGCCAAAGGTACCTACCTAGGTACGATACTTCGTACGACCCGGGTCCACCACTGTCAAACTCCGCCGCCTGATATCCCTACATGTGTACAAGGTTTTTCTTCCTTCTGGTCCCACCGAGCTTTGCCGCTTCTAGTCCAAGTCCGAATCCCCCATGACTTCCGTCTTGTCGGCGTCGTCGGCATCGTCGTCGAGCATGGCCGTCTGGTCTGCCTCGTCCATATCCACATCATCCATCGTGACGTCGCCATTGGCGTCTCCGTTGATGTTCCTAGCTCGACCCTTACTCTCGCCATGCTCGGTTTCGCCAGGTTGCCTTTGTTTCTTCACCACTGCGATGACGCCGAGCTCATTCTCGCGACCCAGCCAGCGGGCCAGACGTCGCGTTGATCGTCGCAGCGCCGCAGCGTACGAGGTGACCTCCTCGCCGAAATCATCAGCCTCGGCAGCCAAGAGGCACAAACCTCCGATCCCCTTTTCGCGGAAAGGCCCCGCTCCCTTGTCACCGCTAGTAGGCAGGTTATGCGGAGGATCGTCTTCGGCGTCGCTGTCCTCGAACCCATCCTCTTGAGACTGCAGTCTCCGGTATGCCCTGAAGACGGCGCCATCCTGCCGACGTAGCTTGCGGCTCCTGTGGTGCTGCCGGCGAAGGCCGCGATCCAGGATGTACTCGACCCGCTCGTTACGGTTCCGCTCAACAGCTAGCTGATGCGCAGTGGGGGGACGGGGCTTCCGTGCAACGACGCCCTCGGACCCGTGCCTGGTTGGTGAAGAGCCCTCGAACATTTGATACCTGAGAGGCAACCCTCGACGACCCGAATTCGCACCTCTGCCCATAGCCCGGGGTGGTGGCGTAGACCTCGTGCTATCCATGTCTGATTCGTGTTTCGATGGCCTGATGCGAGGCAAGATGGCCGGGCCGTCTTCGTTAAGAGGCGCTCGAAGCTTGCCGCGCTTCGTCTCCCGCTCGTTCAGATACACCATGTCCATCTCCAGGATCTTGGCCCTCGTCTTTTGCTTCTCACGGCCAAAGTCAACCTCCTCCTGCGTGTCCACGTTCTCTAATTCAATGTCCTCGTCGGCCATTACCTCCAGCCGGGGAATGCCTTGATTTGCGACGTTGAGATCATAGTCGACTCCAGGGCCGAACGGATTCTCTTCACAGCCCTCCTCGGTGAAGTCGGACTCAAGGTAAAACCACATGAGCCACAAGAAGGCTCTTGCCCGAGACTCGCTCGAGTACTTTTTCTTCATGACGAGATCATGAAACTCGTGGTTGTCGGGGAAGTGAAGCTCAGCGATCTTTTGAGCACCGTTGCACATGACAAAGATGAGATTGACCGGGTTCGTTCGCGGTGGGTCGTCGATCCTCTTGATCTTGTCGAGCGAGTTGGGCTCTTCTCGGTCTTCGGCACCACCTTTCAAGATGGACTTGAGCCGCGGTGCGTCCTGCAATTGCTTGTAGGCATGAGGATCCTGATGCGCCTGCAAGGATGGAATCGCGTGATATGTCCGAAGTTGTGCTCGCATCTCGGGGAAGACTACATAGGAATCAGTCACGGGTCAGGGATGCCCGTCCGACTAAAGGAAGACTTACAATTGAGAGTCGTGTTCATCCTGCCGACGTTGACAAGTAGACAGACCATGGCCATCCCCTTGGCGGCTTCTCGGTCGCTCAGTAGCTTGTCTCGAAGTACCTTGCTGGTCTTGCTGCTCCGCGACATGGTGTCGATGTATAGGTCGGCAAAGGTCTGCTTGCCGATGCCGTCTTGGTCGTACGAATTGGTAAAGACCTTTTTGTCGTTGTCGAACACGGCTTTGAGGAAGTCGTACTGGATGTCCTCTCGCCATAGCGGCTCTCCGTCTTCCTTTTTTAAATGTCTGATCTTGCCGATGTGCTGCCCGTTGGCGTCCTTGCCCTGTGATCCCTTGCCCCTGCCCCGACTCGGCTTCTCGGAGGCGTCTGGCGTGTCTTCGGCCATCTGGGCGTCTTCATCGTCCGAGGCAGCGCGCGAAATAAAGGACTTGCCTTCCTGGGCGGCGGGCGAGCTGTACATTTCAATGTCCGACGTCGCGGCGACCGAGCTCGGTGAGGCCGCCATGACGCGAGAGCTCCGGAGGGAGGATCGCGAGGGATGGAGGTGTCGGGGATGCGTAATGCAGAAGTCGTGCCCGAGGAGGCGCGTTGGTCGTCGGTGCTGGCCCGGCGATCAGCAGCACATGGCAGTGAGTCAAATCAGAAAAGAAGAGAGTCGTCAAGTGGGTGAGGCGTTGGCTCGCGATGCAGACGAGGCATTGGGCGATGGCTTCAAAAGGAGTGGGAGAGGCGATGACGGCTGGAAGCTTCAAAAAAGCCAGGCAGGCGGTGCAGGAGCCGGGGTCCCAGTGGTTGCGCCAGATGCACCCGCCTCGCACCACCTGCAGGGAGTCGCTGGCGCGCGTAGGCGGGCGGGCTTCTTCCAGCTTGCGAGAGGCGCCCAAGCCCAGGGCAGACTAGGGCCGCGCCAGGGGCCTCCGCAGCTCGCGCCGGCTGGGACCTGGGTGGCCCGTGCAGCACTGCCCGGCCAATGCTCCGCTGGCGCAGTGTGATTTGCTTCTCGCTGCGACCATCAACAACTCCAGCGGTACAGGAGAGCAACTGCCAGCTCGACGGCCACTCTGGCCAGCACAACGGGCATACCGTACTAACCCGCAGCAATCGACACCGGTAAGATCTCTCTGGTGCCCTTGTTGTCACCTTCCGCGCAGGCTCGATCACGGGGAAGGCTGCGCTGCGTTTGTCTTCGTCAAGACGCCCCAGGATTCGCTCCACTGACCGTCTCCTCCGCAGAAAGACCTTGCAACCGTCAAGCCTCAACGGGCTGCGCATACGGTGACGCGCAGCGCTCCCGAGACATGTCTACGCCGGTCAAATCGACGCCCATCCAGGCGTCGCCGGTCACCGACAGCCCCGGCACGTGGAGACATCCCCGACTTGACGAGATTACGCGGCGGCGGAGCGCGACGACCTTTACCGAGAAGAACATACGGCAGATAGTCTACAATGCGGCTGCTCTGCTGGTCTTGTGGTCGCTTCAATTGATAGCACGGCTCAAGGTGGATCCGCAGATGTACGGCGAATACTACTCTCGATCAGCTCGTCCGAGGACACTATGCTGACCGCGACGCACAGTTTGTCCATTTCCGTTCGCTCATATCTGAGCTGGGCATGGTTCGTCTTTCAGCTGGTGCCGTTTATCCAGATTGGCACAGCCTGCCTGCCTCTGTTCCGCGCGGATGACGACCTCTCCGACATACCCTTGACAGCGACGCAGCGCAAGTTGCTGGGTCTTGCACCTTCCTCAGCACTCCCCTCTGTCGATGCAAAGTACAGCACGCCTCCACGATACTCCCGCACACCATCCATAGCGGGCTCAGTCGGTAGCAGGGGAAGCTACAGCAGCTCTCCGTTGTCTGGGCGAGGTAGCCCAGCTCTGCACGACTCTATCGGAGGATCCCCATCACGATACTCTCCTGCTGGCAGTCCGATGCTCCAAAAGAGCTTCAGTGGCTTGGGCAATGATCGCAGGTCATCTTTTGGATCCACAGGCCCTTTCGGAGCCAGCTCGTCTGCGAATCCGTTCCCCGACTCTGCATCGCCCAGCTCGCCAAGCCCAGCCGGAGGAAAGCGAACGAGCGTGGGGCTCAACAGTAAATGGCTCTACGAGAAGGGACGACGCTCCTCAGGGGGCGCATGGCTACATTGAAGAATAGGCGTTCAAGCATGGGATCGCAATCTCTGCGACAGGAAAGGTTCCGCGGTAGGGGGCTTGGGCCTGTCCCCGACCTTGAGGAGGGACTGCGTTCAAGAGATTAAGTAGTGGCATAAGGCGTATTGGATGACTTGACATTGACGGTACATACACATATGTAATTAAAATCGAAGGTGTAACATCACTTGATGAGATGGCAGGCTAAGGCATGCTTACATGTCTTGTGCACGAGTGCACGAGTGATGGCGCCGCAAGACCGCAAGAAGACGCCATCTCGAAGTCGGCTTCACGACGGCCAACAGGAATAGCTTTCTACCAAAGAACCGAAGATGGCAAAAAGAAAGCCATATGTGACAGCTCCAAATGATGACCAAGGGCAAAAAGAACAATCTCGATGCGCGAACCGGGACTCGAACCCGGGTCACATGCTTGGGAAGCATGTATGCTAACCGCTACACTATCCGCGCCGTGATGATGTAATTGACATTCTATTCTGATATATAAAGGGATACGCGGTAGGTGGAGCACTTCACCATTCAGTCATAGCAACGACGCATACATGCATGGCAGCTACGATGACGCTCCATAAAGTTGCTTCCGACGAAGAAAACATAGAACCAATGCTGCGCAGCTTGGTGGCCGCTTGTCTCTTCTGTCGTTTAAGTTGGCTTCTGCACGTACTAATGTGCCGTTGCGAGTCTTTGCAATCGTTGGTGGGGGCCGGGCATGGGGGCTCGTGAAAATCGACGACACGCGCTGAATGCTGATATCGCTTGTAATGGAGATAGAGAAAAAGTAGTAGCAGCCTGCCAGTTGCTCGCGTGTGAAACACATGCGGTTCGAGATACACACCGTACTCGTTGAACGTGCCGTTGAACATCTCAGATCTTGAAAGCTCCACTCATGGAAACTCAATGGAACTTCTACTCCGTACCGTACCTACGAAGTAATACAGCGAACCCACAGGTGACCAGCCCCACTGCCAACCCCCCACCAACCCTCCAGCTCTGGGCACCTCAGCCATCATCGTCGATAGCATCACCACCAAGCTACTTGGACCCCTTCACGCCTGTCCCCACGCCGACCGACACCATGGCGAGCAAGGTCGATCGGATCGTCGCCCGGCTTCAGGAAAAGATCAAGGATGGCGACTACTACGAGGCCCAGCAGCAGACGCGCGTCGCCGCCTCGCGGTACATCAAGACCAAGAACTGGCCCGCCGCCATCGACATCCTCGCCAACGTAGCGCAGTCGCTGCTCAAGGCTGGACAGGGCGGCAGCGGCGGCGACCTGTGCGTCATGTTGGTCGATGTGTACAAGCAGGCCGAGCTGCGGCCCGACTCGGCCAGCAAGGGCCGGCTGCTGACGTGCCTGCGGCTGTTTGACGGGGAGGAGCCAACGCGCAAGAGGTTCATCACGGAGATGGTTGGGTAAGGAACATGGCTTGCCCTGCGAGATTGGACATCGCGGAATGCTGACTGGAGCGTGTGCTGCTAGGTGGTCGGCAAAGTTTGGCGATTATCCCAGTGGCGACCCGGAGCTTCACCACGTCGCCGGATCGCTTTACGCCGAAGAACACGACACGTACGAAGCGGAACGACACTTGCTGCTAGGGACCAAAGACTCCCCCGAGGTCCTTACCAAGATGGAATATACGTGGTACAAAGAGGGAGACGCTCATCTAGCACCACACTACGCCGCGCGGGCCATCCTTGCATACCTCCTGGTCGGCAACGTCCGCGCCGCAAACAATTGCTACCGTCTCTTCACCAGCGCCCTCAGCAGCGATAGCGCCGACATTGGCGTGCAGGATGTATCCAGCGCGAGCTGCGATATCCGCATCTTCCCAGGCCTTCCGCTGCTCAACTTTCTCGGCCTGCTCCTCCTGGCCATCCAGCGCGGCGCGCCCGAGGTGTACAGGGGCCTCGTGGCCAAGTATGCGACGCAGATCGTCGAGACGGAGGCCTGGTCTGAGCCGCTGGAGATGATTGCCGAGATGTACTTTGGCATTACCAAGCCGCGGCAGAGCAACCCACTGATGGATATGATGAGCGGCTTCTTTGGAGGTGGAGGTGGCGCACCGCCGCAGGCGCAAAGACGGGGCTTGGGTGCTCCAGCGCCGGCTGGTCTGGACTAGGCCTTGACGAGGCTGGTGAACGAACGATGTATCATAGAGATACCACGGTACTCCTAGGCAACGAGCTTTTCGTGTGGAACCTTATCCGCGAGTGTGCTCCTCTGGCTCGAACATCCAATTGTCCTCGGCGAGCGCGGTGACCTTGGCCCGCAGGTCGGCGCGTACAGCTTCAAGAAGTTCTTTGCCATAGTCAGCGGAAGCTCTGTGCTTGAGCGTTTCTGTAGCTTACCCTCTGGCTGGTCTGGCACAGAGCTGTGATTGACGCTGTGATGTTTGACAGCCTCCGCCAAGCGCTGCCTCTCTTCTGCAAGGCGTCAGTCTCGATAGACAGGATGGTCTGGTGGATGGACGTAGCCCTACTCTCGGATTCCTGGCGGTCCTCGGCTTGCTCGTCCTGCTCGTCCAGAACAGGCGTAGGCGGATCTCCGAGCTCAATCTCGCCCTGCTGGTTGCGGACGACAATCTCGGATGAGTCGGACAGCACGTCGACGTCAAGGCGCAACGTCTCGACCGAGTTGGATGAGCTTGCGGTCGGACGGCGTGTCAGCTGGCTGCGAAAGAGGTTGGGACGCACCCCCGCGCCGGTGCCTCTAGCCGGCGGAGCGCCATGCTCGGGACGTCGAGGTCGTTCACTCATGGCGACAGCTCATCCCACCTCGGCCCCGAGTGAAGAATCGCGGATGTCAAGAGCCACGGCGAGCGCGTGAAGCGTGGGGTTTCTTGGGGGGGACGAGGTGCGGAAAGGCACCAGCTGAAGTGGGTTGCGAGAGCAGGGGTCGTTGGAGGGGCGCTGCTGCAAACTCGCTACGTCAGTGCAGGCGCTAACTTGGCCAATGCTTATTAGCACAACGTTCAACCATGTCCATCCAGCCTCTCGGCTGATTGAAGAGTACTCGTAATGTAGTTCGGCCGGAGCGATGCGTTGAGTGGGTGAACACGGGTTCAAAAAGGAGAAGACAGAAGCAATCGCCCTCGAAACTGCTGCATTTAGCAAGACGAAGCGTTAGCGGAGGCCTGCACGACAGTCCCAGGTCCGACTCTTGCACGCGGTTTTTGGCGTGCGTGAATGAGCGCCACGTCAAAGCCAACAGCTGCCGGGAAAAAACCATTGGACACATCAAACCCTTGCTTGCGCCACATGGGCGCTGAAGAGATGTACGATCCTCCACATCGATGGGCATAGTAAATGCTGCTTGTGTGCGTGCATGCTCTTGTACCGCAACCCGTCGCAGCCTTGGGTCATCCCGCAACTTAAAGGCACCAATCGCCCTTCAACCACCAGAGTCTAATCTCTTACTCGCGACAAAGCTCCCGACCCATATTCACTCGCCATCTCACATTGAGACTCACGCATGTCCAAAGGTCAAAATGCCTCTCAATCGCCTCATTACCTGCCTCTGGTTTGACGGCAACGCAGAGGAAGCCGCCAAGCATTACATCTCCGTCTTCAGCAATTCCAAAATCACGGGCATCACAAAGTATCCGGAAGCCGGCAAAGAGGTACATGGACAAAAGCCCGGTACGACCATGACCGTCTCTTTCGAGCTCAACGGCCACCGCTTCGTCGGACTGAACGGCGGCCCGTTGTGCAAGTTCAACCCCGCCATCTCGTTCCAGGTCGAGTGCGAAGACCAAGCCGAGATCGACTATTACTGGGATAAGCTCAGCGAGGGTGGCGACGAAAAGGCCAAGCAATGCGGGTGGCTTGCCGACAAGTTTGGCGTTTCGTGGCAGATTGTACCCGAGGCGTTGCCAAAGATATTGGCTAGTGAGGACAAGGAGAAGAGGGAGAAAGGGATGGCGGCCATGATGGATAAGAAGAAGATTGAGATAGCTGGGCTGCAAAAGGCACGAGACGACTGAGGTAGTTCCACCCTCTTCACGGAGGTTATGCAAGTACATTCTCGCAATAGCATTGGCTTTACCGTATGGGAAGAGTTCTCGTCCCTACATGCACTACATGCGTGGGAGCGGGCAGTGCAACGGCCTCTATTGTGCAATCACCAACTCCCATCGCTTCCCGGTAGACTAATAGCAAAGCGTGCCAGACCCATGCGACGTTTGAACCACGGAGAGATGTCCTTTTGAGTCCGCTGGGCCGTTTCGAGGCTGTTGAGCAAGGCCTCGTCTTGTCTGATCATAAGATGTTGATGTGATTTGCGCGTGGAATTACTTGTCCTTTTCATGATCATCTGCAGAGAAGTTCTCAATATATACGATAGAATAGACTAGAGCAACTAAGCAAGACCGGCAGCCAGCTGACCATGAGAGGATATGTCGAGAAACTGCACGCCTCTGGACCGTATATCCTTCCTGAAATGCATAGTGCCCCCACATGAAGCTCGAGAGGCTCCTTTTAGAGCTTGGCCATGACGAAGCTTGCCGCAGCACCGGCATCCTCGGCATAGTTCAGATGCTGCGGCAGGATGATGGGCCCGTTGTCGCAAATGTTGTCCCCCGCGTGACAAATTATCTTGACTCGGGACGCGGGAATGTTGGCAACGGCTTGTTTCGAATATGGATCGCCAAAGATGACGACGGCGCTGACCTTGGACATGGTACTGGCATCCAAGACGGCCGCGGCATGATGTAGCACGAGACCGCCCTGTGAGTAGCCGCCCAGGACGAGCTTGGTCTTGGGACATTGCGCGACGGTTCGTCGTATTAAATTGGCACTGTTATGAGGGACCGGTCAGCAAACGTCCGTCTCGACCAATGTGGAAAGACAATGAACTAACAAGTCCTGGCCCGCACCCTGGGAACCGGAGAGATAACCGTCTACGCTGGCCGGGTAGTTCAAGCCTTGGACGCCCAGCGACCGGCCAGTGGCCGCTACGGCGGTCGTGAGCGACTTGAAGAACCACGGGCCCGTGAGCACGCCGACATTACCCGAATCACAAGTGCCGCGGGCAAAGAGAACTGTGACGTCGCCGCATGCATCGTTTCGAACGCTCGGAATGTCAAAGATGTCCCCAATGATATCCTCGCCGACGGTGATCAGGCCGCAGGCATCCTGCATCAACATGTGCGCAGGAAACAAGGCGATCACCTTGGATAGAAACGTGGTGACAGAGGGCCAGTCGCGGCGGTCGAGCTCCTCGGGCTTCGGTGATGGAAGCGCGAGGGCGTACCCAGCGAGGGTCATGGAAAGCAAGGCATGGCACCGCATCGTGAGCTCGAGATGAGGGCTGGGTGACACGGACAAGTCACTCCAAGAGAGGGAGCCGTGATTGCAAAGACACAAGAGCTTGCAGGGCCAACAGCTATTTCCATCTTCTTCTTTGGTCTGTTATATACTGAAGCATCGACAGACATGGACTCGTCAAGCACATGCTCGAGTGTCGCAAAGCACAGACTCGAGGATCCGCTTTTGCCAATATTTGGTAGGAAGCCGAGGCCGACAAGTATCAGTCTGGTCTCCAACCTCGGACTTTGACCGCTTTTTACCATAATGTCGCTCTAGTCAATGGAAACAGTCTGACTTTGGACGACAATGGCATGCAACCCTGAGTCTAAGCATCGGCAGATCGGCATACAGCAAGGCAGATGGGGGCTCCGCGGACCAACTGTTGTGCGGGCGGCTAGGTCCACGTGGACTAAGAATCCAGGAACTTGTGGAGGGGAACGTTCGAAAGGGGCAACACCTCCGTGCTGCTCGGGGTAGTTGGCATCGTCGGCGCAGTCAAGGTCGCTGCCATCAATCACACGATGCGGACGTTGACGTGTGATTGAGGCGCATCTGGGACAACCATCTCGCCTGACCTCTGCGACGAGCTTGCATGTGAGTACCTGAAACTGGTTGGGCTCGTGTTGCACGGAAACAAGATGGCATTTCTGAGAGTCGGCGGTAATGCATGCATCCCCGCAACCTCCCCGCAGTCCCCCGCAACCCCGCGAATAGCTAGACAAGGGGGGGGACGTGAAACCCAATCATGCCGCCAAGTACGAGTACGCTTGGCGACGAGTGGACATCCGACGATGTGCACTGCCCTGGCTCGGGGAGTCAGAGCCCGAGATGCACAGGCGGCCAATTCCGTCTCCTTCCCCAATTCGGCATCTATAAACATGTTTGGCGGTAGCCTCCTCGTCACACCCTTTAATTTTCGTTCAGGGCCAGAGACACGTGCATCTGGGTGCTCATGACCATCTTCATCAGCATTGTGAGACAGCAGTTGGAACGCTCGAGCCCCATTGTCGAGTAAAAGCTGGTAGAAAGGGTTACGTTGATTCACACAAGTTGATTTGCCTTCTGTACCAAGAGTTTCTATTACATTCAAGGATCCCAACGGCGAGACGTGGGCACTCATTCCGTCTGATGCACCCGAGAGCTCTTCAAATTGAAACATCAACCAAGTCCTGGCTACCTGCTATGGGAGGAGAAGCCCTCCGTTCTCTTCGCAACCGCTTTTCAAAGGGCCGAATGCTCCCGACATCAGCGTTACCCCGGGGCTGTGCCTCCTGCTTGCGTGGTTGGCATCTCCAGATTCCCGGTCCTCATTGAGGCCTGTGCGGGTTTGCAGCTCCGAGATGGTTGCAACAGGATTTGGTAATGCCTCAAGCTGTGTGCGGGGATTCCGACCATGCAAAGACCTCACGACTCCTTCAACGCGGAATCCCTCCGGAATTGCCAGCAAGAACCGTTATCACGTACCTGCCGGTATCCCAACACGTTCTCCACGAGATGGAACACCAAAGGCAGGGGCAACCCAGGCTTATCTCCGTGGCGGAAATCGGGAATCTCGAGGGTGAGAGCGTCATGGGTCGGGGCCAAGCCGAATGAGCTTTGATGTAGAGTAATCTCTATGAGTTCGCGCTGTAAGGAGAAGTTAGTACTGGCAGCCCACCCATTCACTACATGAATACATGTACGCTCGATGCACTGTGTAGCGGCCCAATCTCTTACCTTGTCGGTGCGCCGGACATTGTTGCGGCACCACTTCTTCAGATACGCCGCGAGGAGGTCTAATGAAGGGCTGTGGCTGCCCTGGATCTCAATCTGGTCCATCCCCCGAGAGTAAACCAGCAGATGGTACGGCGGACGGAGAAGCAGCTTGTCGGGATGCGGAAGAGACGCCGCGGTCGGGAGATACGTAGTTGGCCCTGCCGGCTCCAGAGAAGCTTCATGTTTGGTTGAGGAAACAACAACGTCTGCCCAGCCGTCGGGGTCGGCTGCATCAGTGGACGAGACGGGGTCCGTAAAGGCAGCCTGGGCTTGGGAGCGAAAGTTTCCGACAAAGGCGAGAGAATCAGCAGGAGGGTTTTTCGCAGAGAGATGGAGGATGAAGGCGCCCTTGGAGGTGTCCCAGGACGTTGTAGGAATGCTGGAATTGGTCGTCTTGCAAGCGATACCCAGCAGTCAGTACACCAGACGTTTCATACTCGAAAAAGACGCAAACATGGAATCTCGCTCAACTCACCTCCAACAAAAGCTTCAATGCTCCGCTAGGCGACTTTGACATCGCCTCGAGAAGTGTCTCGCCCCATGTCTCCCCGTCATCGTCGTCCTCCAAGAGCTCCGACACGCCAAGACACCAAGCTTGCACAGATGCAGCAACGGCCGATACAACCGCACTGCTGTCGTCGGGGTAGGCAGGGAGGAGCACTTCATTGAGGAGCTGCCACTGCGGCTCGCACTGGACGTCTCGTCCCAGGGTGTCCTGCAGGGACTTGAGCGCCTTGCGCGCTGGGGCGTCGTCCCTGGTCCAGAGCTCTCGGACGGCCACTTTGGCCTTGAGAGGGCTGCGGATGCAGGTTAGCTATCGACCTGCCACTTTTATGACATGGGCTCGTACAGAGACATTGTGGGGGATGTTTGTTTGTCGTATACTACTCGTGCACCAGTGCCGCGAGACTACACGTCAAGTCACCGCAGTTATGGATGAGGGATTGAAGAGGCTAGCGTTCGACTGTAATTCCTCTTCAATCTGTAGGAAAGTTCGATATCCAGGTGTCAGTTTATAGCCAGCGACGGAGTTTCAATCGCAACCAGCTCCATAAAATGCGCCGTCTCTGCCTAGCATCGGCAGATTATTGCTAGGCTGACACGGGCGATAGAACTGGAGTTTCCACGAGATGTGTGACACTGAGCCTCGTCCCCCATTTCATTACGAGTAAATGGCGGACTGGATGCCAGGGGTAAATAAGCCAGCTGTCCAATCAGCCGTTTCCCAGCCTGAATACTTCGTCCCCTAAATGAGGAGTTGGACGCTGTTTAGCCCGAAACGGGAATCCTTAGCTTTCAGCCCCCAGCTCGCCCACTCCGCCCAGAGCCAAATCAGCGCCAGCTGGAGCAGCTCTGCTGTTGAATTGCGCTGCGACGGCGGAGAAACAAGGAACTGGTGCAGGTGAGGCTGACAGGCTGACAGGAGAAGCCCCGCCTGGGGGTTCGCGTTGGTAGACTCCTACAACCTCCGTGTATTAGTCTACTTTTGCATCCAGCTTGGCTTCAACACCATCATTGATCTCATCTCCTCCTACGCGACGCATGCAGATTGCCTACAGTTCATAGATGTTGCATCCTGAGTTAGCCGCAGTTGTGACTTTAATTCACTTGGTTCTCAATGTATACCACACAGTTCAAGAATTAAGAGCGGCAACTTGCCCCCCCCCCCCCTGAGAAGCCCATGCTTACGCTGCAAACTCAGCGACCCTAGGCACCAACTCTGATGTGACATGTCCATTTTGCTACTCAAGTATTTTCGTGCAGTCTGAGGTAAGGAAATTGGATAGGAGATGGGCGCATCTAGGGCAGAGCATCTCCATCAGTCTCTTTGTGCCCTGAGCTTGCGACATCGTCCATCAACAAGTATACATGTAGCCGCGCGTCATGAATGGTCACAACCCATAATACACAGTCCAGAGAAGGAATCCTGTTCCTAGGCATGATCGGTCTGGAATGCACCCAAATGATACATTTGAGCTCAGCTGATCTTGGCAGTACTGACTCAGTCTGGCACCACGGGTAAACTTCACGATCAAATTCCAGAAGGACAGCAAATCAGCACCGCAAATCAACTGCTGCACAAGAGTCGTCACAATGGACTTGACGTCGGGAAGAGGGCATTCTGCCGC
Source organism: Tolypocladium ovalisporum (assembly GCA_024340015.1). Lineage (NCBI taxonomy): Eukaryota > Fungi > Ascomycota > Sordariomycetes > Hypocreales > Ophiocordycipitaceae > Tolypocladium > Tolypocladium ovalisporum. The sequence goes on along the minus strand of JALHBZ010000170.1, from coordinate 209,334 downwards.
GGCTGAAACTGGCAGCTTATAGGTTGCAGGCCAGGGCAAGGCGGAGGTGACATGCAATGGAACGGCTTTCAACATGAAGTTGTGGCTCTGGCTCAGTATTCTGAACAACATCGACCACATAGCTGAAAGATGATCATCAGCTTTCGGCAGGCGTTTGCCAGACTCCACATACAATTCACATGCCGAGGTTGTCGAAATATGCCGTCATGAGTCCGCCTTCCAGGCGCCGCCAAAGGTCAAGAGAGGGTCAACTAGGCTGGCGAGGAAACGCGTCCGCTGGCCGAACCTTGTGTTCATCTGCAACGCAGAGAAGTAGATTTGAGAATGCAGCATCAAGGACAGCTTGTGTGCCTGAAGAGCCCGCGCGCTGCAAAATGATGACGAAGATGTAACAAAAGAAGATCCCAATTCGCTCCCCATCTAATACATGTCAACTCCCGCCCCAAGATGCCGTCTTGGGACTCCATCATACAGCCTGGCCCAGATAATGCTGTTGGGACCACGCTTCCGCTGCGGATCTGCGAGCGGCTCATATGGACAAGTTGTAAGAATATTCGTCCTCCATGTTCTGGCTGATCCAGAGAACAACGGAGCTATGCAAACGTCAGCGTATGTGCAGACCCCGAAAACCACGCCTTTAAGCTTACCTGACCCCAACAAGCGCATTGCTGACCAAGTTCTCAATGCCCATGCCCAAGGCCGGCATAGCCACGCCGGGGACGATGAATTTGAGGACAAAGACAGTCACGCCGCCAGCCATCCCACCAGCTAGGGCCGCAAAGCCCAGGAAGAGCACCACGCGGGCCTTCCACGCAATGCCTGACCCGCTGTAGCTGAAGGAATCGGCGCTGAGGCGTTGCTTCTCGACCGAGTTGATGATCAACATGCCGAGGCTGGAGAAGATGAGGGGCAGCCAGTCGACGAACTTGACGTGGACGTTGGAGCCGTTGCGCGCCGACTTGGACCAGACGGCGGAGTCGAGCATGATGTAAAAGGCCAGGGAAAACTGCACACGGGCACGCTGTTAGCTCATGCGCAATCCTTCAAGCACGCGCGCGCAGTTTCTGCGAGCAAGGACGGTTCCTCCGAGACGACGGCCCCCGGTTCAGAGCGCATGTCCGTGACGTACCAAACCTCCGGCGGCATAGACGCCCGAGTTGCGGGCCCAGACGCTGTTCAGCCACTCCGGGCGCTTGAACTTCCAGAGACGCTCCTCCTCCATGATGCAGACGCGGAAGATGCGGGCCGGGTGTCGGGAGGGAGGGACCTTAGTGAAAGCTATCGTTGCCGGGGCGTTGATGAAGCTCGGTCGAGCATGGAGCTGGGGATGACGAGGCTTGGGCGTTGTTGGCGGAGCTCCGTGGTCACGTGCGCGTTTCGCCAGTGACGTTCCCAGCTCGACAGCTGCGTGGGAGGGGGGGGGTGGAGGTTTGTGGACCATGTGCTGAATAAGGCCTTCCCTTTAATCGCGTTCAATGATGGCCAGTCCTACATGACAGTTTGCTTGCGATTGCGATTGCGATCCTAGATCTGTACTTACTCTATGCCGTAGAAAGCGCGATTCGATACGAAGAGACGGCGCGGCCTGTAGCACCCGCGGGGACCATGTCCTCATCGCCTCACTGGAAAGCAATGTCTCCCCGAGCCCCAGAATGTTTTCAGTCGCTCGCAACGCTCGAGATGCTGGTCGACAAACTATTTCGGATCTGCATACCAAGCTTTCTATGCAGCTAATACGAGCTGGTCATTCGGACGATGAAGGGACATCTGCAGCGGGAGGCTTTGTTGAGCACCTTCATAATTAAGGTCGCCTGTCGAGCGGTACGAGTAGGGTAAGAGAAGACCGACCATGAGCAAGCTGCCCAAAGTCGTCGCAGTTTTGGCGCCTAGCACGACAAGCCGCCCGCCGAGTCGTCGTGCGTTCTCTGAGAAGCCTCACGACTGCTGATACGAATTCCCACGTGTCGGCGTCAGGTCGCGTCGAAAATAGATGCGCATCCTACTCGTAAGTGGTGGCAGTGCCCCTTGCGCCCTTGAGATTTTAGCGCCTTCGGGTGGCCGCCGCATTTTTTCTCTCAGGTACGAGGTACTTGCCGCTGGCGCATCTCTCAGGGCCAAAGGGCAAGTACTGAGACCCCAAGAGACTCAGACCACGCCCACCAACTCTCGCCCTCGTGCTTGAGCGTCGCGACAATTGCCTTCTTCCCCCGACACCACCCACTCTGCCATCGCCATGTCCTCGCCTGGCCTGTAGCGCCCGGCCAACTACCTTCGGCCGCATCCTTTCGTTTGGCATCTGTAATAGCCGCTTGTTTAATAATCCTCTCGTTCCCATTTCTCGCTTCCAGCCGCCGCCTCGAACGCGCCGCCGTTGCCCCCCACCAGCCACTAGTCATCCCTTTCGCATTCCTAACGGCACCGCCTCTTCCGACGGCTTCGAGCGAGCGGTTCACCACACACAGCCCCAGGTCCTGACAGCCTTCGTCCTTTGTTTCTTCGACTACATCGAAGTCTTCAGCAGCGACAAGACCCTGCGAGCATGAGGCCGACCAACTACTTGCCGGGGCCGGCTCTTGTCCTCTCTGCCCTGGCATCGCTGAGCATTTTCGCCGCCCCTGCAATGGCGCGGGAAAAGCGCGACGACAAGTCTTCGACAGAAGACAGCAAGTCGACGCCCACGGACAAGGCCACCTCGACGTCGTCCGCCAAGGAAACATCATCGTCATCCTCTGACGAGTCTAGCGCCTCGTCGACTGAGGACTCGTCCTCGTCCTCGTCATCATCAAAGACCAAGGCCAGCATCACCAACACCGGAAGTGTAGTAACGACCGATGCTTCGACCGTCTCTTCAATCACGCGCGGGTCTCAGGCGACGACGGGAAGCGAGGTCATGAGCTTCCCGACTCTGACCAGGGGCGGCTACATCCCCGAGTACCCAGCCCCGACGGTCCCGCCAACTAAGAATGCCCCTTTCATGCAGCACTCCACAATGCCCGCCGGCACCGTCTTCATCGCCGTCGGAGCCATCTTGGGCGCTTTTGGACTTGCCATCATCCTCTGGCGTGGCATCGTCAGCCTTCTCCTCCATCGATCCGTCAAGCGCGCCGCCATGGCTCAGAACACGGCCAACAGCAAGGCCGGGTTTCTGGCGCCGCCTGCGCCCTTCTACAAGTACACGGATCAAGGATCGACAATGTCTCTGGGCGGTGGTTCTGCCGCTGCCGGTCGCGGCGTGCGACGCACTACCCGTGGACCCACACCGTCCGCAACACCGAGCCACTCCAACCTGTTCTTCTCGCCTACCGCCGCCAACAATGCCCCAGGCGCTCGTGGCTCTGCTTTCCTTCCCTCTGGCTTCTATGCCTCTGGTTCTGGCTCGCCTGGGCCCCCGAACCAGACCAACTCGATTAGCTTGAACAATCTTCGCCCGGACTCGCGGGGACACTATACCAACGCGTCTCGGCATACTCTTAGTCAGACACCCCCTGACTCGCCCCAATATTCAGCTCGAAGGGACGTGAGCGGCATGAGCACCAGCTCTCTCAACCTGAGCAGTCTGGCACCGGGCCAGCGAGCACCCAGCGCTTACCTCGAAGACCTGCTTGCCGACGATCCGAACGCCTTTCCCCCACCTCAGATGCCTTCTTCGGTAGGCTCGAGAAGTTCGGCGAACCTAGGAAGCAGGACGGCCAGCCCTCAAAACCGATTTTGAGTGGGCAGTCGCAGCATTGGCATTGGGATCGATCGACATGAGGCAACGGGGTCGTTCGCTAGGGCGTTATTGTTTGCTGGCACTTACTGCAACTGCACGGTTTCTGAACCATCAAGTTCTGGCGTCAGGTTTGGATCTTGATTTTGCGAGGACATTTGCACATTTTGAAGGCGGATACGGTTTGCAGTCGCACGAGGTTTTCGTCATCTGACAACTTTAGACGAGGGGTCTTTGGGCAGGGCTGCAACGCTCAAGATTGCCGTGATCGTGTGTAGGACGTGGAAAGCAGGATGTCAACTACGAGTACTTACCAAGAGGCGTGAACTGCTCCGTGGTGCACTGCGCGAGGGAGCGAGCCGAGGACCCAGCATGATATTAGACGGGAGGTGACACACTGCCTCGCTTGGAGACGTGTGCTTTTTGCCTGTATATATATGTTTGTTTTGGCAATCAAAGTCAATATTCAAATCAAGTCTTTGAACTGGTGACCAGGCGCCTGACGCTTTATTCGGCATTATTTCATGCGTGCAGTAAAGGCGGACTGTTGACAGCAATAGAGGGAGGACCCGTCTTGCTCTGCTCATAGCTGGGTTCAACTGACACCAAGTCTTAAGAGTATAGGCTATGCGTGGTTCCCATAATCAAATCATGCATGCCGCGAGATGCCCGCTGTCACTTCTATGCATTCATCACATATGTCCCGTTCCCGCCCGGACAGAGTGGCCAATCAACCATGTATTCAACATGGAAATCAATGCTATTATTTAAACATGGTAGGGCTGATTCAAACTAATAGAACATTGTTGGTAGTAGGTTGGGAATTTGCTGTTGGCGGCTTGTCCTCATTGCTTCTGAAGAAAGAAGAACAGACAGTCTGACGGGAAAGATTGCTATGGCTCAAACACGTTTACGCCTTCAGGTATATGCTATGATGTGGCATTGTGGTATAGATCAGCTCAAGACCTCAAGATGCATCCAAAAATGTTTTTCTCGCTATGTCGTTATGCAAGACTGATGCAACCACTATCAGTCAAAACGCAAATCTTGAGTCACTATGGCGAGGATTCATCCGGGTCAAATTGCCCAAGCGAGCCCCTTTAGCTTTACATCATTGATGCGCTGTGGTATCGAATCTTACCCATCCCCCGCTCGATCTTGCATCTGGAAATCAAACAAGTGCTGCCATGCCCGGCAGGTCAATGGATGACCTCATCTTCCGCGGAATGGGATGCTTCGCCAGTTGATTGCGAAGCATTCTGGCCCATCGATGCAATATGAAGATTTAGTCCTCAAACAGGCAGCGCAACAAGCACCTCTTTGAGAGTTCTTGCGCGAGTCCAGGACTGCCAAAGCTTTCCAGCCCTGCGTCAACTGGTTCCTACATACCCTTTCTCAATGCGACAGTCTCGCTGTGATTTGAGACGTCATTGATAGCTTTATCTGCATACAAGGCCTTTGCGATCGCCCGGCAGCTTATGCGCGGAGGAGTATGAAGGCCAAAGCAAGCCGTCCGTGTTCGAGATGTGATGTGGAGTAAGCTTTGACGTCGGGAAAGAAGGATTCCAGCGGACACAATGCTGGCAAGTTGCCAAGCTTCTGTTGACAGATCACATTTGATGCGCTGGAAAAGTAGGTTATGCTGTCAAATCTTGCGATGAAAACAGGCGAGTGCATAGAAAGCTCAGCTGGGACGTTTACCAGCATAATATAGATATGAGGCAAGGACGGTACACTCGCACTCAGATAGTGCGACGTTTTAGGAGTGATGTATTGCATAGCGGGACGGAGACAGGGCTGGTACGCAGCACTTTTCGTTATAAGGCAGCTGGCGACGGCTCAGCCGTTCCAGTTGACAGACGGGATGACAGGGTATCTCACGGTTCGCGGGGTAAATTGCCTTATCGTCTGCCGCTCCATCATACACGGCAGCTCCATGCCTCTAATGTTGTGGTCATCCCTTGTGATTGTGTGGCAATGAGTCCGTTCAAGTTTTCGCGCATATTTCGTCGTTGGAGAAAGGTCCCTCAGCGGTCTACCAAGATCGTGGCACAGCATGGCTCTAGCGCCAGCCCTGACACAGGTACGAAACTCCAGGCGTGAAGTTCTTATTGGGGCGGCGTAACTGAGTCCACGTACTCACTAGCGAACGAACCAGAAGCTCCTCAAACCGCGACTTTGACCCAGTCCCCAGGCGCGATGGAGACGGAGACCATGGCCCAGCCAAACATCGACGTTGTTCCACCGGCCCAAGTGCCGAGAAGTCAAGACGAACAAGCCTCAAATCATTCGCAACACCGAAGCCATACGCCGATCGGGACGACTTATGGAAGGAAGCTTTAGAATCTCTGGCAGAATCAGAGAGGAAGCGCTTTGTGAGTTTTGCAACCGATCTGCCGCGCGATTCTACTGATACAAGAGGGATGGTGGAGGACATCCGGGACAAAATAGACGTGGCGTTGAAGGATCAGCAACACAACAACACGGCCCGCTCCATTGGCGACCATGCTGTGTCGATATTAAGCAAATTTGCTTCAGTTGTTGACGGTGCTGTCAGCTTTGATCTTGTTCACGCCGCACTGCCATGGGCTGCCGTTCGATCCCTCCTCGTGGTAAGCAACATGCCGAACCCTATTGTGTCTCTGGCGATGGAGAGAGCAAACATTATGGTTCTTTGAGCATTCAAGCTAATATTATGCAGCCTTTGATCGCCATCGGCGAGTTGAAAGGCCAAATTCTTGCTTGCATGGCTGAGGTCGCTTTGCTCCTTGCACAGTGTGACACATATCAGCACAGTAGTGGGATCTGCTGGGGATGTTCAGTGATTGGTTGCAGGCAAATCATTGGTATAGTTGAAATCATTGAACATTCACTACAGTTTAGCGACGAGAGCGCCCTAAGCCTTTATAATAGAGATATCAAGCAACTTCTACATCACCACATTAACGTAAATGCCGTAGTGGTTATCTTCGATTTCCATAATCTCGTAGCATCCAGGTTCAATTCCCATCACGATTGAATTTTTTTATTACCGTTTAGAGGCGTACGGTAGTTAATATACTCTATTGGCGCTGCTTCTGCAATGTCTGCTGTGTCTGCAATGTCTGCCCGCTGTGCCTAGCTGTGCCTAGCGCTTTGCCTCGGACTAATTATAGCTTGCGCCGTGTCTAGCGCGAGCCTTTGATTGGCCGGTCGTAAGATACTAGCTTCTGATTGGCTAGCTTCCCTGGCTCCAATGATTTGACTGATGACAATGATTTCTTAGTAAAATACGGTAACTTCCAGCACAATGGTTGTAACCCCCCTACAAGCCCCTGTACTGCAATTATACATGGCTGTAGATCCCACTCTGCGCCCGCCCCACGCCGCCTTGGGTAAGTTGCGAAATTCGATTATACAAGGTTTTGCTGCATCACAGCTGTTCCTTGCCTTCATGATAGGACGTCAGGAGAACAAGATCAAAATAGATGCTCTTTTCAAGCTGGAAGCTTCGCGAAGTCTTGTAAACAAGCTCACCGAAAAGGAGGGCCAGCTGCGAGAAGCTGCGGATGAATGCGCAAGACGATGTGATCTTTCGAGTCGAGCTAACGTCCGGGGACTTCTCAGTCTTGCGGCATGCTTTCCTAACATCTTTCAGCGAGAGATGTACGTCACCAACAGGTCTGTCAGGAAGGCAATGCTGATCTTGTCTCTAGTGGATCCGTTCTGCAACGAATTGACGAAAAGGACCAATTCGAGATACTGGAGTGGATTTCGTCTATACCGTATGGAAAGCACCACCTCACTGTCAAGGAAGCTCGAACACGCGATACATGTGAGTGGTTGTTAGACCACGAAAGGTTTCTTGAATGGATGTCCGATGAATCATCTGTAATTTTATGGCTCCAGGGATATCGTAAGTGAAGTACCGCGGTTTACAGCTTCTGCAAGTCTGACGTTCCCAGCTGGCGCGGGAAAGACGTTCCTAACTTTCAAGGTCATTGACCATATTCAGGCTTTGTCAGAAGGCTCGCCAACAGAGGACGGGTTTGCATACTTCTACTGTAATCGAAACGAAGAGGAGCGTCGAGATTCGCTCTCCGTCCTTCGAAGTTACGTTCGTCAGTTATCGACGGATATGGGAAATCCTGGACACATGCGAAAAAGCCTTCGAGACCTCAGCCACAAAGCGAGGCGAGAATCATCCGTTCTTGGCTTTGACGCGTGCTAAATTCAACTACTGGAATCAGTAAATCTGTACCACCAGACTACACTCATTCTTGACGCTTTAGATGAGTGCAATCCAGCATCGCGCTGGCAGCTTGTCCAGGTGATGAAAGACCTCATATCTAATTCTAAGCGGCCGCTCAAGATCTTCATATCAAGTCGCAGCGACGGCGATGTCAAGAAAGCACTTATGTCGCTGCCGAATATCCACATCCAAGCTACGAACAATCAAGAAGATATCAAGAAGTTCGTCAATGAGGAAACAGACAAGCCCAGGAAATGGGGGCGGTTACCATCATCACTACGCAAAGATATCGTCGACACCCTCCTCGAACGCAGCCAGGGGATGTAAGGCCCATTTGAGCGCATGAGAACCTCTCGGATCGTTTAGCTCACATGATGGCAGGTTTCAGTGGGCGATGCTGCAGATCAAACAGTTGCTCGAACTGTCAACCGAGACAGCCATCCAGAAAAAGCTTGGAAAGCTCCCAAGTGGGCTCGAAGATGCATACGATGAGATTTACAATGAAATTACTCAAGACGAGGACCGAAAGATCCTCGTGGATCGCGCGTGTTTGTGGATAATGAGTGCCTTCAGACCACTCAGCAGCAAGGCACTTCTAGCGGCAGTCCTTGTTGACCCTGACAGCGACGCTGTTGTGCCGGCAAGCGAGATCAATGAATCATTTCTGCTGGCTTCGTCCAGTAATCTGCTTGTCATCGATTCCGAGGAACAAGTTTGGAGGTTCTCCCACCTGTCAGTCGTGGAATATTTCGAAAAGAAGCACTGGGGCATTTGTCAGGCTCACTCCCACGCTGCAAAAGTCTGTCTTCGGCTTCACTAGGGACATGGAGAATCCCAAATCACGAATGCGAGATTGAGAGCCGGGACGACGAATGCAACTCGACCCCACTTATGCTTGACCCGAATCATCCGTTGCAGAGATATCAAACTTACTATTTGGTACTGCATGTCTCCAAATGCGAGGAAAGCTTGGCGAAAGAAAAAGTTGAGGCTGAACTTAGGTTGGCATGGCTCCTTAAAAGCCTTCTTGGCTTGCCCGGACAGAGCAGCGTTCAATATCGGTCATGGATACATCGGACCCAGCAGATGTCAAAAAGTTATTCATATCTCGGTTTGCGCGACCTCTCACCCGAAGATGCAAATGTTTGCACAATGTGTCGCTTCTCATTGTATTTTCTCCTGCGGGACTGGTGGGAAAACGCGGAAATCTCACTCGCGCAGACGGACAGTAGAGGCGATAACCTCTTGTCACTTGCTGCTGCTGCAACTTGCCAGCCGATCTGTGCGGAGATTATTAAACGGGGCATGCAAGTAAACGCCTTGTCATTAAATGGTAAATACGGTAGCGCTCTCGCTGCCGCATCTTTTTCCGGCAATCTAGAGGTGGTCAAGCTCTTGATCAACGAAGGGGCGGAGCCGAACCTCTTGCTAACGGCTGGAGAATTTGGCAGCGCCCTTGCTGCCGCCGTTGGTACCAGAAACCTAGAATTGGTTCAGTTCTTGATCGATAAAGGGGCTGAGCCGAATCTCTTGCTAATAGCTGGAAAGCATGGCAGCGCTCTTGCCGCCGCCGTCAGTACTAGAAGCATAGAGGTGGTCAAGTTGTTGATGGATCATGCGGCCGAGTCAAATCTTTTGCTAATAGCCGGGAGACATGGTAGCGCCCTTGCTACTGCAGCCCATGAAAGAAACATGGAGGTCCTCAAATACCTAGTCAGTAAAGGGGCCGAGTCGAATCTCTTGCTCACGGCTGGCTGGCATGGCAGCGCCCTTGCTGCTGCCGCCTCGAGGGGATGGATAGAGGTTGTCGAGTTTCTACTCAACAAAGGGGCCGACCCGAACCTCTTGCTAACGGCTGGATGGAATAATGTCGACATGATCCTTGCCGCTACTCATAAGGATTTAGAGGTCGCCGAGTCCCTATTTCGCGACCAAAACCTCCGGAAAACGGCTGCATGGCAACTTAGTGCCTTGAAAGCTCCCGGATATCTACTCATAGAGGTCGTCGAGTTCCTACTTAGCAAAGGGGCCGACCCAAATCTCTTGCTAACGGCTGGCCCTTTTGGCAGCGCTCTTACTGCGGCCGCTGCTATGGAATGGATAGAAGTTGCAGAGTCCCTAATTGGGAAGGGAGCCGACCCAAACCTCCTCCTGTTGGGTCAGAAATTTGGTAGCGCTCTTGCTGTGGCGCTTAAAAGGGGCAGCATACACATGGCCAAGTTCCTGATCGAAAAAGATGCCGATCCGAACCTCCTGGTGACAAGAGGGGACTACTACAATATTCTTTCTGACGCTGTCGAACGCGGCAGGCTAGACGTTGTCAAATTCCTGGTCGAGAGGTGCGCCGGTGCGAACTGGGACCTTTCGCTAAAGAGTCAATGGCACAGCGACTCCCTGGCTCATGCGCATGCGCATCAGTGTGGCGTTCATTGTCGCGATCGTTGTCGCAAGAACGAGATCGTCCGGTACATTCAGGAGCATGTGGCTTTCGATCTTGTCGAGTCTGCGGATTCGCAAAGAGTTTCCTAGACACCGAGCAGGAGGTGACCATGCGAGGGAGCAGATCTGGTCCTGCTTGGCTTTGCCAGTGATCGGAGTTTAAGGCTTGATTTTGATTTACCCAGGAGGTCAACCGTGTCTGAAACAGGAGGAACATGAGCGTCGGGATTGCTTTCACTGTGTGGGTCATCCATCATGCTGCAAGCATGACAGTATGCTGACGGCATCGTGGCCACTCTGCGGATGCCGGCACGTGTACGACACTACAGGACACACTGGGCCCACGATCGCTCGTGTGTAATATTGCATTTGGGAAGCTTCGATCTAGAGTACGAATAATACAAGTGAAAGGATGGAATTTGGTATTTTTGGCCTGTTTGCCATAACGTTACGTACGCTTGTGGTTGACGCTTGTGGTTGAGAGATGTCTTTTTACCCCCACAGATGCAAAGGATTCAGCGCAGTCTCTGTATCATCTCAGAGATATTCAAAACGGTCATGAACAATTCTATGAGCTGGCCTCGAGTGCCAGCATTTCCTCCTTTGCGCTCTCAATGTCCTCGAGGCGGATGCCGCTGCGGTCGCACATGCCCCTGAAGATGCCACCTTGGTGCCACAGCGCCAACGGGGCGTCGAGCTCGGCGATGCGGCCGGCGTCCATGACGCAGATGCGGTCGTAGCCGACAATGGTGCGCAGGCGATGGGCGATGCAGAGTAGCGTCTTGCCGCGGAAGCCCGTGGCCATTGTGCGCTGGATCTTGTCGTCCGTCTCCATGTCGACGGACGATGTGGCCTCGTCGCAGACAATGATCTGCGAGCCACGGACGAGGGCGCGAGCGAGGGCCATGAGCTGACGCTGCCCGAGGGAGAAGTTGAGCCCGTCCTCCTCGACGATGGTGTCAAGGTGGATGCGCGAGGTGGCATCTCCGCCGACAGTGGCGCGGCGTGCGTCTTCGAGGGCGGCGTCAGCTGGCACGAGGTCGGCCTGCCGCAGTGCGGACCACAAGGCGAGGTCGGGGTGCTCGCCAAAGGGGTCGAGGTTGCTGCGGACGGTGCCGTGGAAGAGCGTCGGGTCCTGGGGGATGATGGCGAGGCGCGAGCGCAGGTCGTACAGCCCGATGGTGGAGATGTTGAGCCCGTCGACGGTGATGGAGCCGCCTGAGATCTCGACGAGGCGGAATAGCGTGCTCATGATGGAGCTCTTGCCAGCGCCAGTGCGGCCGACGATGCCGACACGCTCGCCGCCGCGAACGTGCATGCTCAAGCCCTGCAGCACGAGCGGCAGGTTCTCGCGGTAGCGCATCTGGACGTTGTCGAAGACGATCTCGCCTCGTTCCGGCCAGCTGGGGCGCACATCAACAGTGTGCAGCGGCGCCTCCTCATCGAGCTCGGCGCCGTAGTAGCGCAGGCGCTCAACAGCATTCATGCCGTTTTCAACCTCGGCGAGCTGGCGGATGGAGAATTGCAGCATCTGCACGATGGCGAGGATGTAGCTGAGGACGAGGCCGCCGATGCCGGGGCTGACGCTGAAGCGCGAGGTGACGACGAGGATGCCGACGGTGAAGACGAGGGCGTTGCCGATCATGTCGAGGCGGATGGACAGCCAGCGCTGGTTGGAAAAGGTGAGGTAGTAGGCGCTGTTCATCTCGTCAATGGCCTCGCGCAGCTCGCCGATGAAGAAGGTCTTGAGGCCGTAGGCGCGGATCGAGGCGACGCCGCTGAGGCCCTCGCTGAACTTGGCAAAGACGTGGGAGCGCAGCACCGACTCGAAGCGCTTGACCTCGCGGGCCGAGGCGCGGTAGTAGGAGGCGGCGAGGATGAAGAGGATGTAGAGCGGCACGAGGGCAATGGCAAAGTAGTGGAAGAAGGCGATGATGAGGGCGAAGACGGCGCTGACCATGGCGAGGGTGAAGAAGTACATGCGGATGGCGTCGGTCAGGTTGTTGTCCATGACGTCGACGTCGCGCGAGAAGCGGTTGGTGATGCGGCCCAGGGGCGTCGTGTCGAAGAAGGACATGGGCGCTCGCAGGACGCGCGTGACGGCGTCGCGCAGCATCACCTTGGACGAGTTGGTGCCGAGCACCGAGAGCAGCACCGAGAAGAGGAACATGAGCACGGCCTGCACGACGCCGAGGGCGGCGTAGATGCCGATGTAGGCGCCCGTCGAGAGGCCGAACTTGTCCGAGGTCCAGTACGAGAGCCAGAGGCTCGTCATGATGTTGGCACCCTGCGACAGCAGCAGCACGCCGATGACGAGGGGCGCGTTCAGGGGCGAGCCCGAGGCGCGCACGTAGGCGCCGTAGACGGACCAGGGCACGCTGGCCTGGGCCTTTTCCTCTTGCTGCATGAGCGCGGCGCCCCTTTTGTCCTGCTTGGCCTTGCGACGCTCCTCGGCCGTGTCGACCTTGGTCAGCTCGTCGTCCTTGTTGGCGTCGTCGTCGTCGCCGTCCTCCTCCTCCTCCTCCTCGATGCGCCTCTCCTCGACGGCAGTCGTCTCCATGAGCGTCTGGAAGCCCTTGTGCGCGCGCATGAGGTTGTCAAAGGTGTCGACGGCCTGGATCTTGCCCGCCTCCATCCACACGATGCGGTCGCAGCGACTGAGCACCCACAGCTGGTGCGTCGCCAGGATGCGACACTTGTCCTTGAGCAGGCCGAGGATGGCGTTGTCGAAGATGTGCCGTCCGACGTGGGCGTCGACGGCGCTCAGCGGGTCGTCCATGAGCACGATGTCGGCGTCAAAGTAGATGGCGCGCGCAATGTTGAGGCGCTGCTTCTGGCCGCCCGAGATGGTGATGCCGCGCTCGCCAATCTCCGTCTGGTCACCGTTGGGCAGCATGTCAAGGTCGGCCTGGAGGGCGCAGCTTCAAACAAGTCTCAGTCAGCACCTCGGACAGTCCGTCTAGGGAAATATTCAGGGGCTCAGGGGCTCAGGGGTTGGGGACAACTCACGCCTTGATGACCTCCTTGTACCACCGCCGGTCCATGTCCTTGCCAAAGGTGATGTTGTTTTGCAGCGTCGTGTTCTGGATCCAGGCGTACTGCGGGCAGAAAGCCCTGGAGGCACCGAAGACGACATCGCCGCTCGTCTTTCGCATGTCGCCGGCCAGAGACGCGAGCAGCGAGCTCTTGCCGCTGCCCACGGTGCCGATGACGGCAATGAGCTCGTTTCGGCCAGCCGTGAAGCTGAGCTCTTGCAGCTTGAATGGCTCTCGCTCCTCGACGAGGGTGCTCGCGGAGTCTTCTCCTGAAGAGGACCCAGGGTGTGCGGGAGTTTCTCGTGGCTTGCTGGCCTTGGCCGCCGCGGCAGCAGCCTTCTTGCCCTTCTCGCCCTTCTCGCCACCGGCAATGGTCCCCTTGTCCGGGTCCTGAGTTGGAGTCCTCTCCCATGTAAAGGACGCGTTGTGCATCTCCATTGCATTCGCCCCGTCCGGCTTGTTGATGACGTCTTCCTCCAGCTCCTCCTCCACGAGGTACTCCTCAATACGCTTCAGCGAGGACCCGGCGTCGGTGACCTGGCCCAGGACCAGCGGCAGCAGGTTCAGCGGGATGCGCAGGCCATTGAACAGGGCCAGCGACGAAAATACCTGCGCGGGCGCGAGCGCGTGGTTGGACAGCGAGTAGGCGATAAAGGACAGCATGGAGGCAAAGATGGGCAGCGACATGCTGACGGCGTTGATGGCGTTGCGGATGGCCAGGAGGACCTGGATGGCGTGGATCTCCTTGGAGCGGATCTCGGCCAGGCGGCCTATAAAGGCCTCCTCCCAGCCAAAGTACTTGACGAAGCGCACCGCCTGCAGGATCTCCTGCGTCAGCGAGACGCGCTGGTCGGTGACCTTGTTGATGGCCTTGCGGCGGCGGAAGAGGCTGCGGATGGCGAGGGTGAGGGCGGGCACGCCGATGACGAGCAGCGCGAAGCCGGCGAGGGCGCTGTAGGTGAGGTTGATGACGAGCACGACGAGGGTGATGAGGCAGGCGATGGGCGACGTCCAGGTCATGTGGAAGAGGGCCGAGGCCTGGTCGATGCGGTACGTGTCGACGCTCATGAGGTTGACGATGCGGCCGTTGGCCCAGCCGATGCCGTCCTTTTGCGCCGGCCCCTTTTTGCCCTTTTTGTCCTTCTTGGCCTTTTTCTTGTTTGCCTTTTCGTCCGTCTCGTCCTTTGCCTGTTCCCCGTCCTGGCCGTCCGCGTCGGGCATCAGCAGCTCGCGGGAGCCGCCGGCCTTGGCCCGCCCCGAGATGACCATGGCCTTTTCGTAGATCAAGCCGATGAGCACGCCGCGGGTCTGGCCGCCGAGCATCATGCCGCGGAAGATGAAGTGGCTCACGCAGAAGCTCTGCAGCACCTGCATGATGGTGATGCCGACGGCGAGGCCGACGCCGTGCGCAATGGGCGGCGCCGGCCCGCCCTCGACGTTGGCGACGTAGGCGTCGGACGCGAACTGGATCAGGTAGCGCAGCGTAAACGGCGAGACGACCTGGAGGACGGTGCCGATGAGGGCGCACAGCCCGCCGAGCCAGAACTCGAAGCGGAAGCTCTCGTGCAGCGCCCAGAAGAGCGGGTTCGGCTGGCCGTCGGCCACGCGCCGCCGGAAGGCGTCCTTGACCTTGGCCGTCAGGGGCTCGACGGCGCGGTCGGGGTTGACGGTCCAGATGTCACCCTGCTCGAGAGGGCGTTTGTAGCCAGTCTGTCAAGATAGACTCAGCTTCCATTACTCCTGAAATCTCACTACTGAAATCGCCCGGCGTCGATGCACCCGGATCGTGAAGGCTTACGCCCCAGATCGAGCGAATGGACGCCCGCGATACGAACCCATCGGGTAACAAGTTGCGGCGGTGCGGAGCCCAACACAGCTTAAACTCACCGTCATCAACGGCGTCATCCATTGAAACGTCAACTTGCTCAAGAAGCTGGCCTTGTACTCGCGAGACACGATGCGCTCGTCGGGCACCTCGGGGGTGCCGCCCCAGCGCAGCGGGTTCAGCCGGCGGTACCACCTTCGCCGTTTGAGTTGCGTCGCCGTTGTGGCGGCCGTTGCGACGCTGGCGTCGGTCGCGTAGCTCCTCGTCGGCGCGAGTCTGTGATCTTTTGCAGCCCGTTCGTCCTCTTGGGCCTGCTCCGCCTTGTCCATCTTGTCGCTTTCATCAGTCACGTCCGCCGAGGTCTCGACGGGCGCTGGCTCAGGTTGCACGGCCGCGGCAAAGGCGTCCGGCGCCATGAGGTCCTTGGCCTCGGGCGCATCTTCACTTGCTGCCATGACCGAGGAGCCGCTTGCGCATGCAAATGCTCGCGGGGTGGCGGCAGTCCTCGCTTTCCTATGTCGCCCCAGCCGATGGCGACAACGATGTGCCTCGGCGTTGTAATGTGGTGGCGCTGGTACGCGGCCGCCGGTGGAGCGCTGCAGATGGGCCGCTGCGGGCAGAGAAACAGCTGAACGGTCTCAACGAGGTCTAAGTCGTCTGAACAGAGCCATGAAGAGCGAGAGCACACAAGTCAGAGATGCAGGCGACAGTTGGTGGCCGTATCAAGAGAGAACAGGGTGCAGCTAACAACAGATGACTACAGAGACGCACCGGCGTCCTTATTATCAATCCCGACGGCCTGTTGCTAGTCCAGGCGAATCCATGACGGGCCGCATTCAGACCAGGCGCCCAGGGTTTGCCACGATTAATAAAGGATGCGGGCTAGCACTAGACGAGGAGGTCGGAGCCCCGACGCCCCGACGTTGCGGACGGGTTGGGAATGCTGCGAGAGCTGCGGGCACCGAGAGCCAGCACTCACTCACTCAATAAACAGGCTACTTTGTGATGGCGTGGAACGGGATTCGACCCCAGGGCCTGTCGAAGAGGCCCCTCCATGTTTGGCGGCTGTCGCTTGAATTCCGCCAGCTCTCAAGTCCGCGTTGCTCACATGCTCGTCAACCGTCAACACAGCAGCAAACAGCTTTAGTCCAAGACAACATAAGGCGTCCTGTTACAATTTGTCTCGTGCTTTGGATGTCAACCTGTCAACCCCGCAGTACGCGGTCCGCATGAAGTGCGAGCCACGAGTACAGTACAGTCAGTACCTACTCTGGAACCAAGTCGGTAAGGTAGCGGACTTTGAAATGCTCGGGGCCATCGGATGTCGTACCCGACGTTGCTTAGCAAGCATCGCTGGCCGACGCACGCGACCACAACTGGCAACTCAAACTCAACGCCTGGGGCGCAGGAAGCCCACCCTTTGGTACGCTTTCATCTGTGCGGCAAGAGAAAGCTAGCTCAGGGCTGATTATTGTCCATGTCGATGGACGGAGTTCGTGGTCCGGGTAAACCGGCACACCGAGTTTCGTGGCTGGTGATTCATGACGGAGTCTGCGCTGCTGTGCTCCAAGTGTACCTCTGGTGCCCCTCTACCCCGTCCCATGTCTGTGGCATTCGGCAGCGGTATCCGGGATGTGGTTTCCCTGTCCATCATTGATCGTACTAGCTGACCCTGGAAAGCCGTTGCTGCCATGAACACGCAACAGCGTTTTGCTCTGGCGCTGATTAGCCCCGCCGTGAAAGACTGCCGCACCAAAGGTTCGTCCCTGCTCCGTCTCGCACTCGGCCGAGCCATCTTATTCGTACCCGTTTATGATCTTCCGGGATGACGACACGTCAATCCGGCGGGCGTGGAGACATTCGCTGGGAAGCTATGCCGAATCGGCGCCGGCCAGCGCTTGTCCGGAGTTGGTCGCAAGGAAATAAGACACTTCCTGGAGCGTCACGTGCGCGGCCATGCACGAACCATGACTAAGCATCCAACACCGAGCTCTTCCTGAATGTGATATAGATGCTTGTTTTGCGCAAGCTTCTTACGTGCCGCAGCTGCACATCGGACTCCGAGCTCCCGCACCTCCCCAACACACGCGCGTCCCTTCCGCCATGGCAGTCGACGACGTCCCCTCCGTCGCCGTGCCCGGCACTATCCTCGGCCCCGTCACCAAGCTCGCCCCGGGCCCCGGCACGCACGTCCACGATGGCAGCGTCGTCGCCTCTCTCATGGGCAAGGTCGCCGTCGAAGCGGCCGCAAAGGCCCCCGGCCCCGCTAAGCGCCTCAACAAGCTCACCGCAGCGCAACCCACAGCTGACGGGCGAGCGACTGTGTCCGTGGCGCGGCACGGCGGCCAGCGGCGCGAGATCCTGCCAGACGTGGGCAACGTGGTGCTCGCGCGCGTGGTGCGCCTCATGCCCAAGCAGGCCATCGTGGTCATCCAGCAGGTCGGCGCCACAGTGCTACAGACGGAGTGGCAGGGCGTCATCCGCGTACAGGACGTGCGGGCCACGGAAAAGGACAAGGTCAAGGTGCACGAGTCGTTCAGACCCGGCGACATTGTGCGCGCGCAAGTGGTAAGTGACCCGGACTCTTGGTGCGCCGAAGCTGGTGTGTAAGCGGACTGACATGATGGGCGCCAGATTTCCCTGGGAGACCAGGCCAACTATTACCTCTCGACGGCGTCCAATGAGCTGGGCGTCATCATGGCCACAAGCGAGGCTGGCAACGACATGGTCCCGGTCAGCTGGAAGGAATACAAGGACCCTGAAACGGGCGTGAGCGAGCCGAGAAAGGTCGCCAAGCCGAGTTGAGAGATCGCTCCGCCGCGACGTCGAAAACGCTTCAATGGCGTTGATGGCCGAACCTGTGGGCGCTGCTGCGGCGGCAACACATCAGGAAGCCGAGATCAACGCACTCAAGGGCACAATCGGACAGGATAGACACGTCTCGCAGGTCGTGTATGGCGAGACTCTTGGGTGAGAATTGCCAATGGGCAGGCAGCTGCCTCGAGAAGCGCCAAGTGTGGCGCCTCGCTGGCTGTTGGCACATCCCTTGCAACGCTTGCCAAAGTACGAGACTCGTGCCGGAAGCCGTGCTGCAGATGCTGCTGCCTTTGTATGCCAGGATTTGGAAGCTGTCGGTGTTGACACGATAGATGATACCCTGCCTCAGGCGATACAAGAGATTTACAAGGCAGGCACATGTCCCTCTGTCACAGCGAAGCGAGACTCTTTTGCAACAACCCTTGCCCCTCGCTAGCCATGTAAAGGACGGACGTCCGTTGATCAATGCGTCCGCCGCAACTGAGCGTGAAACGTTTGTCGACTTTCCAGCCGTGAGTTGTACATGCGTGCCCCTGGCGGTGCTTACAAGCTTGGCGGGGCGTCATTTGACGAGCTGCAGCCACTCAGGCCCACGAATTGAGCTCCGGCTGCCACGGAGACGCGAGCTGAGGGATCGACCCGCCATTCAGGCCCGCAGCCCGAAACAGGGTCCGGTAACCCGGTTGCTGCCTTGGGCCTGCACCCAAGTAAACACGGAGATGCCACCCCCGGTCTCTGACCTCACTTTACGTCCTCACGAGCCGCTGACCAGACTGACCCCCGGCGGCGCAGACACAACCACGACAGGAGAGCACTGAGCATCATCCTGCCTTGGGGGCAGAGGTCTTATACTCGCCACCGTATAGTCAAAAGGCCAGCCATGTCCACAACCGCCGTCGTCACAATGGCGACAGCAGCCCCGGCGTCGACGACCACGAAGCTCACTTCTGTGCTCGCCGACGGTGAGGCGTGCTGCCCCGGCTGCGGCCGTGATCTGCTTCCGAAGTCGATCGAGGAAAGCCAGGTCGGGCTGGCCGCCGCCCAGGGACGCATCCAGGAGCTCGAGGCGCAGGTGCGACAGCTCAACCACAAGGCCACGGCCGCCGTCGAACGCTGGGCCCAGTACGAGGCCGAGCTGTGCAACCTGCGCAGTGCCCAAGCAACGGCATCTCCCACGACCAGCACAACCTCCCTCACGACCTCGCCGCAGCGACTGCAGCAGCAGCAGCAGCAGCAGCAGCAGCTCGATCCTCAGCAGGGCGCCAGCCCCACGCGCGCCTCCTTTCTGCAGTCCGCCCCCGGCCGGCTCTCGGCGCTGCTCTACCCGCGCAAGATGACGCCCAGCATGCGCGCCGACACGTTCCCCCGCGCCATGCCCTCCCCTTCGACGCTCGGCGGCGGCGCAGGCGCCGTGGACCTCCTCGAGGCGCTGACGCGGGAGCAGACGCTGCGGCGCGAGGCCGAGGGGCGCCTCAACGCCACGAGCCGCGAGGTCGAGGAGCTGAGCGTCAGCCTCTTCGAGCAGGCCAACGAGATGGTCGCCGACGAGCGCCGCGCCCGCGCCCGCCTCGAGGAGCGCGTCGGCGAGCTCGAGCGCCGCGACGTGGACAAGCGTCGCCGGCTGGAGCGCCTCGAGATGGCCATGGGCCGCATCGAGAGGGTCAGGGCCCTGCTGAAGGAGAGCTGACGAGGGACGAACTTGCAACGAGTTGGTTTGTCCGGGGGGCTACGATACTTTGCAAACGAAATGTCACACATGTACGCGATGCTACGTCTTGGTTGGCCCCGGCTGGATGGGATCCTTTTGGTTGCGCTCTGCATTGACGAGATATGACGGCGAGAGGCTACGGACTGCCTTGGCCCCCAATTTGCGGGATTCCTCGTTGCATGGGGGCAATTATGGGCATCTCAAAGAGATTTGTAAAACGGGCATGAAATGGCATGATATCATGATAAGACTAATATAGCTACCAAGCAACCACTCTCCACGGTCGAAGAAGCGCAGCCGGCTTTTTGCACAATCAAGCTTCTTGATGCCATGCGCGTGTGACCCTGACTCCGCATCTACTTGGCCCTTTCTGCGCCCAGACGGCGTCAATGATGCAAGTGAGAAAGCCACGACATCTTCCCTGGATGAACCCCATCCTTCTTTCGGAAGAGGGCTGGTGGTGCTCGTATAGACATGAAAATGGCGTGGACTTGAAGTCCTTGCTCGCCGCCAACGCCTGCAGACTTTCCGGCCCTGCACTCGCCGGAACTACAAACTCCGCGCATCTGTAGTCGGAGGGGTGGTGATGGTGGTTGAGATGGTGGTACTCCGGGGTGTTTTCACAGTCGTCAAGGGAAGCAATCAATCGTCAATGCCGTTCCACGACCTCTCGTCGTCGGAGCGCCCCTTTGGCGCCAGCATGGCTGGCTTCGTGGCCTTGTCGTCGGCCGCCGTCGCGGCCACCTTGCGGGCTGATGCGGCATCGTCCTCGGCCGGCGAGCGCTTCCGCTTCCCGGGCAGGTTGATCTGCGGGCCGGCCTCGGTCGAGTAGGCTCTCTGGCCGTCCTTCTTGAATGGCGACGTCTCGGTCGACTGCTTGGGACTGGTGGCAGAAGAAGCAGCCGCGGGACCAGGCCAATGGCCCTCGGGCTCGCCGTTCCACCGTGCGAGCATGTTGGCAACCTGCGGCCCCCAGGCCTCCTCGCCCTTGGCCAGATCCTCAAACTCGAGCGTGTTGGTGCCTCCGACGGTGAAGTCGCTCTGCCGAGTGCGGCACAGCTCGGCCATGAGGCCTGCAGACTCAAGCCTGGATCCCAGGTCGTGGCAGAAGCTTCTGACGTAGTATCCAGACGTCACCGTCAGGCGAATCTTGCATGCCGGAGGACCCTCGTCTTTCCATGGCGGCGGCGTGTCCTTGTCTGGAGACGGGGGCACGAGGTTCGTGCCCTTCTGAGAATAGGATGGCTGAGGGAAAGCGCCGAGTGCGCCAGACATCATCGGCTCCTTGCTGGTTCGCCGCTTCTTAGACGGCTTGTCCCTGATGAGCTCATCCTGCCTCTCCTCGAAGCTCCGCTTGAAAGACTCGTGCGCTGCTATCGCCTGGTCATCCTCCACCTTTTCCTCGGGCGTCAGCTTCTTGCCCGTCTCCTGCAGCTTCTTGACCTTCCACACCTGCTCGGCCAGGTTCCGCTCGGCTGCCTCAGCCTCCTCCGTGGGCCACCGATGCTCGTGCGAACCGGGCGCGTACCACTCGAGGAGCTCCACATCGAGGGCCTCGACCTCTCTGCCCTCGATCTCTCTAGGTATCGGTTTCCCCTCTCGTGCGTACTCGTAGAGCGGCTTGCCATTCATCTTGAGGGCCGAGTACAGAGGCGGGATCTGGATCTGCTTGCCCTTGAACCTTTCCAGCGCCTTCTCGACCATGTCTCGCGTGATGTGATCGTAGGGGCGCTTCGTGATGAGGCGGCCGACTCGATCGTAGGTGTCGGTGTTGGCACCAAAGACGACAACGGTTTCGTACGTCTTGGTGCAGTCGAGGAACTGGGGCAGCAGCTTGGTGGCGGAGCCGATGCCCAGGATGAGGACGCCGGTTGCGAGAGGATCCAGCGTGCCTCCGTGACCAATCTTGACCTGCGAGGCCTTCTTCTCGACCCTGCGCCGCCGGAACTGCCCGCCCGACTCCTGGCGGCGCTTAGCCAGCTCGGCGTCGATCATGGGCTTGAAGAAGACGGAGGGGTTGAAGTGCTGCTGGCATTCGCGAATGACCTGCGCGGAGCTGAGGCCGCAAGGCTTGTTGATGGCTGCACGGCGCAATCAGTACAGTGCTTCAGGGCATCGATGGCGCAAGAACATGCAGTCATCTCCACAGAAGGGGAGACAAGGCAAAGCGCAGCGTACCAAAGACGCCATCGCGGACGACGTCCGAAGCCATCTTCAAGATCTTTCCGGCTCGGCGCATGCGAAGCCTTGCCGTCTGCTTCAAGAGAGGCACGCAGGGACAAGGATGCCCGGGGGGGGAAGAAGAGCGGGGAGGGCTGCTTCTGCTCGTGCTGCTGATGCGAGGGTCTGCTCAAAGGACGCTCGAGTGCAGAAAGCCAAATCGCGATACGGGAAATGCAGGATGCCGATCCTCGCGAAGCTCAAATGGTGTTCGGGCAGGAGAAAAAAGTTAAGAGGCCGGCGGCCGGCGAGGGTCGCGCGACAAGGGCTCCCGTCCAATGGCCAGGCTCCAACTGAGTGGATTTGGGCCGTGCCTTGTTCCCTCCAGGTGCCTGTTTATTAGGTGTCTTACGGGGCCCGACAACTGCGAGCCTCCACGGCAGCAGGTCGGGTATCTACTAGCGCCGATAGCGCCGGTCGCCGCCCCTAGCTCACTGTAGCCCCTCCAGCTGCCCACTGTACCCTGCCCGGAAACTTCCAGTGCGCTTCCGCCCGTTGCATCCATCCCGGCATCTCTTGGTTCGCGATGGGAGCCTCTGCAAACGAACGCGCCGTGAACTCCTTGCCCACCGTTCCGAATCTTCGACCTCTGCCTCATCCCGGCCATGCACCGTTGAAGCACGCTCTGTCGACTGAAGACGCCCTTGGCCGACATTGCTGCCTCTGCACCAAGGACTCGGCGCATCTGGCCCCGGTGACCGTGCCTAGGCATACTCCTGTACATGCGTCGGCCGGCGCATCCGTTGAACCAGCCGACAGCACGCGACCTCCGCCTTTCATGATCCCCTCGCCGCCATGACTGGAACCATGGCTGGACGCAAGCGCCGTGCGTCCACGTCGAGCGTGGAGAGCGTCGACGAGAGCCAGATCCGGTGGCGCCAGGAGCATTCGGTCGTCCGCAGCGTCCTTAAGAGCGTCCCCTCTGACGACTGGCCCATTTTCGAGCTGCGCGATGCCGTCGTTTTGAACAAGGACGGCGAGACGCTCGAGAATGCGCTCCATGTCGGCATCAGGGGCCCGTACATTGTGCGTGGCCACCTCATCATCGACGACCCGGCGCAAAGGTCACATCGTAAGTCTGCAGCATCCACCCTCTCCGGCCCGATGTGCCTGACTCTCGGATACAGTGGTCATGCGAGTCCGCGCTTCTACCCCTCTCGAGATACGAAAATGCATGACCTTCTCCATTGGCGAGTCCCCCGACGGGAGCCCCTTGATCTGGCTCTCTGGCAACGGCGGCTGGTACGAAATCAACCCTTCGCCCGCGTATCGCCCCATCTACAAGAAGATGTGCGAGGCCACAACCTTGTATTACAACCTAGTCGACATATACAACTCCAGACGGCTCCCCAAGAAGCCCAAGAAGCCAAAGGGCGGGTGGATGGATGAACTCTCCGCAATCTTTCTACAGTACGCTGCCCGCGTTGGCGACGGCTCCACCTTTGAAGAGGTCATTGAACGCTGCAACGAACATGCAGGCTTCTTCATCAGCCAGTTTGCGCAGCAGGAGACTTTGCTTGACTGGCCCTCGACAGCCTTCTACAAGTGGCTCACCTCGGAGCACGCAGTAAGTGCAATTCCCCTACCTGAGCTGCCATGTCGCGTATCCCGTTGTGCTGACTCGAGAAGGACCTCGTGCGGCAAATGGAAGATGTGAATCGGAACCCTCTCAAGCGTTCGCCCGTACCTTCTGCAGAAGACCTGAGTCCCAAGCCTCGGGAGCGCACCACGACGCCCGTGGCGAAGAAGGCCGGCTTAGAGGCAGTATCCCGCCCCGCTGCCTTCGCGCCGAAGAGGCAGTCGAGGGGATCCAGCTTTGGTGCGCCGGCATCAGTCAAAGCGTCTACCCCAGACATCAAGTCGATCATTGCTCCTTCGTCTATCAATAAGCATCCAAAGGAGACTCCGGTCAATAAACCTCCCAAGGAAGCCCCAAAGGAAGCCCCGCAGCCACTCGATGTAGCGGCGGTCGTGGACGCGGCTACAGCCTTCGCCGACTCGCCGTTCGCCACCGTCTTCAAAGGCGTGGAAGAAGCTTACGATGCCCTGATAACGACCAAGAGGGGGGTCAAACTGAGCTCACTGCTCAACAAAATCTACTTCACCTACCGTTTCCCCAACTACAAAGATGGCACATCGGGCTGTCACAAGATTCCCGTGCGGGAGGTCTTTCATTACAACTCCAAGATGCTTCTGCGGACCCTTGACAAGTCCAAGTACGGCGAGCTCGAGGTTTGGCCCTTCCTAGAGGAGCTATCAGTAACCGACTTTCGTCCCGTCTCGTACAAGGCGTCCGACTTTCCCATCAGCTTCGTGCCGCGAAAGTCCATGCCACGCCTGTCCAAAAGCGATGTGCTGCAGCCGCCGGCCGGCCCGTCAAGTCGAAAGGAAGACGACAGTTCTCCTGTGCCTCGAGGCAAGACACTCAAGCGCCCAGGCCGTAAACCGGGCTCCAAGAGCAGCCTTCGGCCAGTCAACCCTCCCCTGAAGAGGCGCAGTTCTCAGCTCGAAAGCGAGTCCGAATCAGAGGCCTCGGGGCTAAAGAATTCGCACTACTTTTCCGACGGTGACGATGCCATGCCAGATGCGCCAGAGACGCAGACACAGCAGGGCAGGAATGCTTCTGCCAACGGCATCCTCGCAGCGCCCGAAGAAGAGCCCATCAATATCCTCATCCGAGCGGAAAAGATGCCGTCCACCGTGCCGCGCGGCCCCGACAATACGTGGACGTGCGAGCACGATGACTGCGACTACATCGTGCGCGGCAGTGACGACGCCGAGTGCCAGTCACGGATCCGCGATCACTTTCGCGATCACGAGCAGCAGGTCGAGAGGGTCAGCCTCGCCGTCACCGAGAGCCGCCCTCACCTGCCAATCAAGTACGCATACTTCCCCCCGTTCCTGATCCAAGTGCAATTTAGCTCGCATGGTCCTCTGTTTCCCCAAGCACCAGCAGCCTCAAAACGCGCCAGCAAGAGAGTCACAACTGCGTCCCCCATCCCAGGTAACCACGCAGCAGTAGCAGTAGCAGCCGCCGCTGCCCTGACGTCGCCGCCGGCCAGCGCCAGCGACCCGCCCCCAGATCTAAGTGGATCTGCCGTCAACGCGTTCCGCGACATTGTACAGCACTTTCGCCGGGAGCGTCGCCCCGTCTCGGACAGGATACATGGTCTAACGGTTTTGCAGTCATTTGCTCCAGAAGATCAAGCGCATGGGCGAGAAGACGCAGAGCCAACAGCACCAGCAGCAGACGGTCAACGGCGCGGTGCTTCCACAGCCGATCAAACGGAGACTGATAGCGTGACCCTCGCCGGGGATGATGACTGACTAACTTATCCCGCTGCTTCTTATCGCGGCTTGTCTTGTCCTGCGTGAGGCTGCTTTGAGCATTGCTCGGTGGGGACTGGGAATCGACGATGCATGCATTTTGCTTTGGCGTTGGACGGAAGATTGGTTTCTGGGGACCGCAAGACACTTGCTAGTTGCCATGTTGAATGCGATATCCGGCGTCTAGTGTCTGGACGGGGGGCTGGGAAGCGTGACATGACTCGATGTTGGCACCGGACTTGAGCGAGCTGACGGTCCATGAAGACAGTCCACCTTTGCTTAGCCAACGAGAATTGATGGATTCTTCCCCTACAGTCTTGCTGTGACAAGTCACCCGTAGATCCGACGACAGCCTTTGGGGCCGAGGGCACCACTGTCTAGCTCCTACTATACAATTCCAACCCCTATCTTGACACCGCGGAAGCAAAGTCGGCAAGAGAGCAGACTACGATGAAAGACGAGACGCGCTACGACTCTAGTTCTCGGCGGCTCCATCCGCAGTCGTGACCATCCGGTCCTTCTGCGTCTCGAGGACAAAGGCCTCCTCGATCGCCGCCGTGCGCTGATACACCCTCAGCCAGCGCTGACCCCACTGACGAATCCTAGCATCCTTCTCGCTCGAGCCGTCGCCGTCCTCCATCATCTGGTCCTTGTTGCCAGCGGCCCAGCTGGCCAGTCCGTCGTTGATGGCCTGGAAGAGCTCCCTCATGGCCTTGGTCTCCTTGTCGCGCGTCTCGCTGTCCGCATCGGCCGATGTCAGCAACTGACGAACCCGGCCGCTCACTTTGGCGACGGTGTTGGAGACCAGCTCAAAGACGTGGGCCTGGCCAAGAGACTCGCCGTTCTTGGTGCCGCTGGCAGGCGTGCTAGCGACGAGGGCCCAGTCCACGATCGAAATTGGGGTGAGGATTGAGTAATTGAGCAGCTTCTCGATGATGGAAAGCGCAACGCCAGGGTGGGCCTGCCAGTAGCTCATGACGGCCGATACAATCTGCGCACGCGCAGCGGCTGAGGTGGACCCGGCATCGATGAGCCTTCCTTTGGTCCGGTCGATGCAGGCCAGGACGTGGCTGAGTGACTTGGACCCGACCCAGCAGACGGCTGTCATGAAAACGTCGGTGCTGGCTACGACAGGATCCAAGGCGTGCTCGCTGGCCTGACTCTGGATGCTGTCAATCACAGCCTGGAACTCCTCGTCCGGAGCCTTTTTCCGGAGCAGAACGCCAATCTCTTTGCCTTCCTTCGAAAATGGAGTGTCTTGCAATTCGAGGTACGCGTTAGCAATGCTCTCAGCCACAATGATAGCATATGGTACTTACCCGGATTGTTGAATTTGAAGTCCGGCACATCCTTCTCCTTTTCAGGTCCGATCAGAGGTTGATAAGGTTGGGGAAGTGTCTTTTGGATCCTCTGGGCGAAGCTGAGTCGCACTTCCTTGTCCAGTGAGCCCGACAAGAACCATTTGAGAGGGTCGAGGTCTGGCAGCTGAGTGTCATCGGCCCATTCTGCCCATTTCCAAGTGAAGCCAAAGTTGCTCAAGTGATGAGCAAACCAGTCGAGGAAGCGGTAGCTCAGCTCCAAGTCCATTCGGGGGCTGTTCCGGTACAGGTATCTTATGGCTCGGCCGAGACTGGGCGCGATCGCAGCCGGGGCAAGCTTGCACGCCTCCGTCAGCACGGAGTGGTAGTAGACAACCTTGCGCTCGGGTTTGGGAAGCTGGAACAGCAGCGAGAAGACGGTGTCTACGGCGACGTCTTCCGGCTTCCAGGTGGAGCGACCAGAAGGAAAGTTGCGAAGCTCATCAAAGGGTGTTGCTCGCTTGACGAAGGTGCCGTCGGCAAAGTAGCAGTCAAGGTCCATCAAGTAGCGTGCACCAGCATTTCGATTGAAGTCGAGGATATTGATGGTGTCGGCGAGGCCATCCCGGATCAGTGACGCCGCGATGTCCGAGTGTCCGGGAACGGATTCGGTTTCCTGGTCAGCATAGACGGAAAAGTACACCTCTGGGAACAATGGTCGCGGCCCGGCGACCACGGTCGCTGGGACGGCAATGGCAGGCAGCGTATGCTTTGGGGCGTTTGCGAGCTTGTCCTGAGCCTCTATCTCCTCCAGAGGCAGCTGCCAGGGACGAGGAAGACAGGCAAGTTCCCAATTCTTGGAGGCCTCCACCTGCAATTGCTTCTGCAACAGCATGCAAAGGCTCGGAGATGCCGTAGGGCTTCCATCCTTTACCTCTGGCAGGTACGGATCCACCAAGGCTTGTAGAGCGTGAGGCTCAGAGGCGATGATGTCGGTCTTTTCCATCAGGTCTGCCGCCTTTTGTTGAAACTGGTCCGGTGCTGAAGCCATGGCATATGGAATAGTTAGGAGGATGATCTTGACGAGCTCTGTGCCGATGGTCTAGCCCAAGTTAGAATGCGATCATGCTCCATCCTTGGGTTCATCAGTGGCCTACATCGTCCGAACTAGCAGTCTGCAGATCAGCTGCACGGCTGAACAGCTCCTCTAGCAGCGGGAACACACCATCGCCCTCCAAACAGGATTGCATGCAGGCCAAGAACTTCAAAAGAAGCTTCACCTGGCGCCACTCTCCCTGGCCAATGTTGCTGTCGATTGCCTCGGCGAGGCGGGCCAGAACCGTGTCCACGAGTTCGGGTTTCGTCGTGTTCGCAACGAGCACCACGGCAGCCACGAATGGGGTCTTCAGCGGCTGCTCAACGGCCAGCTGCATCGCCAGGTTGACGAAAACATCCCGCAGCTGTTCGTCCTCGTGGTTTTCGGTAACCATGCGGGCGATTGTCTGGACCTCGACATCCCACTGTCGCAGTGGCGAGTCCGCGATGGCGAGGAGCTGGCGGCGCAGTCGAACAGGAACAGGAGCCGAGTCTGTTCGTCGGCGCTGCTGCCGGCGATCGTAGTGGTCGTCATCATCTAGAGCCAGAGTTCGGTCAGCTCTGGGTCGCATGCGTTCAGCGCGTTCCATAAGGTAGCTGCGCAACCAACCTCTGTACCGTCTTTTGCGCTGATTGTTGCCACCAGACTGTCGTCTGTCGTAGTCTGCCATGTCGCAAATCTCTGTGCAGCCGAGACCAGACGTGCGCCCGCTTCAATGGGTTTGAGTGACGAGAAGGTTGGCGTCACTAGGCAATGGAGCTGGGCGAGAAAATGCAGCCAGCGCAAGGGACGGAGTACAAGCGCGCATCAAAGGCAACGTACCTGTACTGCTGTCTCGCGCGTAAGGTGGCGTGGCTGATGCCTCAGGCAACCAAGGTGCCTTTGCTCCGTGAGGTACGGAGTCACGGACCCTGGGGTTTCGGCTTCACTCCATTAGACTGCTGCTCGTCATGCGCGATCTGTTCTCAATATGTGCAGCTTCGGATTTTGAACTTGATTTTGAATTTTCGACCTTTTTGCCTATCAAGCTTCTCTTCGCCCATTCGTTGACCCACACCCCCCCGGGTGAGCCTGGCTTGTACGGACCTTTGCTTGCCCTTCCTTCGAACCATTCCGGGGGACCAGCCGCGATGCCGGGCCGCTTCATTTTTGAAACCAGTACTCAAGATCCTCACTTTCTTTTCTTTTGCTTCGAAACTATGCCGGCCACATGGCTACTCCGCAATCATCATCCCATCATTGGGCTCGCCAGTCGAGACATGCATTCGACACGGTCATCTCCACAACCCTCCCCTCTGCGCCCCTGATCCAAACCAGTCGTTACCGTTGCTAACATGATAATCTCGCCGCCAAGCCACATCGTGCCCAATCATAGGTGGCAGCGAGTAAGAGTCAGCGTAGAGCAAAGTCGATCCAACCCTTCCTGGCACAGCTATACCACCCGGGTGTCTTGATACGCGAACGACGAAAGAAAAAGAAAAGTGAAAGCCAGTCGTCTCATGGTTCAGAGCGTTGTCTAAAACGTGATTCTACCTTGCCCCGCAGCAACGTAGCACTTTCATGGCGATGGCTGGCCGCAGCTGCCCGCCAGAGACTCAGCTTACTCGGGCTCGCGATAAGGTCCATCCCACTCACAGAGTGCGGTGAGAGTCCAACCAATTCCCCCCGAGCACGTGCGCGCAGAGGTGCTTTTTGTCCGCAGTCGAGCGTACAGCACATGTGCTTATACACCCAACACCGTGAGCCACGAGGCTACTTTCTCCAGGCAACTTCCCGATCAGGTTCGCGTATTAAGCCATTACCCCAGTATCGTTTGTAGGCTCATTGGTCGGGAGTGCATTGGGGAGTTTGTTCCGAGGCCGCCATGCGCGTTTAAAGTGTGAAAAATGGCCCGCCTCGACTCCTTTCTGGAATCGCAGCTTTCAGTCCAGCTTGGCCAGCATTTCTTGCTTTGCCATTGGCGAGAAGTTGTCGATGTCGAGTCCTTGCGATTTCAAGACTGGTCTCATGTGGGCGGGAACCAGCTGCGGGTTCAGGTTGGGGGCAATGGACAGCTCTGTTTACACGTCAGTCGGGTGTCCTTTCCCGAAAATTGACAAGAAAGATTTGCATACCGTGGCGGGAGAAGTCAAACAGGTCAGGGAGGTCGCGAAGCTGGCCAGAGCCGTGTCTCGAATCCGGCAACTTGGTGTTGGGGTCACGAAGCTCGTCGAAGAACGGGTGGACCATTGCATCGATGGCGGACTGTCTCTCGGTGGGAGTATACTCCAAGAGCCGAGCGATGAGGTCGATGGCGTTGGCATCAGCCTTGCGGAACACCTTGTTAAAGGGATGGGGCTTGATCTGCGGGAACTTGTGCTCCATGTAATTGGGATTCATCGTGCGAATCTGCTCCCGTGTCGGTGTGCCGAGTACCTTGATAATCTCAACCAATTGATCGATTCCTGATTCGCCAGGGAAAAGTGGTTGCCCAAGCATCAGTTCTGCCATGACACAGCCGGTCGACCAGACATCTGTACCATGAGTTAGCCAAGTCGTCCATCTGTCGAGTTTCGCCGTAGCCACTCACCAATCTTGGTAGTGTAGTTTGTCGCGCCAAAAATGAGCTCGGGTGCGCGATAATACCGAGAGCAGATATAAGAAACATTCGGCTCGTTTTCCACCAAGATCTTTGCACTACCAAAGTCACAGAGCTTCAAAATTCCGCTGTTAGGGTCGAGCAGGAGGTTCTGGGGCTTGATGTCGCGGTGGCAGATGCCTTGAGAGTGTATATAGGCCAAGGCGCGGAAAAGCTGGTAGATGTAGAGCTTAACCTCGAGGATGGGCATGGTCGTCTTCATCTTGTTGAAGAATCGGGAAGCTCGGTACACAGTTTCGGGAACGAACTCTTGGACGAGGTTGAGGTAAACTTCATCCTTCTGCAAAAAGTAGTCAGCGACAAGAGGGGTGCATCATAAGTGGCGTCAGCACACTCACACGTTCGCCATTGGAATAATAGAAGGCTTTCAGCTGGACAATGTTGGGGTGTCTGACGATGCGCATGATCTGCAGTTCACGATTCTATAACCATGTTAATATCGAGGCGCCTTTGGAAGGTGATAGCGTCAGTAGGTCAATGCGTACCTTGAATCTCTTGTCCTGCAGCACACGCTTGATGGCGGCATCCTCTCCTGACGGCGAAAGCTTTGTTTGAAAAACCACGCCAAAAGATCCATTTCCGACGATTTTGCATTGTGTGTATTGCAGATCTCGGGTTTCTCCCGTGATACCATCTTGGACCTTTTCGCGGATCACCTCTGCGTCAGATCGTTAGCCGCGACGAGCACATGAAACCGACCTCATCCTACGGGAAGACTCACCCCCCATCCTGAGGCTGTTAAAAGCATTAGGCCGATGAGACGCCATGCTGGGTTTTTGGGATCTGAGCCTGACGGCCGATGCTATCGGAATTTAGAGGAGAAGCGGCGGAGTCGAAGACGGGTGAGGGGTAGCAAAGCAAGGCTTTTTGGACCGGCCGTGATGGGCAATGATCTCGGGATAATCAGGGTGCGAAGTGTTTGATGATGCGAATGACGCAACAACCGAACTGCTGATGTGAGAACGTTGCTCTCAACACTGAATCAATGACTTGATCGCTGTCTGAATCAGTTGGCTGCAAATTCAGTTGGCGACAGGTTGGGTCGAGCCGCTTGCGAGGTTCCAAGTCGGTCGGGTTTCGGTCGCGGCTAGGTGAATGATCAATATCAGTAATTGACGTCTCGCAGATGCGCCGAGGTGGCCAAGCGTGAAATGCCGTCTGAAGAGGGGAGAAGAAAGCAACCACGAGGTGATGGCGGGATGGTGTTCAGGTAGGCAATGCAGCTTCGGGCTTGGAGGGGTGAGGTGCGGGGCTGCAGAGCGGCAGGAGCGCTGGAGGGGACTGAGCCGGGGCAGTACAGCTTTATAAAACAGATGCTGGCGATAATGGCGAAACAAACTAAGTCATTAAAGCTGAAGTCGAGGGCGCGGGACAAGGGCGGACGGGCGACTCGGAGCGGTGCGCTGCAGGATGCGCCATGCATGCATCAAAGCAGGCTGAGGTGAAAATGCCTCCCGCCATCAAAGGAGAGAAGGGCCTGGTGCATGCGCTGCGGGCGTTGAAGTCCGAGAGCAGATGCAGCGCCAGCGGCCAGGGGACGTGAGGGAGTGAAAGAGAGAAGAGATCAAGGGGTGCTGCATAGGTTGGGAGGGATGGTTGGTTGATATATGCAGTGGCACAAAGGCACACAGAGGCTTGCGGGCTATGACTGGTGTCGGGCTCGCAGCAGTGTGCTCGTGACAAGATGACGGAACAGGCGACAGGTGCTTGTGGAGGGGAACGATGGGGAACGATGGGGATGGCACAACACAGCGCAAGGCAGACAGGCAGACAGGCAGGCAAGCGGAGGCACCTCGCTCTCCTTTTGAGGCCAGTGTGATGGAGCAACGGAGGAGCGACGGCGAAGTCGGAAGGGAAAGCAGGAAGCGAGTGCGGAACGCTGAACAGCAGGCGGCACGCTGGGGCTCACTTACGGATTGGCGACGGTGATGCTACAGGTCGTCTCTGTCTACCCGATCGAGCAGTCGAAGACGAGAGTGCGACGGTCGTTGAATGTCTATTGTAGAGGTGTCCGAAAGGTGTCGTCGTGGCACAGACTACGCCGGCGAGAGTCGTGAGCGGGACGAGGCAAGCGGCAGCTGTCTGTCAATGGCAGACGTGCGGGCTCCGCGCTGGTGTCGCTGCACGAGGGTATCTTGTCGAGAAACGTCGTGACAGTGAATTGCAACGTTGCGAGGGCGTTGGGCATTCACGGCACCAAGGAATCGGATGTATGCGAGGGATACTGCCGCTGCAATGGCGATGACGGTCGACAGGGCGCGGGCTGCGGTGCGAGGTTGGTGATGCGATGAGCTTGGTGCTGGCGGGCGAGGCGAGGCGAGGCGAGGAATGCGGGAGTAAAGGTGGAATGAAGGAGAAACGACCGGGGCTGGAAGGGTCGGGTTGGTCGTGGTGCTGGTGGAGGGGAGACTGTGTGTGGGTGGGCTTGTGCTGAGCCTCGGATGCGGGGCACTGCTGCAGTTGCTGGCGGCGCTGGTGACCACTGCAGTGGGAGAGCTACCTGTACAAGCATGGACTCCACCGCGAGGTAGACGGACCGGGATGTACCAGCCGCAGCTGGAGCGGCCGTCGTCGCCGCGCAACTCGTGCGTGCGGTTGATCCTGGACTTTGCGTCCCTGGCCTGGTCACCTGCTAATATCAGTCTGACGAGGGCGTCGAGAAGCAGGTTCACGAGCACGGCAGCATCGACGGCCGGACATTGACCTGACGCAGGGACGATCGGGAGGAGGGGCGGAGGGGTGTGGTAGTGGCGGCCGTGGTGCTTGGAGCAGTGGGTGACTGACGTACGATGGAGACGCCCATGTACCTTGCTACAGAGGCTACCAGAGCTACGAGTGGTGTAAGTATGGCCTCTACTATCTAAGATATTCGCCCGTCTCAAGTCAAGGAACTGCAATCTGCAAGACCAACAGCAGGAAGTGCAAGACGCGAGGCAGAACGCAAGGGCTTTTCATACGGGCTGGGACGTCAAGGCGAGGCGATGCACGAGGATGGAAAGGGAGAGCAAGCTGAGGTGCAGATTCAGGAACCTGCCTGGGATCACCCACCCTGACCACCGGGCACGCGAACGGATCCCGGCACCCGGGGAGCGTTGCCATGGAACAGCCAAAGAGAGGGAACTGGGACGCCGACTCGCGAGTTCGTCGCGATGACGCTCGAGAATGGGAGTGAACAACCTCGAACTGCGGCCCATGCAGGCTGCGATGTGTAGCACGAGGGCGGCTGCGGGCTCTTGGGGGCGACTGGGTACCTACGGACTAGCACGAGGCAAGGCCAGGCAAGGGTTGGGGACGGGCATCACATCGACGGCGCCTCATCCTCCACTCGCTGGATGATGCATCCCGGACCCAAGCCAAAGTTGGCCCATGGGCTAAACCGAAGGACCCGCAGCACTTGGGCTGGGAGTGCTCATGTGCTCATATTCGCGACGGGGCAGCTGGCGCTAAAACGACCCGGCAAGCGGAAGTCAAAATCCGAAGCGAGGTCCGGTGCTCCATTTACCTTCACCTCCGACGCCGACCTACATCAACTTGACGACGTCTTGTCGAGATTGCTGCAGTGGCTGCCATTTCGAGGCACTCGCGTCTCAGCCAGACAATGGCCATGACGGAAACAAGCATCAAAAGCAAGCCATCCGAGATAAGAGCTGTTCTACATGGCCCATGCTGTGATAACAGCTGCTCTGCTGTATCACCTGGCGAGCTCAGCACTCGGCTTCCAGGCGCGCTGCCTTGCAGGAGTGCATCCCTCACGCGCAGCTGCAGGCGCTGCTGCGGCCGGGGCCTTGATGCCAGCCCGGAGCTCGTCCGGGCAGCAGCTCAAGGCAGTGGAGGCCATCCATGACCTCCCCTTGGCGTGCCGCCCCTGTAGCGGCCAGTGCTTTGGTCAGCGGCGACGACATCCGTGAGTAAAAGTCGTAGGCGTCAGCACCCGCCGCGATATCCTCCACTGTCCTGTCACCTGACGGGCCACAGGGGGCTCCATCCTGGCCCAGACCCAGATGGCTCCCTGGCCCGGCGTCAGCCACTCACCATAATCCCAGCATCCCAGCATCCAGATTTTCAGGCCCGGTGATCTCGCATCTGTCCCCAGCAGCAAACACAATTGCCTAGCCTGGCCCATCTTGCGCCCGTGCAGACGCCGCAGACGCCCGCCGCCTAGGCGTGGTCCCTCCCGTCTCCCGACGCCCGCCTTCATCTCTCACCATTTCTTGCGGGTACGCCGGCCAGCCCCATCAGATCCTCACAACCAAAGCTCGAGCATCAACACATCCACAAGGCGTCTCGTTTGACGCTGACTTGCGAGGATGGCACTTGAGCAGTGGTCCACGCAACATCGTCACGGCGCGTGGGCTCAGCTCCCAGTGTGGATACGCACAGGTGCACCACCTGATGATCACACACCCTCTTGCGACCCACCAACCAGCCAACGAACGTTAGTGACAGAAGTTCGTCATCCCATTACGGGTCAGTCCGTACCTGCTGAGTGCGTCGTCTGTTGCCACCATTACGACTGCGTTTACAGACGAGCCGGTGTCTTCAACGAGACAAGCACATGATGGTTCTGGAGCGAACCGTCCTTCTTACCTTGCCCAGTGGCTGCGAGGCTCGCCAGTTGCCTCCGCATGTCGTTTGAAAACTCACATGGCTGATTCGGCCTGCAAGTGCAAGGCAAGCTCCACTGAGCAGACAGGCAGCTCTCGCCGAGTTCGAGGTGCACGAGGCTACGGTGAATTGCCTGTGGCAGCTTGAGCACGCGCGACTCCCTGTCAAGTTGCATATGCCCAACCTGCGAGCCGGAGGCAATATCACATTGTCGTCCGCTGACCCTTGTGCATGCTCTATTGACTCTCTGTACCTACGCCTGGTCCAACATGCAGGCGCAGGGATGGCATACGAGAGGTGTGTCTCGTCAGAAGGGCTGGGCACTGCTTCACAGGCTTCGTCGTTGGATGCCTCGATGACCAGCTTCAGATGCTGCTCAATCGAACACTTGATACATCGACAAATGCAATCCCCTGTGGCATATCAATCTTCTGCTTCCAAAGTATCTGGCCAGCGCGGCCCAGGCCCAGGACGGAGCATCGGCCGCTCACGACTCCACGAGCCTCATCCTGGCATCCACCCACCTGCAAGTGCGGGGCGTGGTAGCAACTGGTGGGCCAAAATCTAACATCCTGACAAGATCAGGGTATCTTCCGCTCCGTCGGCGCGATACGGAGCAAGGGACGAAGTACGTACAGGTAGTGCGAACAGGTAGTGCGAATCAGTTCGTACCTGTACGTACGAGGCAATTGCTTGATATGAGGCCTTGTGCCCTAATCCCGCATCCACCGACGGGCTGCGCTCCCACATATCACAATCGCATAATTGCTCCGTCTGATTCGAGGTGGAGGCCGACACTGGTCGCGTTCCTGCGGGCATGGCAGCTGCCGGTCACCGGGATGAGGACCCCGCCCCGACATCGCCACAATGCCGTCTGATCAGACGCAAACAGATCTTTTGAGACGATTCCATCGCGGAATGGACTGGTAGGGGCGAATATCTTAATCAATGGAGTCGTCCGACCCGGCGACACAGGATGGCCGCAAGGCTTCACGGCCTGCATGCCTCGCCCAGAGTCAATTGGGATTTACGAGACGGAGAGGAAATACCGCTCGCCAATGCGCCGGCCGTGAATGGCGTCAAGGTGGTGGGGTGCGACAGTTGCATGGCGTCCGCGCCAGTGTGCCCCTGTCTCTTGGTCACGCTGGGGCTCGACGTCATGGAATTGGACGTCATTCGACAACAGAGGCGCGTTGCTTGCACCAGGCGGCCTGCGTGGGCGGCAAAAAACGAAGAGGACCGCGCAGCAGATCCTGCATACGTGGTCGGTCGTGGCACGGCATTGCACTCTGCACGGGCATTACATTGCCTGAGACGTTCGTCGTTGGTACGCGGCTCTCCGAAGCTCGTCTGCGGACGCTTGCATCATGGATTGGGGAGCGGCCGGAATGCGTCAAGGTCCCATGACCCAACCCATGCGGCGCTAACGGCCCATTTTAGGTTCGCCAGCACGGGTGTCTGTGTGCTCTCTGCAAGCTCTGGACAAGTGCTTTTGAGTGGCTGGCCGCCTGTTGGAGGGGAGAAAAAGGGGTCCTCCAAACCTGCCGTACTCGCAACAAGCACTGGTGCCCAATGCTGGACTGATCACCAATAAGCCCGGCCAATTGGCTGGCCCAATTGGCTGAGCTTGCAACGTGGCGCACTGCCAATCCGCTTCATACCACTTGTGTCGAGTATGACGATATTGGCTAGGGCGACTCCTGCAACAAAGTATGGCAGAAACATACTCCCGCTTGGCTGTGCCTGTAAAGCCTCACACCATGCGCCGCGAGTCCCGCTACAGGTCCCGCGCTACTCCTTCGAGCACCCCTGGCACTCCATATACATGCAGGTGTTGGGACGCGACCTATATGCGAGTTGACGACGCTTTGGATAAGCAGCATAGAACGGCTGCCAAACAGGCCGTCTTTTATCACATCATACTTTCGTCTTCCGACGAGTGTGGCGAATCAAATCGTCCATTGCACAAGCACAAGGTGCGAAGCGTTGCAGCTCACCAGACTACACACCTTGAGACAAGTCCTGCAGAGTCGACTGGTCCTCAACGGCCCCTGTGGCAGAATGCGCTCATTCCGTTCCCATTGGACATCGCTCGCGCGCCTGGCTCACCATCGTCTCGTCGGGGTCAGGTCAGTCGGTCTCTTGCATCTGCATGTTGAGCATGCCCGGCCGGCATGCCGTTGGGTCGCATTGTCTTGAGCCATGTCAGACCTGCAGAGGCCAATGGATGTGCCAGTAATCTGTCCAGCCTGTCTTGCATCCGTGCGAGTCTGTCATGTCCAACATCTCGGATGCGTGGCCCTCTATCTGTGACCTGCACTTTCACATGCAGTTCGACGTGGTGACTTCAAGGGCAGATGTCACTGCATCGAAGCGCCGCTGGAGCTCAGCGGTATGGGCCTTTCTCGTATTGGCTGCAACCTGCACAGTTGTATAGTCACGAAGATCAGTTGCCTTGACTTTCCCAAGGTTTCAAG
The DNA here is from genome assembly GCA_024340015.1 of Tolypocladium ovalisporum. Taxonomy (NCBI): domain Eukaryota; kingdom Fungi; phylum Ascomycota; class Sordariomycetes; order Hypocreales; family Ophiocordycipitaceae; genus Tolypocladium; species Tolypocladium ovalisporum. The sequence continues at coordinate 171,909 of JALHBZ010000170.1, read as the reverse complement.
CAAAGTTCACAATCACCTGCGACCAAGCCTGCATCAATCTTGAGCCGCTCCGCCAAGCTCACAGACCCGAGATGTTTCCTGATGCTCCCTGACGACTACTCCGCGTGTCCAGCGCCACTGGACTCTTGTCGGAGTATCCGAGGCTCTCAGCGAGTCTCGGAATCTAGGACAGGTACCAAGTTCGGAGTTTGGTCATTGTGCATGAGAACTCCAACAACGTAGTCAAAAGAGACAAGTAACAGATAGGATTATATGGAACCTGCAAAGAGCAAGCACAAGGTCCCGTCGAAGAATGAGGCAAAAACCAAGCTGAGGCTAAGACGGACAGCTTCCAGGGAGTTCCAGAAAGTAGGGCAATAGTCCCCAAAGTCACATCACTCACCTCGGCTTGTCTTACCCTACAGACCCTCAGCGCCAAATTCGAAACGGGAAATGGGAAGAAACAGGACTGCGATGTTCGTGTAGATCTAAAAGGGTGACGAAAAAGACAACTTGACTACGCTTTGTTTTGTGGCTATTGGAAGCCTACAGTTACATACTGCAATACCGTGGCCACGGTTTGTACAATCAATCATCCCGCTGTTTTCTCACGATCTTGGCCGTCAAAGCAAAATACCCTTTATTTGCTTCGTGAACTATCCAGAATCTTCTCTCCCTAAATCAAGAGAGCAACAGCGGCGGCAACAGATTCCATCTTCGGTTGATGGGGGATTTTCGTCGGCTCAACTCTAAAGCTCCCTCCCTTGACGCTTCAACGTTCGTGGTGGCCACTCCTGTACTTGGGCTAAAGGGTCGACAACGACCAGTTTGACAGACTCTTCCCCGTACGTTCTACCAACGACGGATACTAGTACCTGTCCTGCTCAGTAGCCACAGCTGCTTGGATGCGAGCGAAAGCGACAACGAAGACCCGATTACACCGGAAAGAGCAGGGGCCCGAGCGACACGCCCAAACTTCTGATCAGCTTCGGTCTGCAAGCTGGAGCAGTCGCAGTCGTAAATTGAAGCTATGCGTGGGGAGGGGACCTGATGGCGACTACCTGCGCAAGCGTTGAACACTGCGCATTGCGTGCCATTGGCACTCCCAACTCTTGATGTGAAGGTTCAGACTATTGCCAAAGAACCAGAAAGTCGCACGTATCTCGCAGATGCTCATGCAAGCCCCAGAGGCAACCGATCTTTGCAAGTTTGGGCTGTTGCAGTGATTCAATGCTATCTCGAAGCGCCGTACTCATGACAAATTGTGAGAGCTATAGTCCAGGTGTTCAGGTTCGAGACTTTGTACGGAGTGCGAACACTGTCTTCTGCTCCACAGTGCTTCTGCCCTTGGAACTCGCTGGGCCGAAGACCGGTGCTTCTGGCAAAGTGATTTAAAGGGGGAGCAGAACAAGTCAGATGTTGCAACACATGACCGCCTTGTCAGCGATTCCTGAGATATCCAATGGTGGAACTGTACGTTTGCCAAGCATCTTTCGAATGCACGGCCATCTGATGCTCAACGTTCTGCTCGACACACCTCCTTTCATGCACCGGAGGGGCGTTAGTCCTCGGAAACTAGCTTGGTGCTGCTGCTTCGGCTATCTTGCCGGCGAGGTGACACCATTCGAGCACGCCGTCTCGACAAGCGGCGATGCCAGTCCGCCCGCAGCAACGCGAGATACTGTGGGACGACGCGAGGTCAAGCAATGGGCTCAGCAGCGAGGTGCTGCATCGACGAGACCGGGAGGCTGCCGCTTGGGGCCCTGGGTCCCGACGCAAGGGGCCAGCAACACGTGGAGAAAGGAGGAGCCCGTCGGCGGTGCCGTAATTACTCGTAGCCGGGTGTAACCCGAACATTCCTGATTCTCGTCTTTGCCACGGCCTCTGCGGTGGGGATTGAGCTGCATACCTATTGCACTGCCGACTTGCACGGCGGGAGCCTCTGCGTAGTTCATCTAGTTAGCCATTCGTCGCAAGCATGCGAGAGCATCAAAACACTATGAGGCTTTTTCCAGACCCCGTCTGCCCCGAGTGCAGAGGAGGATTGGACGACTGCTCCGCGTCGTTTGTGACGGCTGGCGTTGCACCACTCCCAACGCCCTGCATGCCGCACGCTTCATCATCTGACGGTAGCCAGCAGCTCCCGCTTCACCTGCTGCTTTGTACCCTCGAATGGGCCGGATCTTCATAACAGTGTCTACGTCAAGAGCTCTAGACTCGTTCTCTAACCCGCTCGCGTGCGCAATCTCGATGCGCCGAGCAACGAGACCGTCTGCCCAGTTCACTTAGCACCATGTCAGCCATCCTCGCCCCCAGAATGATGTCTTCGGAGATCGTTGATACTTGAGATCCGACGTATACGCTGCTACTTTGGTGTCCTCTTCCGCCGTGACGTGCACATTGCCGAACCCAGCGCCGACTCCTGATCGTGTCGTCGTGCAACCCGTACCGCCCGCCAGCCAATATTCTCAAACTGCAGCGTCGTCGTCCTGCTCCATTCCACGTCCCTTGCTCGGTGCTCATTATTCCGGATCCAGCGACATGCATGCATGATGCGTGCTGCATGCCTGGGATCATGCGCACACTTGCGCGCTCGACGACTGAATCTTGCGATAGCTTTCATGTATCGCTGCAGGACGTGTGCAGTTTGGGGTGCGCTTGCGAGAGATTCGAGGACACGATACGCAACGCCTTCGATCTGGAGAGGACGTTGCTTTCAGGGCGTTGATCGTGTCCGTGGAAAGGCTCTAATCCTGCTGGCTGCCCGATGATTGAGGTTGCTTGCTCTGCGACACATGTACTTCACAGGTAGTTTCACGTCCAACAAAGCAAGACCACGATGAGTGACTGATTGGCCATGTCTGAGCAACTGATCATGAGTTCCGCTCATGTACCGCCATGATCCGTCAACGAACCGCTTCCCTCGCCAGATTCTAGTCCTCGTCATCTACCTTATCCGCAACCATATTCTTGGACGTGTTGATCACCTTCTCCGGAGGTCGCTCCAGGGGCACGGCAGGACTGCTCATCCCGCCCGTAATGGGGCTCATCTGTCCGCTGCCGGGGACGCTGCCCGCCCCGCTGACCATGCCACTCGCCGAGACGCTTGAACCAGGCCCTGGGCTTCTGAGATCGTCGGGAGAGCCGGGGAAGAGTTGAGGGTCGAGGCCAGGGATGTGGATGCGCTTCGCCTCGTTTTGGTAAGCGGCGGGGATGATCTCAATGATCTCGTCACGCGGAAACTTGAGGAAAGGAATCTCCATGGTGGAGCAGTGCATGAGATACGCGTATAGGACGCGAAGGACGGATTCGTGGGCAATGATCAGGAGATCATTTTGTTCGCGCTCGAGTTCCAGGATGATGGGCTCGAGTCGAACGGCAAGATCATGGTAGGACTGAGCTTCGTCAGTTTTGATTTGGGGTCTTTGGTGGTAGGTCAAACAGTCATACCTCGGCGCGGGGATACCTGTGATGATAGGGGTCCAGTTCGTGCTTCTCCACCTCCTCAGCATAGATCTGGCGGATGATGCGGTCCGACATCTTTTCGCAGACGCCGGGGTTTATCTGGCTCATCTGTGATCGTTGGCGAACTTTGTATCCCTTTCCCTTCAGGTAGTCTGCCGTCTGGACAGTCCTCATCCGAGTCGAAGTCCACACAGACAAGGGACGAACAGGCTCCTGAGGCCCCCAATTTTCCACTTTCTCTGCTCTTTCCTGTTCGCGGTGCTTCAACAACGTTTCTGACATTTGCTGAGCATAGACTCTGCCGTGTTCGGAGAGCGGCGCATCCGCCTTGTACGAGTCCTCTTCCTCTGTCGTTCCTGCACGGACGAAGAATGTTGTCCGGGACTTGATGTGCAAGTTGGTGAGGTAAAACACTATGCGATGAGACAAGTAATTGAAGCTAACGTTGTTGTAGAAGAACTTGGCTCCAGCGTTAATCATCTTGATATAGTTGAGTTCGCCCTCATTCATGGTCTCGAAAGTGGGAATTCTCGTCTCAACTCGCTTCAGGTACAATTGCGCCGCATCATCGGGGTCCATGCCCTCAAACTGACAAGGTTGTGAGCCCAAAACTGCAGCGGTGCTGTTGGGGCAATGGGTAACTCACGTCTGGAGACGAAATTTTGACGTTCCTCGCATTCTCGCGGAGGATTCGCTCGTCGTCCACATACGACTCGATGAACAAGGTCTATTTTTGCACGTCAATAACTGAGTTCATGTGCAGCGCAGACTCCTTGCTGGAGCTCACCTGAACATCATGCTTAGCCAATTCTTTGGCAAGAGACCGCCGACCGCTTGCTATCGGGTTGACTGCGTCGTATATGGCGACTTGGCCATTCTCGTGGTTCAGCCAAGCGTAGATGTCCTCTCGGCACTTCTTGAGAATCTTCTGCCGCAAAATGACAGAGGCTGGAGAGGCGGCTGCGAAGAAGTAATCATCCGGAACCGAGCCCCCAGGACCGATGGTAGCACGACGGTAGTCACCCAAGTGGAAAATGCGGGTTTTGACGCCAAGCCACTGCAAATACCTGGCAAGAGACACACAGATGTGACTACGATTGTGAGCCGCGATAGTCGCCAACAAGGCACGTTTGACTTACGTTTTGCCCCGGGCTGGAGGCCCAACCATGACAATGGCTATGCGTCCAGAGTGAAACAGCCGGCCGGACATGGTGCTGTAGAGCTGGGCAGGGGCCAGGTCCTGGTTCTCGGTCACATCATGAATGCCGTCAATGAATGTCGAGCTCTTGCGACGATACCGAGGAGCGTTGGCCGCAATCTCGGCGGTGCTGGTCTCGTCAGCCCTACGCTTGCATCCAGGTGATCCAGTGAGCAACGACGCCCGAGAGGGGCTCCGTTGCGGCTCAGGGAACGGACTGGAAGCCGGGGGTACAAAGACTTACAGTAAAGTATCCATGTTGAACTGGGAGGCTGATACAAACAGAGTATGGAGTACGACAATGTATGTATCAGAGTGCGGGTCGCTATTGCGCGTGTGAAGGGATTCTGCAGGCACAGACAGGACCGACTTGTCGTGGGTCCGGGCGTCGTTTTGGACCGATCCCAAGCGGCCAGTGAGCTTGAGCTCGACCCCTCACCTCAGTTGGAGCGAGGTGTTCTCCGTGAGTTTTGCAGAGGCTGTCTTGTCGCGATGAAAGAATACTGTACCATGAAGAGAATGCGGTGAAGTGATACGGTGAAGTGAGCTTCAATGGTGCGATGTATTGGGGGGCTTGTGACGGGTTGCAGCCGATACACCCCAGATATTCGATGCAGTTACGGGGCCAGTGCCCGGATATTGTCGGAGAAGCGGACCCGCCAGCAAGGTGGACGAGAGTCTGGGGCTGATGATGATGATGATGACGAAAGACTTCAGAAACGAGCAGGCGAAGGCTGATGGCAGTGAGCGCAGAGATTACATGAGACGCGAGGGCGAAAGCCAAAGTTGACAGATTTGGGCAAGCTCCAGCTCCAGCTTCAGGGTAGGCGTTGCGATGACAGTCGACTGACGCGGGAGGTGAAGCCGAGGGACTGACGAAGCTGAGAGTGCCAGTATGCAGTACTTCGAATGCCCTGCTAAAGCCGTGGCTGCGAAGGTTTCCAGTACTCGCCCGTTGCCGGCTCCTGCCATGCGGCCCGACGGCTACAGGGCGGCACGGAAGATCAGCTCCTCCGAGCTGCCCTTGTCATGTGTACGAGTATTAGCCCAAGCTTGACAATTGGGTTGACTAATAAGGCGGTACCGACTCGTAGCGCTCGTGCCAACTTGCACGTCGGGGCTGATGAAAATTGTTTTCGTAACTCCAACTCCATCCACCCCCAGATCCAAGCAAGCTCGTCATCGCGTCACCTGGCGCCTTGGAACCGGAGAGCGACTCGCGCGACCAAGGCCTCGTCACAGCCTTGCCATTTCTCACCTGAGTCGGCGAGCCGAGGCCACTGATTCTCGCCGCTGCACCTCTTTGCTTCACCATCCCTCAATCCTTTAATCCGGAGGCTGCGTCGCGACACGACGTCAAAGCTGCCACCATGGCGTCCTCGTCCCTCGACTCGGTTCGCTCCCTTTTCTTCTCCAACCCGATCGCCGCCACGATAGGAGATGCGCTCAATTCCTTCTCGGAGCGCAGGGCCAAGCTTGGCCTGTCCAACCCCGGCACCATCGAGGGCCTCTCCAAGGAGGTTCAGCGCGATGTCTTTCTCAACAACTACATGTTCACCGGCGTTCGCGCCGACCTCACCAAGATCTTCAGCATGGCCCCCCTTTTCCAGGTCTCCCACCAGTTTGCAATGGGCGAGCGCATCAACCCGTACACTTTCGCCGCCATGTACGGCACTGGCAAGGTACGCAATGCTGACCGATGACGCATTGAAATGGCGTCGCAGTAACTGACACCTCCATCTCTAGGTGTTCTGCCAAGGCAACGTCGACAACGAGGGCTCTCTCTCCGGACGATTCAACTACCGATGGACAGACAAGCTGGTTTCCAAGTCGCAGCTTTCCATTTCTCCCGGCGGCCAGGACATGGCTCAGTTCGAGCACGAATACACCGGCAACGACTTCAGCGCGTCTCTCAAGATGCTGAACCCGTCTTGCCTTGAAGGAGGAATGACCGGCATCTACATCGGAAGCTACCTGCAATCTGTTACCCCCAAGCTCGCTCTCGGTATGGAGACTCTCTGGCAACGCCCTGCGCTCACCCAGGGACCCGAATGCGCCGTCTCGTACTGCGCTCGCTACAAGGCCGAGGACTGGATTGCTACTGCCCAACTGCAGGCTGCCATGGGAACCCTCAACACGTCCTACTGGAGAAGGCTGTCTGACAAGGTGCAAGCTGGCGTCGATTTGAGCCTCGGACTCGTCCCTGCTGCCGGTGGCCTCATGGGCGGTGGCTTGCAGAAGGAGGGTGTCACGACTATTGGTGCCAAGTATGACTTCCGCATGTCTACCTTCCGCGCCCAGGTCGACTCCAAGGGCAAGCTGAGCTGCGTCTTGGAGAAGCGCGTAGCTCCTCCCGTCATGATGACCTTTGCCGCCGACGTCGACCACTTCACGGTTCGTGAAATCCATTGCTTCTCGGGAATTGACGTTTACTGACTGCGACCAACAGCAACAAGCGAAGCTCGGCTTGGGCGTCTCCATCGAGGCCGCTCCCGAAGAATTGCAAGACCAGCAAGAGGCCATGGGTGCTCAGTCGCCTCCCAATATCCCCTTCTAAATTCCCAAATCTCCCGATGGTGATAGCATCCCGGCTCCAACTCTACTCAAACACGATGAGATGTTTGCAGCCGACACCCCGCCCGGCGGAAACGCCGGCCTCATCTATTCACCTAGTGTCTTATTAGTTCGCCCTCGCTCTTTGCAAGCCCCATTCTGATGACGGCCTTTGGATGTTTCTCGCGGCGTGGCACGACTCTGCAAAGGGGAACGTTTTCCGATAGACTCTTGCGGATCTTTCTCATCTGTCAAATGGGAGAAAAAGGAGAAAAACGTCAAAGTTGCTGAAAGGGACTTTGGCGGGCGTCGTTGTTATCATGGCAGTGGCTTTCTGGCACCAAGGTTCTAAGCAGATCGTTGGACCGTGGCTTTCTGCAAATTCTGTACATTATCTCGCGAGGTCCGTTGAGGAAGCCTCGGACAACAGCATGTGGTCGTTTGTTGGGAGGCAAGACGATCGCAGCCCTGGATGGTGACTTCCATATATCGTGATTTCTTGGGGGTCACAGGAAGTGGCTCTGTTATGTTCTAGTGTATGAGGAAATAGAGAAGAATCTGAACGCTCTCATATGATGCTGAAAACACCCGCGATCCTTGGGTCGCCAACATTCGAGTTCAGGGACCGGACCAGCTGCACCCAATCATGAGCGCGCGACTGCTGGGTATTTCGTCAAAAGTAGAACACCGATTGCTATCAACATTGATACTAGCAATGAATGACCACGTGTTGCGGTTGCACTGCCCAGTGTCACCTCCTGTTGCAAGCCTTATGGGCCTATGTTCCTGCACAGGGATGTCACTCCGTCCTCAGCCAGCTATAGCAACTCTTCTCTCTTCTCTCCGAAACGCCATGGTATCGTCAAACCCCTCAATGCAAGCGACCCGATGCCCATCTCCAACCGTATCGAGTTCCTCTTCCTTTTCGTATGCCGTGTAATGCATTGTCTATGCCATCGCTGCTTTCATGTATCGTCGTTGAATTTGACTTGAAAAACTTGGACAAACGCACCAAGTACACGTTCAAGGCCGTGATGCCGAGGTCGAGGTCTCACCCAACACGATGCATGGCCGTTATGTGCCGCGTAAAGCTTTAGTCAGTCCGTCGCTTCAGAGCGGCCTGCTCCTTTAGCGGAGGACGAAGATGTCGCTTTCACTAGAGACTCTCTATGATGTGATGTCATTGCAGTTCGCCTTCCATGGATTGGCCTTGACCCCTCAATAGAGAAGCTGTTAAGGTTGGCCTCAAAGCCTTGGCAATTCTCCTTCGCCATCCCATTCGTCTTGACAGTTGCGGGTCACTACATATACAGACTCCATATGATGTAGAGAGCTGGACGACGCAAGCATGTTTTCACCTCGAGGCGCGAGCTGGGCGACACCCTTTGAGACGTTGCTCAGTACATGTGTCTTTAACATACTGGTAGACTTGTTGGGTTTTCTCACTCCACTTTGCCGAGTAGACGCTTAGGACTGGAAGATTTGGTGCGGTCCTGAAGATGCACATGCGACATAGCCTCTGCGGACCCCTCGTAGCTTTCGCAAGTAGTTCAACTCTAGCAAATACGCGAGATAGTGTTGAAAACTTGGATGTAGCTACGCATTTCCTTCCTGAGGACGGGATCAATAGCTGGCCGCACTTTACGGAAGTCATGAAGCGGCCTTACTTGAAGTTGCCCTGATCATGCCATATCTTGGGAATTACCTCTGACTTTAGTGGAGCTGGTATAATGGTCTGAGTCTATATCGTTCTCACGTTTTACCATTGCCTTGTAAGAGCATGCGCGCTGCTGAGAGAAGACCGATACCGCTGGGACCTCGCCAGCTCAGCGGCGGAGAAATGAGGTTCGAGCACCTGCGCGGCGTACACAGGAGCAGACCTCGCAGGGAGAGACGAAGTCTCAGAGGGGAAGAAGTCGTCATCGCCAGCCTCTCCGTCCTTAGCATCGGTGAGGCTGTGTTCGTCATGGTCCCCTATGGACTAATCGATGTTCTCGAAGCTAACCTCCAGAGAGTCATCAGGAACACAGAAACGGGCACGCGTGTTTGCGGCGACGGCACGGCAAAGGCATGCTTGACGCTCCGGATTTATGGCATCGTTGCCTTCCGCGACGGTTTCATGCTTCACTGTTGCTTCGGGAGAGCACATGCATACTTGCCACTTTGCATTTAACATCGATGTCGTCGCCGCCATCAGTATCGGGGTCGATTAGACGATTCATCAACAGCATTGAAGTAAGGCATCAGTATCTTCGGCAGTCGGAGATCGTTCTTACGACGGCACCACAGTAGATAAATCATCAGAACAGCTTTGCTCCTCACTCATGTCTCTTGCGGCAAGAGAAGGCTCTCTTTGTTCAGCTGAAAGGAGGGTCAAGGGTTTTCATGTTTATACTCAAAGGTCAAGACATTGTTATTGAGTCTTCAAGGGCAAGTACACATATGCTTCTGGATGCGCCAGGCCGACCACAGTGTGATGAGAGCCACGTGTAGGATAAGGCTCTGATTCCGAATTAGCGGGCGGGCAATGGTCTGCATAGTGGGAGTTGGTGCACAGACGTTTGCCTTGACATTTATATCCGTGCCGAACCTAGGCGTCGTCAATGCAAAGTTTACTAACCCAGGCCAAGCTCGTAGTAGGGACTCGAGGACCTGGGAGGTTCCTGATACGTTAGCCTCACGACCTGCATCGTATACTATCGACACTGGTTGGCCATCCAGCAGCACCTGCGACTGATGGGGTCTACACATCAATCTCGATTCATTCCAACTCGCATCAACACGAGACATGAATTGCCACTCGATGTTCGACGTACGCCCACAGAATACCCCTTAGTCTAAAATGCGCTTCGTGGGTGCACCACGGAGCCATCGCCACGAGGCGCGGCCCGCTCCACTACCCGCCTGCACGACACTCGTCAGGATGAAGCCCCAACCGAAGCGGACGAAAGTTACACATTGCTGAAGGGAAATATGGACGTCCATGGTTTGACTACTTGAATTGTCGCGTCGAAATAAGTTGAGTCCGTTCAAAGTGGCCGTAGAATCAATCAGTCGACGACGCCGCTCCTCGAGGGGCCGCAAACTTACTTTCACGCGCCACTAGGGTATACACTGCAACCTACCACCGACTGGCAGTTTTCTTCATAAAACCAGACGGACCATGGGTCCAAGGCACAGACCTATGGTACTAGGCAAAAGTCGCGTTTTGTGTCAGACTTGTCGCCGAAGCTACTAGATCACCAGGCGAGGTTCCCTCCGCAAATTGTAAAGACTTGATTTGCATAGACCTTAGTCGCTAGGAGTATGAGTGGAACCATTGTGAAGAGGCAGGAAAACATCTTTCTTCTTAGCTTCGGGGCTTGATACCAGGCGGCATCCCACCGCTGGAATCTAAGCCTTTACAGTGTATAGCTCGATATCATGCTTTACCTGCTTTGCCTTGCAGCTCATTGACACATTCTGCCAAAAGTTTGCGCAGTACACGTATGGACCTATATATCAAGGCTTTCTCTGCTCGATCCTGCACTGATGGCCTCTCGACTACAATTATTGTTTCATCAGCCTGGCACCGCCTGCACAGACTCAATCCCGACACTTCCTCTCATTATTGAAGACCATATTGTCTGCAGAAAGTACCGCCGCGGCAAAGATGGCCCAGGACACGCCCACCATCCAGGAAAAGACTTGGACCAGCCATACCTCCGCTACCCCCGATGGCGATCTCGCGGTTTCCCTGGAGCGTCTCATCGAAGAGCACGCCCTTGACCAGAACTTCCCGCAGGACGTGCTCATCCGTGCTCGGCAGTTCCTCCAGGGCCGCGAGGACGGTCTGATGGATGACGTCGAAGCCGGGCGAACCCTCTTGGACGACTTCCGCGAGCAGAGCGACCTTGCCGTCAGCGACTCGGCGTACCAAGAGGTGCGCGCTGTTGTCGACACCCACGACGACCCGAGCCTGCCCGTGGGGACGTTCCGCGTCTTTCTCATGGGCACCTTGTTCGCCATCGTGGGTGCGGCGATGCAGCAGTTCTTCTCGTTGCGAATGCCTAGCATCGCCATCTCCACGTACGTGGTGCAGCTGCTAACGATGCCGCTCGGCGTCCTGCTGGCTAGAGTGCTGCCCTCGCGTGTCTTGTTCTCTCTGGGCGGCTTCGACTTTACTCTCAACCCGGGTCCTTTCAACGCAAAGGAGCACCTGCTCGTCGCCATGATGGCCAACGTGTCGTTTGGCGGCCACAATACGGGCGCGTACGTTGTCTCCGTCGTCCAAGTTCTCAAGCTGGACCGGTTCTACGGCGGCCACGTACTGGCAGACAGCATCCCGTGGCAGATTACGACGATGCTCGCGACGCAGTTCATCGGCTACGGATGCGCTGGCCTCACACGTCGCTTCCTCGTCTACCCGCCTGCCATGATCTGGCAGAAGCCGCTCGCCAACATTGCCCTCACCAAAGCTCTCTATAGTTCACATGGACGGTCCAGCAAAGCTGACAGCGTCAATGGGTGGACAATGTCGCGGTACCGCTTCTTCCTGGTCTGCTTTGGCGCAATGTTCCTCTGGTTCTGGGTGCCCAATTATACCTTTGAGTCTCTCGGCTTGTTCAACTGGCCGACTTGGATTGCCCCCGGCAGCGTCACTCTCGCCCTCATCGCCGGCAGCACCTGCGGCTTAGGCTTGAACCCGTTGCCGACTCTGGACTGGAATATCGCCACGTACCTCAAGGACCCCATTGTCACGCCTCTTTTCACTGTGATGAACTTCGCCGTTGGCATGGCCCTGATGGGGTTCGTCGCCGCCCCGATACTATACTTTAACAACGTGTGGAACGGGGGCTACTTGCCCATCAACAGTAACAAGGTTTACGACAACACGGGCCGCTTCTACCAGGTTCATCGCATTCTGAATGCCGACTTTACCCTCAACGAAGATGCGTACCGTGCCTACAGCGTACCGTGGATGTCGACAACGCAAGTCCTCAACCTGGTTGCCTTCTTCACGATGTATGTCGCCGTGCCGATTCACATAGTCCTTTGGTTCCGGAACGACTTGACGCAGGGCCTACGCTCGCTCTGGAGCCGCAAGACGCGCGCGGAGCAGTTTCGTGACGTCCATAATCGCCTCATGTCTGCGTATCCAGAGTGCCCTCACTGGTGGTACCTCGTTGTTCTGGCCGTCTCACTTGTCCTCGCCAGCGTCTCCGTTACGGTGTGGCCCACAGGAATGCCCGTCTGGGGTATTTTTCTGGCCGTGGCCTTTACGATCCTGCTGCAAATCCCTATCGGCATGCTAGCAGCCATCACCAACGTCGAGCTCCCGACGAGCATCCTCGCCATGTGCATTGGGGGCTACGCACTGGAGGGCAAGGTCATCCCCAACATGATCTTCAAGATGTTCAGTTACATGTCGACGTCGCAGTCCCTCAACTTCATCTCCGACCTTAAGATGGCGCACTACGCCAAGATACCACCGCGCTGGGCTTTTGTTGCGCAGGTGTACGCGACACTACTCGCCGGTTTCGTCGCTCTGGGGGTCAACCACTGGGCACTTCGCAGTATCGATGATGTTTGCATGGAGGGCCAAAAGGAAAAGTTTACCTGCCCTCACACTCATACCTTCTTTGTGTCGTCGGTACTATGGGGAGCTGTTGGCCCTCGCCGCCTCTTCGGGCCCGGGGCGCCATATCATGCCATCACGTACTGCATCCCTATCGGCATCGTGCTTCCCATCGTCGTCTATATCGCGGCCAAGCGCTGGCCGACTTCATTCTGGCGCAGCGTCAACTCACCCATCTTACTCGCGGGAGGATTGGGCTGGGCGCCGTACAACTGGAGCTATATGCAAGGCACGGTAGCTTTGTCCGTGTTCTTCAACTACTTTGTCAAGCGGCGGTACCAGAACTGGTGGGACCGGTACGCCTACGTCCTGACGAGTTCCTTCACGGCAGCAACGGGCGTCGCGGGCCTAGTACTCTTCTTTTCGCTGCAAAAGTGGGATATACATCTCAACTGGTGGGGAAATCTGATTGCTGGTCGCGGAGTCGATCAAGGAGGGTGGGTGAACAGTGACGGGACGATGGCCAAGTGCGCCAATCTGGAGCTGCCTGATGGCGGTGCGTTTGGCACAGGCTTTTGAAGCGAGCTCAAACTCTGCTTGAGCAGCATTGCGGGAAATACTACTGGTCTTAGGGAGTTGATCCATGGGCTCATGATGAATTCTCTTGTCGCATTCAATAGAACCGAATATATCTACATACTTACTTTCAGCTCCTGAGAGTCCCGGGTGTGCCATTGCCTACTCGGATCTACTCGTGCCACTCCGACACCCTTCAACGCAATGTTGCTTTAAGCCCAAGCGCAGACAGGGTGGGACCGTTTGTGTCGAATGCCAATGTTGGGCAACAACATATCGAAGCAACCCGTAACCTGTTCTAGCTGAGCAGCGTGACCGACACGAACTCTAAGCTGAATATGGTGACTGAATGAGGGCTGGTGAGAGCTGACTCGAGCTCCGACTATCTGTAAGAAGGTGTATGCATTGAGTGAAGGAGAGAACACTGCCTCTCAGGTTTTGTGGCTGAAAGTGCCCAATTGCCGTGGTGATTCTCTACGCCAGACCATCAAGCGTTGTGATTGTCGACCTGTCCTCCCAGAGTGAGCTTCAGAGGAGGATACAGGCATTTGCACGCAGGCCACGGACTTGTTGGCCATCACTAAACCTTGTATCAAGGAGTATACATAGTGAAAAGGTACACGCAGGCAGGCAGCTCGCCACCGGGAGGAAGGCTCGCAACAACTCCAACGGCATTGCGTCAGGGGTGCGGCCTCTCCGACAAGAAGGGTCCAAGCAACAGGCAGACATGGCCCCAGCATTGCGACACTAGTCGCCTTGCGCCTTTTGTTGATCGCCGCAGGCAGCATGCAAGCTTGGAGTCACCGTCCAGCAGTGATCAGATGGACATCTCGTGGTGGGTCCGGAGGCGTCTCACTCCGATGACCAAGCCGTTCCATCTCAGTGGCAAACTGCTTCTGTTTTAAGAACGCCTTCGGCTGGTGGCACCAGATCCAGCGGGAGAGACTTTCGCACGAGACCAAAGCATGGGGAGATGCTGGGCATCTGCAATGGTCGTCCAGAGGTCCCGACATTAAGCAGACGTCAACAAACGCCTGTCGAGATCGCCGGCTACAAGATGGCAATAGGCGCCCGACAAGTCAGTGAGCGTTTCTTCGAAGGGACGGTCGGTTGTTGGCCTGCAGACCTGGCATGGTGTTGAGCGTATAGCAGCGGCGACCACTGCTGATTTCGAGCAGCAAACGCCCGGCTCCGCGGGGGACGGGATTCATGGGTCTTTTATCTGGGCCAACAGTTGAAGCAGCCGACGATGATGTATAAACCGCTGGCCGGCGATGAGAGTTGACATCTGCGGCCGCAATGTCGACCGCTCAGTATCAGGGGTGAAACCTTGGCAACTCGACGAGGCGCGCGCGAACGACGTGGCCTCGCGTGCGTCCCGAGCATTCGGAAGCGAGTGAAACGTGCAGGAAGCGGTGCAGCCAGAATCATGAGGGTTTCAGAGCGAATGCACACCTGAAGGGTGCAGCTTTGATGATGGCCTGAAACCCGATGGCAACCAACGACATGGTAATCGACAGATGGTCGCAGCGTCAGTGCAAAGAGCAAGCGACGATGAGGTTTGGCGCCGAGCGAGGACCTGAGCGGCTGGTCCATTGGCGCTGGTGAGAGGAGCGAGTCGAATGCGTGGAACTGGAGGGAGCCAATGACGGCGAGAGGGGCCTCCCACTCCCACAGGGCTGACCCCACAAAGCCCACAACAGAAGGAGTCTGCCCTGCGCCAGCAACGGGCCAGCACAGCCTTCGGCCTTGCCGCTGGCGGCGTGGACATCTAAAGTCTCCAGGGTTTTCCCAGTGACGGCAATCTGCGCCTCTTCCGCGCCTATCCGTTCTTTGTCGCTTACATCCAGGTGTCGAACGAGGCGACAGCAGTCGGACTGGATTAGCAATCAACAGTCGACCCTCCAAGGCTTTGCAGTTCTCTGAAGCGATTGTAGTCATGGAGGCCGCCGTGCGATCGTCCATGACCGCCGATTGCTCCCAGCCAGCAAGTTGGGGGCCAGTCAGCATATCGGGGCATGCATGCCGTGGCGTAGGGTTTGGCGGGAGGCTGAAGGACGTCCTAGAGGCAGCCGACAAGGGCAAGGGCAAGGGCCAGCCTCGCGGCGTCCCGTGAGCTTGTGCTCGAGAACCAGATTACCGAACAAGCCGCAATTCTTGGTCGTAGCCTTTGTCTTTGAGATGAGAGAAGCGATCTCTTACGAGGAGGGCCTCAGGCGTGGGGTATGGCTTGGCGATCGGGACTTTGTGCTTGGCTGTGTCGAGGTCAGCCGCATGGCCTGCTTCATTAGAGGTTCAGTTCATCACAAAACGCCCGCGCGCAGTGACGACAATGTAGAAAGGTACGGTGTCGCTGCAATGGGAACGCGAGATGCACTTTGACGCTGTAGTACTCGCACTACCTTGTGTCCTTGTGTAAGGTACCTTACTGAGTAAGGTAACTGAAACGTTTACCATTGCTACATTGGCCGGCACGTGATGTCCTTGAATAAGGGAGCAAGGGTTCAATCTCATGGCAACTTGTCCTGTACTCGCCATCCGAACACGTACACGTACATGACTCCATGCCATGCGGCTGTCGTCGACAATGGCGGCTACAAGCCAATGAGGCATGGCCGTGCCGGCAGTGGCTCCTTCGCAGACGTTGTCCTTTTCACGCGTCATCGCAGCGAGCGACAAAACACGCCCGCACGCGGCACTCGGCAGCCGACGAGCATCGTCTGTGGCTTTCCAGGCCAGGCCCCCAAGGGACGCGGGATCAACGTGGCAACGATGCAGGACCGAAGCCACACGCGTAGGGGCATCGGCGACTGACCCCGGGCCGTTGCGAGACATCACCTTTGTTCGTCGATGGGGGGGGAGGGGGGGGGCGGAGTCGCTGCCCGCGCCTCTGGGTCGGGGGCCTCAGTGACGTGCCCTCTCCCCGAGCAGAAGAACTGGCGGAGGAGGTTCTTAGTGAACCGTTGCAAACCCCTGCCATCATGTGGCCACGAGAGCCGATAATCTCACCGTGTTTCCCTTTGCTCGCCGGCCCGTGGCGCATGCTGGCTGCTTAGAGCGGGCGTGCTGTCGTCGTCGCGGAGGCGTGCGGTGGCTTCTGTCGCTCACCAGGCAGCACAGCCCTCCCCAGCAGCTGAAGAGCAAAGGGCACGGAGTCCTTGCTGGGACCGTCATCGGCATGGCACGCCAAAGGCCACTGTGCAGCACGAGACCAGGAGACCCACGACGGCAGCCAATGGAGGTCTGGAGGCCTGCGCAGGGGAGGGGGGAATCGGGGTTTTGGTCCGCCTCGCGTCCTGCAGAGGCAACGTGCAGCGCTCCCTCTAGAGGACTTGCAGCATGAGTGCGTGCTCGCCGCGCAGGACGAGGCTCCATGTGCTCGCGTCTGGTTTGCTGGCGACGGGGACAAAGGACATGGCGCTCGCTGTGAGTCAACCCCTCTGGCAGGACGAGTTCGTCTGGAGCGCCGCGGGACGACATGGCCATTGATGAATCAACGGGCCGCGTCGGACTCGACCTGTTTGACGAAGCGCTCGATACTTGGGCGTCTGGCCACTGTCTGCGCGCAGTCGCACAGGCTGCTGGCAGTGGAAATTGGCCAACGGCGCGTACATGTACTCGCGCCCGGCTTACAGCGGCGTTCAGTCCCGTGGAAGACGCAGGCTATTTTCACCATCACCCGCAACCTCGAGCCTGCGACCCAGGAGTCGCGTCTGTTTCGAGTCGCTGCTACTCGATGGACGACGATGGGACAGCAAGAGTCCTTGGCTCGCCCCCCCTCCGTCCCTCCTGTCGCTGTCCTATTCTCGCTGCTCACAGCACATCCTGGCTGCTCAGCCGCAACGCCATTGGACTCCCCCCAGCAGTGGCGTCTCCACACGACCAGGGGAGTCATCGTCGGCTCCTCTGCGCGACGAGGCCTCACAGGACCCCTGGCAGGCAGACACGGGAGGGCTAACTGTGGCAGGGGCGTGGCCACATTGTCTGCATCGTGCAAACCCATGCAGCATGCAGCATGCTTAGTGGGAGGGAGCACATCCATTTTAGGCTACACACACCATCTCGGCCAGCTATTTTCCACTTACACGATGCAGCTTAAAAGTCCCCCGACGCCGTCTCGTTTTCCAGCCAGCGACCCCTTCTGCATTCCACTTTGCAAACCATCCATCTGGGTTTCCAATTTGATCTGGTCCTCGAGCACAGAACGCACATTAGCTTGCATCGTGAGCTGCGTATAAGAACGACTCCACCTCACTGCATCCAGCTGCAATTAGGACGCCCTTACAAAAACCAATCTCCGTCTCATCGACCGACTTCTTTCTCGGCGTCTTCTCTTCCTTCGATAAACCGTTTCACCTCGGACAAACACGTTCCGCTCTGTCCAAGACAGACACAGCCGACGTCGACCGAGGACAGAAGTGGCACCCAACGACGCCGCGGGGATCATCTTGTCCAAGAACCGCGCTCCGTCACTGAGCTCACCGCGACACGCACTTCATATACGTTTAACCACCGGCACGATGTGCACCACCTACCTCTACACCTACGTCCACCCCGACGGGCGCCGCGAGCAGGTCAGCCGGCCCACGCTCTGCAATGCCGCCCGCTACGGCCAGGTCTGCGTCGACAACGTCGTCCTGCAGCACCCGCCGCAATACGTTCCATCGCCCTTTTCGTCTTCGCTGCCGACGTCCTACACTGGCCACTTCCCGCCCTCGCCGCCCCATTACACGCCGCGCTCCGGCACGCCCAACTACCGCTCTGGCGACGACTCGGACCGCTCCTACCACAGCTCGTCGAGCAGCCGACGGCGCTCAGGAGTCTACATCAACGGGCAGCGCGTGCTAGATCTCAACCGCCGCGATCGTGACCGTCACTCGTCGCGACGCGAGCGCATCGTCCTAGTCGACAACCCGCCTACGCCTCGAACGCCGCCGCAGACCTTTAACTTTCCCCACACCGCACCTTCATCTCCCAATGTCCGTGCCTCACTCCCCTACATCGTCGACGCCTCGCCGCGAGAGTCGTCGTCCCGACGGCCAGTAATCGTTGACGAGCGGCCCCGAGGGGAGCGCCCACGCGTGCAGATTGAGGTCGTGGACACATCACGCCGATCCAGCAACAAGCACGCGCGTCACTCCTCCAACAGCTCGCACGACAGCCGTCCCAGTGCCGAGGAGGAAGACTTTCGCCAGCGCCGCCGCGAGCGTGAGGCTATCCGGCAGGACCTCCGGGTGCGCGACGCCCAGGAGAAGGAGGAGCGCGAGAAGGCTGCCCGCGACGCACGTCTCCGACAGCGCATCGCCGAAGCCAATGCCGAGATTGACAACCGACCCGCCGTGCCCATGCCGCCACTGCCCCGGCGCGCGTCGACCTTTGTCGCCGCCAAGGCAGCCCGCGAGGCGCGCGACCGCGAGTCGGAGCTGATTGACGCCGTGCGACGCCTCGACATTGCGGAGAAGCGGCGTGGAGAGAAGCGCGCCGAGCGTGACGAGGACGCGGAGCAGCGAGCACGGCTTCGCGAGAGGATGGTGCCGCGGCGGCGCGCGTCGGTCGGACCGGGCAGCCGCCGGCACCGAGTGCTGTACGACGACGGCGTCTACCGCTGGGAATAAATGCTTTCGGCATTGATGGATATGGGTATTACTTGAGCGACGATTTGTACAACTTGGTTACATGGGAACCACAAGGAAAACCAACAGAGGATCATCCAACAGCGATAATGGGCATTTCCGAGTCTTGATACAGGAATCTGCAATGAATTTGCATTGGAATCGGCATTTGGAGTTTGATACCATTGGGATAGGATAGAGAAACACCAAATAAAGACGAGAGTACGACTCTTGCATGACAACAATCTCATGTTCCTGATCTTGACGTGCATCGGCAATCCACAACAGACACCACCTTGTTCTGCAAGGTCCCCCAAGAGCTCATCGAGATGAAAATCTCGGCCCCAGATTGTCAATGTAATATACAGACACCCCATTCGCCGCGGGCTGCACCTCCCCCCTTTGACTCGTGTGCAGGCAGCGTAGTCCCACCTCGCATCGCTGACTCATTGGCCCGGTATGCAGGCGTCTTGAGCAACACAGCACTCGGTGGACAGTCCAGTCGTCCTGTGTGGTTTGGCAAGCTGGGTCACCCCGGGCTTGGCGTGCATTGGGAAGGGAGGGGCAGCGAACGAAAGCTGCCCCGCGGCTTATCGATACAGTGACTTGCGGGATCTGGTGGTGCAGGGCCACCGCTTCAGGCAGACGCCCTTGTTGCCTGTTTCGCTGCCTTGGTTCGCACTTTGCGGATGGTTCCCTGGATTGATCGACTGTATACGGAGTATGCTGGTGGCGACTAGACAGGGAACTGGGACGTGGGGCACCAGAGGCGTGGAGCTGGCGAGAGTATGGTCCGTCTTCGGGCTTGTCCCACGCTGCTACCCTGCATCTTGTCTCCAGATGTATAGCTTTGCTTTGATATGCTCGTTCAGCACCGAAAGAACCGTCAAAGATCCTCCATGCACACGAATTTTTGCGTCATGCAGAACCCCTAATCCATGTTTCCTAGGTACTCCGGCGTTCGTACCTCTCGTGACCTCTCAGCCTCCGGCTTCGCCCAGCGACCCCCCATTCCTCTTTCCGAGGAGTCACCCGCCGGCCACGGCCCAGGGTCCGGTGACACACCCGGTCCGGAAGTAGCACCACCCTGGCTAGCATTTCTTTGCGAGCAACCGTCCTATACCAATGAGCTGCTCTTCTGCGCTGTAGTTTCGGATCGTTCCGGAAGGAGGCGTCTCCGAGTTGTATGCCCAGGAACGGCGACGCCAGAGAACGTGCAGCAGACTCTGTAGTTTCAGCGATACGGTACCAAGAGCAAAGGGAGGAGCGGAGAATATGTTGAAAAGACACGACGCGTGGTGGGACAAAGGTGGCGCGTCGTACCCAGATGCCCGGGGGTGGTGCGGCAGGACAAGGGCGCAGAGGTGGCGTTTGTGCAGCAGCGGGTGGTGCGTCGACGGCAGGGTTGCAATCGACTTCGAGACATGCAGAGCAACGTCGAACAAGTCCAAGGCTATGGAAACCACAACTGCCGAGCGGTTCCACGACCGTGCCCTCAACCTCACGTATGTTACTGCGAATAGAGGCTCGTTTCTCGGTGGCAAGGTATGCTGCTGATCGCTGTATTTCATCGCTGACATCTCAACTCGTGATGTGGAAAACAAGCTCCCTCTAAAAGTACACTGCCAAACCGGGGTATCGAAAGCGTGCACAATAGAGCCGCCCTCCTCGGGCGTCCATGTGCACATGCATGACCGCGTAAATGCCCGCTTTCCCACTCATTATCGTGTAACGACGTCGACTTTATTCCGTCCCAGGCCAGTAGTAGGCCCGGCGCGAGGAAGAGGCAGATATCACCCCCCCGCGGGCATCACCTCGCGCGGCCTCCTCCCCAGCTTGAGCGACGGCACCTCGAGCCCCCTCAGGGCGTGCTGGGCCTTGCCGTCGCGCAGCGCCTCCCAGTGGCTCCGCAGCGGCTCCTCGCCCACGACGAGCTCGAATCCCGCGAGGAAGCAGAAGCTAATCTCGAGGCGGGCGAGCTCGGCCTCGCTGACGCCGCCGACCTTGGCCACCTTGCTGTGCGGGTACGACAGGTCCTCGAGGGCCTTCATGGCGACGCGCAGGCCCGCGAGCACCAGGCGGTGGGCGTTGCGGCGCGTGACGGGAATGGCGCGCTCCTCGACGGCCAGGCGGTGGATGTAGAGCGACGTGGCCAGGTACACGGCCGTGCTCATGGGGCAGAACTGGTGCAGCCGCAGCAGGTACTGGGCGATGCTGATGGGCGGCTCCTTTTTGCTGTAGAACTTGCGCGTGATGGCCCCGTGCTGCAGGTTGAGCGGCTGCGAGTCGGCGCCGACGACGACGTAGGGTTCCGCGGCGGCGGCGTCGTCGAGAGCCGGGTGCGACACTGGCGGCGAGCGCTGGCGGAGGTGGACGCCGTCGATTTCCTGCGTTGCCGGCGGCGGCGGCGCGGCCTGCACCATGAGCTGCGTCGACATGGAGGCGCTGTACGCCTGCAGCTTGTCGAGCCCGCGCTGCTGTCCTCTGTCCACGGCCGCCGCCTTGCGCTCGGCCTGCAGGCGCAGGCGGACCAGGCTGCGCTCCGAGTGCGAGCGCACGATATTCTCCTTCTCGGCCTGCATGCCGCTCATCTGCGGGTCCGTGGGCGTCCGGGGCGGCGGCGTGGGCGGCACGTCGGCCGTCATGCGCACGAGGAGCTCGACGCCGGCGCTCAGCAGCTTGAGCGCGTCGAGGGCGGGCAGCTTGAAGAGGTCGTGTTCGTCGGGCGTCGCGGGCGCGCCATCGTCGTCGTCGTCGGCGAGGCGCGGGTCCGACGAGGGCACCGGCGTCGGGGGCAGGTCGTGGGCGCTGCCACCGCTGCCGCTGCCGGGGTCCTGATCTCGCTGTTGTATTTGCTGTATTTGCTGTATTTGCACGGCCTCGGCCGTAGGGTTCTGGTGCTGGCTCGCCATGGCTTCTTGAGCGCGACGATGCGCCGCTGCGCGGTCAGGAGATGGCGTTGTCGTCGATGCGCCTCGGTGCGTTTAGGACGACAAGACGCAATGGATCGCCTGGTTCGCCACCATGCATTGTTCTCCCGTCGAGCAGCAAAGTGTTATTTTGTGACTCGGCGACGCGCGACGTTGGGCAGCAGCGAAGAAGAAGAGCGCGTGTGCGAGAGCGTCGAGGGGCGCGCCGAGGGTGGGAAGACCAAAATTCGGGAGTCGACCGGGACGCCGATGGATGCGAGCCCGGGTGGGCTGGGCGCTCCTTGGTTAGTGCCTGAGAAGTATCGCCGAGGCGGAGACCCTGACTCGGCCCACGATGGGGAGAGAGAGAGAGAGAGATAGGCGCCGGATCCGGAGCAGCAGCAGCGCAGAGCCTGACAATGGACACGCGACCCGATGGGGGGCCGGGGGAAGGTGAAGACTATAACGACGAGGACAGGCGAGCCAAAGGAGCACGCGATTTGATGCTTGATGTATATATATACGGAGCAGAGCTGGGCAACAGCAGGCGGCGTGGTGCAGATGCAGCCTCCGGATGGCCCCATGATGGCTTGCCCTGGACTCGGCCGTCGGCCGTCCGGTCTCCATTGCCATGCCAGGCTCGCACGCACGTGCTGTGGGGCGCTGCAGCTTGGAGCATCGATTGATCGAGACCACGCAGACATCCATGCCCCATGCTGCACGGCGCTCCGCACGGCAATCAAGTGGCGAAAAAGGCGACCACACCCAGCCAAACCTGACAGTGTAAGGGAACATGACAACTCGAGCAAAGTAACAGAGCCCCCCTTCAACCCGCTGCACCCGACGCCATGCCGCCATCAGAGCCTCATACGAGGCGATGGAGAACAGTAAAGGAAGCGAGCCCTGCATCGCCAGACTCTGGACCGCTCCGTGGCGCTGGATCACGGGGGGGTCCCTTGTGGAGCCCAGTCTACCTACCTTACCGTGTCTCGGCTCTCAAAAGTCAAACAGCTGATGAGGGATATGGGGCGGGACCCTCGCTGGCGCAACGGCCCCAATTGGCCAATTCGCCACGGGCCGGGGCCGACGCTGCATAGCGCAACAAATGCCTTTTTTTTCCCTGATCCGCATCGTCGGGATCTGTCTGGGCTTGCGGCTCGTCTTGCTTATTAGCTGCACCGCGGAGGGTCGAGTCCAGCGGTCTAGACTCGAGGGACTCCAGTGGTGCAGCTTGCTGCTGGACGTCACCTACCCGACTTGGACAGCTTCCCGTCCACTTCCCCCTTGGCGGCGCGTCTGCAAAGGTGCTCGAGCTTAGATTGCTGGAGCTATCGGCTTGGGGGCGGCTTCATTTCCCCACGGGCCCCTTGATGACCCCAAGCTGCCTCGGTCGTTTGACTTGGATATGCTTGGCTTTACATTTAGAGGTCGTCAGGACCCAAGTATGAAGGAGTCCGTAAGAAGAGCGACGTTGCGACGCTGCGTTGATGGCTATTGTAGCAATTGGCTTGGTACAGACGGCTCGGTGCAACCATCTCTGGCTGTGCCGCGACAGCTCGATCCGACTCCTTCAATAATTATTGGATCCCACAAACTCGCCTCACATCCACAAATGCACCTTGCGCTCACCATGTTGGTCCTGCTCGCCGGCAGCTTCACGGGCACGTGCCCACAACTTCTCGACGTTCTAGACTGACCCACAGATCCGCAAAACGCGTTTCGGCGGACACCTTGGACCGGAGATGCGCACTACGAGTATACTCGTATTTCTCCGACTTGGTCATCTCGTACGGTGTTTTGTTTGCGAAAATACCATGATGCTCGTGCCATGGTCCAAGCGAAGCCCGAGACGCCGCATTACCCCCGAGGGTCTTACAGTGTAGCAACGACGTGGCGACTGACGCATGAAGGCATTGATCACGTAATTTATATATACAGACGAGCCGCCGCATCGTCGGACTTTTCTATCTTGCACGGCCATGCAGGCAGTTCGTGCCTCAATCGGCACCAAATATGCCTTCCGTCGTGCTCTCATCAAGACACCACAACACGTTTACGCCTAGCAGCCCGGCACAACCGTGCAGTCTACAACGGCCGTCTGCCCAGCCTGCACCTTGTCAATGGCCTCCTTCAGCACGCTCTCCAGCTCCGACGCCTCCTTGACCCTGGCCGCGTGGATGTTGCCGTCAGCAGCCGCCTTTGCGATGCCCGAGTAGTCCGGCACAGGGTCAAACGAAATGTTGGCCTCCTCGTTGCTGGCCTTGGAGCCTAGGCCGTCGGGGTGGACGAGAAGCAGTGACCTCCGCGGGGCGTGCCAGCCTAATTGAACAGTCAGCTCAAGCTCATGCATTCCTTGGTAGATTCGCAGCGAATGCTCGACTTACCCTTGTTGTTGAGAACAATCGTCAGAACGGGAATGTTGTACCGCTTCGAGATCCAGTACACGCTGCCGGGCACGGTAAACAGGTACGTGCCGTCGCCGACAATCTGCACCACAAACTTGCCCTTGCCGTTGTTCTCGGCGTCCGTCGCCAGCTTCATGCCGAGTGCGCCGCCGCCGGACCAGCCGAGGCCGCCGCCGCCGCAGTTGATCCACGAGCCGGGAATCGTGGGCTGGATGTTTTCGTGTGCGAAGACGGTGTTGGTGACGGCCTCGATGGCCCAGAGGGTGTCTTTGGGGCACATTTCCTTGAGCTTTCGGGACAGATAGCCCGTGCCAAAGCTGCCGTCCTCGAGCGGCTTGGCCCTCTCGGCAATGTCGGCCAGGTGCGCGTCGTACTCCTTCTGAACTCTCTCGGCGCCCTCGGTGTTGTCGTTTGCCTGCAGCTTGGCCGCCGCATCACCAGTCTTGAGGGCAGCCGTGATTTGCTCGACGGACATGAGGGCGTCGGCACGGTACCGCGCGCCGGCCTCGATGTAGAAGAGGGGCATCTGCTGCTTGAGCGGGTCGAGATCGATGTGGAAGATCTTGGCATCCTCTCTGGGCTTGCAGCGCGTCGGAATCCACGGCACGTCGCAGTCGACGACGACAATGACATCGGCTTTTGTGATGACATCGTCGACACCGAACCGCAGGCCTCTCCAGGCCGGGTGGTCAGCGGGAAAGCACATGTCGCTGCCGCCGCAGTCGACGACCTGCAGGCCCTTGACGGTGTTGGCGAGGTCCACGAGGGCGCCGGGCACCTTTTGGTTGCGGCCGCCATAGGCGGTGACGAGGAGGGGCCGCTTGGCGCCGGCGAGGGCGTCGGCAATCTTGTTTACGGCATTGGGCGGGAGGCAGCCGAGCTGGACGGGGTCCCAGTCATCCTGCTTGAGCGAGTAGGGCTCAATGTCGGCCTCCATGACCTCGCGGGCGCCGCACAGGTAGACGGGGCCCTGGGGCGCCGACTTGGCAAACTGCAGGGCGCGGTTCACCATTTGCTTGACGTTGGTTCCCGTCTTGATCTCGGCGGTGTAGCGGCAGTACTGGGCGACAATCTGCTTCTGGTCGGGCACGTCCTGGATCCAGTGGATATACTCGGTGCGGCTGCCGCGGAGCTCGCCGTCGAGGGTGAAGGGCGACAGGCCGGCAAAGAGGAGGACTGGAGCGCGGCCCGTCGACGAGTTGTGCACGGCAGCGCCGAGGCCCTGGGTGCCGACGTCGACGTGGACAATGACGCACTGGGGCTTGCCGGTGAGTCTGGCGTAGCCGTCGGCCATGGACATGGCCACCATCTGGCAGTATTAGTCGTACTTTCGCGTTGCCCTCTTTTAGACGTAGAACATACCTCATTCGGACATGTGATGATGCGCGGAAACTTGGCCTTTGCCTCGCGCTGTCCCTTGACCATGGCCTCGATGATGCTGGGGTGGTCGGAGCCGAGGTTGACGAAGCAGTGGGTGATGCCGGCCTCCCAGATGGCCTCGAAAAAGGCAAAGGAGGCCGTGTACATGTTGTTGGGGTCCGCGGCCATTGCCGATGACGTGGACGCCTGTCTGGTGGCCATGGCGGTCGGTCGGCTAGGGGTGAGGTGCTTGGACGCCGAGGCGCCGGCGGAAGTGGGTGCTGCTCGCGCCGGGCGCCGGGTGGAGGCGCTGGATATACTTGGCGCGGAGGCCGACGTCGACCCACTGCGCGTGTTGGCAAAGGACGACGGTACGGCGCCGAGGGCGGCTGCTGTACGACGGCACCGCCAGAGGGCCGCCGGGGCAGCCAGTCCAGAACGCCGTAGCAGGGCCATGGGGGAGGAGGGGAGATGCGCTGGGTGGCTGTCAGTGGGAGGCGCGCTTGAATATACGAGGTGAAGGTGAGGAAGCAAGGTGAGGAGTCGGCTGTAGTGGTGGTGGTGGTGGTGGAGCTGTACGTAAGGGGTGGAATTGGTGGGGTTTGAGGAGGGGGATCTGCATGCCAGCCGTGCAGCGTGCAGGCTGACATTGTGAGTTGCTTCACTTGTAAAGGGAGGAGAAAAGAGCGAACAAGGGCCCGGGGGGTCGAGTTGTAACTCTTCAAATCGAATCGACGTACCTGCAGCAGCACAGGAGCTCTGCAACGAGAGCCTGCAGAGTGCCGTACGCGCACACACCTGGGCAGAGCGCAAGACAAGGCGAGCTTTCTGTCGAAAAAGGCAAGCTGGGGGAGGAATGCGCCGCCGTGATTGGTCAATGGGCCAGCAGAAAGGTGTCGGATGCGATGTGCCAAAGGGATGAAGGAGGGAAGACGGCCGCGACACGGGTGAGCCCCTTGATCAACAGGTATTCGGCAATGGAGGAGATGCACTTAGCAAGCATAATGCCCCTCGAATTGGGAATCCCGGGGCAGCTGTATTTACGTATCGCAGGCGCAAGTGGTTTGCACTTGCTGTTTGGCTGTTTTCTCCCTGCAACTGCCTAATCGGGCGCGAGAGGTGAGGTTGGCGCCGTCACGGGGGCAGGCGCCGCTGTGGTCGCCGCTGGGCCGGCTCTTGCCGGCGGGGGGGTTTGAGATGCACTTGTGTCTTCAGGGCAGTAAGCTCGAGCGCCGGGCGCCGCGCCGTTGGCTGGCTCGACGTCTCGGTTGTGGGGATGGCACCGCTGAAGGGTGGAGGGGTCATGCGGGGGACCGGGGTGCTGGGCCCACTGGCTTTTGTTTCTGAATCTGATGCTGTATGTTGAGATGTTGAGGTCACGGCGGTGAGTCGAAGAGCCCGGATGAGCATGTTGAGATCTCCAGCGCAGCTCACGTCTAGAAGCACGCTGTCACTGCACCTAGTCTCCAAATATGAGGTATCATGGCCACCCTGGTATCCGTACCTGGAAACCTGCAAAACAAGCACCGATGCCCCTCGACTCCACCAGTCGCCCCGCCCCGAACCCGGCACAGACCGTCCCCGACCACCGGCGCGGCTGCACCCTTGGGCCGTCATAACGTAAGCGCTGTGCTTCATCCGAGACGCGACATGCAGCCGAGGGCCCGAGGTGACCTGGCTATCTGTCTTCTCGTTCTCCGCACTCGGCCCTCTAAGGAATAAGTCGCCTTTACAAAGCTTGTATGTATACCTTTGCCGCACTCACATGGTTCGCGTCTTACATCATGTTGCATCAAATGGCTGCCGCCTCATTGCTCCGGGGCGGCCGACATCTCGTGTCAAGCCCGCCATAGCCATACCCGCTCATCGGTATTCGCATTTCGCCAGTCTATCAACGCCGCCGGCAAGAAGCCGACTCTACCAGGTCCGTCGTCCGCCCAGGTGTTGCGCCCTGCCCGGCAGCCTCTTCTCCCCGTCTTGGCGCCGCCCCGGCTCACATCGGGGCCCGTGCCGTCGAGTAGGAACCCCACCGCTACGGGATCTACGCCGCCGGGTCCACGCTCTGCGGGTTGTGAAAAACGTCTCTTGGATCCCACGCCTTCTTGACCAACTGCAGCTGTGGCAGATTGTCTCCCCAGTAGAAACGCTGCGCAGTCTCGCGGCTCAGCGCTGGATCGACGTAGCCGGCGTACGAGGTGTTGGCGTCTGGTGCACCCTGCTGGACGCGCGCGTGCACGCCCTCGGCGAAGCGCTTACTTTTCGAAGATAGCGCCGGGAAACCGACGACGTACGACTGGTACATCATCAGCTTGTCGCGGTGCGGGTACGCCGTTGCGTTGGCGAGCGTGTCACCCATGGCGCCGCCCTCGGAGTTGAAGATGATGAACCAAAGCAGGGTGCCCGCGTCCGTGTCGCTCATGTACTTGAACAAAGTGTCGACGGCGTCATTCTGCAGCAGATCCTCCTGGCGAAGAGCGAGCGACTTGCTGTAAAAGTGTGAGGGGAGGTCGCTCAGAAACAGGCCTTCCACCTCGGCAATGTGCGCTAGGTGGCCCAGCCAATCCATGACCTTGAGGTCCAGCCCGCCACTGGCTACCGGCAGCTTCGCCTGAATGCCCGTCGCGTCGTACTCGGCCTGCGTGCCGTAGAAGGTGCCTGTGATGAGGGCGCCGAGAGGTTGCGCGATGAAGAGCGAGGAAAAGCGGCGGTCAAGGTCCGGGTCGCCGATGAGGGCTTGCCAGGCCTGGTAGACGGGTGCCATCTGCGTCTGCTTGCCAAAACTGAGGCTGTACGTGTACTGTACGACGCTGCCGGGCTCCGGGTGTGTGCGCAAGGTGAAGCGCGTGATGATGCCAAAGGAGGCGCCAGCGCCGCGGAGCGCCCAGAACAGGTCGGCGTTTTCCGTCTCGCTGGCCGTCTTGATGTCGCCGGCCGCGGTGACGACCTGCACCTCGACGACGTGGTCGAGTGCGCTTCCCCACATACGGGACATGGGTCCGAGGCCGCCCTAACGCTCAGTGTTAAACATTGACCAGACGGGTGTCATGGGAAACATCTTGGCGTACAATGGTGGCGTGGCCGCCGATGCCAACACCCGGACAGGTGCCATGGGCCATGGCTCGCCCCCCGTTGCTGTGCAGCTTCTTGTCCAGGTCGCCGAGGCGATGCCCTGCGCCCAATGTCGCGTACCACGTCGTCCGATCCATGCTAAAGTCCTGGAGGTTGACCAGATCGATCATCAGCTTGCCATCCTGGCCCCCTAGCCCATAGTTGCTGCGCCATAAGACCAGTCAGCCGACCACGGCCAACACAGTACGTGTAGAACGGCATAGAGCAGAGGGAACGTACGCGTACGAGTGGCCACCCGATTTGGCTTGCACCTGAATGTCGCTTTGCACTGCGCACTTGACCGCAGCAGCAACCTCGTCGGCGCTGTTGGGCCGGATGACGGCGATGGGCGTGACTGGGACTTCGAGGTTGTAAGGCTTCACCCACGCGATCTGATACAGCGGGTCGCTCGGGTACGAGACGCAACCGCCGCGCCCACTGCAAACGGCGCCGAGGCACGTCTGCAATGGGGTACTCTGTTTGTTCCCCATGGCCGTTGTCGCGAAAAGATGATGCTGGAGGTGGAGGTAGGTGGAGGTAGGTGGAGGCTGGGACGTAGGCCGGGTCGCGGAGGATGGTCAGTGTAAAGAGACGGATCACAGGGAAGCAGATGCTGTCTCCAAGCAGGCTCACGTCGAGCTGCTAAAACAGGGCCAGAGTTTGTAAAACACCGACAGTCGTCATTGACAGCGCACGAGGGCAGGGCTGCTTCTAATACCCCAGTGTCACAGCATCTGCGCCGCAACGGGAGGGAGCCTTCATCAGACGACCAACAGCGCGGCATCAGCAAATCATGGCCGAGACACGACCAAGATATTCCCGGGGCGCACCTTTTCAAAGAAAAGCCCGGGGGATGCTGCGCCCGGGTGCTGGCTAGACGGAGGCTTCTACTCCATAGCTGCATCCCACTTGCCAGAACGGATGAACCTAGCCCTCTTACGTAGCGTGGAGTGCTGCAGATTAAATGGGACATGCAACGGTCG